>SRSE01000375.1:0-143953 GCA_005024645.1 Planiliza haematocheilus | reverse complement strand
CCTACAGCGTGGACTCCGGCATGGGCATGGGCATGGGCATGGGATACGGTGGCGGCATGGCTGGTCAGGCCCCATCACCGCCGTCACCGTGAACAAGAGCCTCCTGGCCCCTCTGAACCTCGAGATTGACCCCAACATCCAAGTGGTCCGCACCCACGAGAAGGAGCAGATCAAGACCCTCAACAACCGCTTTGCCTCCTTCATTGACAAGGTAAGACCTCGTAGCCATGAGCAGATACGGTGTTTGCACGTTTGACAGAAAGTTCAAGAGAGTTAAGTCACGGTGTTTCAAAAATTCTTCTCAGTGCTGTGACTGAGTGTTAAGCAATGCTCGATAGAGAGGGCCATATGTTTGCCACATGTCCTGTAATGCTGATTTCCTCACTTTTTGCTGCGTGTAGAAGTTTGATTTATTCCTCCCACGAATGCAGCCTAGGCAGATACGGGTTAGGCCGCCTATCTCCTGGCTCCAGCTGCCCTTTTATAGTGATGAAAAACAGACGTGTAGATGAGTGAAAGACAAAGAGAGAGAGAGAGAGAGAGAGAGAGAGAGAGAGTTAAGGGTGTGTCAGGGCAGAGCTCAAGGCTTGTGATATGAGTTACCTTGGGAATGGGCCCTTCCTTTAGCTGGGTGTGGCTCTGTCTGCAGCCCCGGTGGCCCCCACTCCTCCCAAACACAAATATACAGTAGGCACCGAGTGCCATTGTTACCTTAATGACAATGACTTCTTTCACAGTGACATTCTATATAAGGAGTGTCCGCTGGGCGTGTGAATAGATCGACTCTTAATTCATTCAAATGTGCATCAAAGTCTGGCGTTTGTGTAATACTCTGGAGAACGTCAGCCCTCTTGACGCCTGAGCAGCGGGTTAATATTTAAAAAGGGGCCAGCCAGTCTCATGTTCACGCTCGCTGGCTACGTATCAACTCTCCTTCCCCCGGCGCAATGATTAATGAAGGTAGTTTTTTGCATGCTGGACTGCAACGCCAACAGATAAGCCTGCACTCCTTGTCACTTATCTTGTGGCCGCACTGCATTTGGAGTCGCAGTAGTAGTACCTGTGTTAACTTTAGTTAGGTCAGAGTGTGTCAAGGTGCAAGGTCCACCGAACGCTATCTCCTTACGCTATCTCTGTTTTACTGTTCACAACTATTCAATCTCCTCACCTCTTCATCTTCCTCATCCACTCAACCCCTCCTCACCCACCACCTCACCCTTCGCTCTCTGCTCCCTTCCGTCATCGCCGTCACATTGCACTGTTAAATATTTACCTTTCTTCATCTGCCCGCGGACAAAAACTCTCCCTTGGCCTGTTCACTCCCACGCCGGCACAAAAACAGGAAGGCATGCAGGGGAAAGGGTTAACTAGCTCCATCACTGCCCTTTTTTCCAACGCACCACCTCCTGTCAGGATGCACACATGTGATGCAGGCCTTCCTCTGGAAAAAATAGACGAGTCTGGAAACACGGCACCGAGCATAGATAAGGGCAACAAAGAGTGTAGATGGGGAGGTATGGTGATTGATCATCAGGATGTCAAACCGCAGCCAGGCTGCAGTTACGTCACTCTTTTGAAATGCATTTGAAATGAAGTTCACAGCTGGCCACAATGCATTCAATCAGTTATAATGCCTTATTCTTTGGGGTCCCTTAGGTGCGCTTCCTGGAGCAGCAGAACAAAATGCTGGAGACCAAGTGGAACCTGCTGCAGGGACAGACCACCACCCGCTCCAACATCGACAGCATGTTCGAGGCCTACATCGGCAATCTGCGCAGACAGCTGGACAGCCTGGGCAACGACAAGATGAAGCTGGAGGCCGACCTGCACAACATGCAGGGCCTGGTGGAGGACTTCAAGAACAAGTGAGTGCAGAAAGGGGGGCTAAGAGCAGTAATCCTGTAGGGCTCGCCCATGATATGTAGACTTTATGTAGAATTCGTCTGTTTCAGTCACAGCTGAGTTCAAATAAGCATCATGCTTCAAAATGAGTTCATCTCTGTGTGGACTCCTCCCTACATCTGTCCATTGTGTTGTGTCATACAAACTCCAGGGAATTACAGCACCGACAAAGCATGCTCCCAAACACCCATTACTTTACATATGACCCCGATGTAAAACTCATTTCACTGGCACCATAGCCTCACACACGGGAACGCATTCCTGCACATGCTGACACGCACATCTCCAACAGGAACCGACGCAATAGCGCTGCCACATTATTACACGTTTGGAGCATATCAGCTCAGAGGCCTTCCTGAGGGAGAAAAATATCAGTAACAGCTCTCACCCTTGGCCCGGAGTCAACAGAAACTGTGTGAGGCACATATCGTGTAGGAGTCCAAGAGGCAGGGATGGACTAGTGGCGCCACCTTGTGTCGCTTTAGTGTACAAACTCTGAGCTTTTGTTTTATTCTTCTCAGGTACGAAGACGAGATCAACAAGCGCACAGAGTGTGAGAACGACTTTGTCCTCATCAAGAAGGTCAGCATTTTATTTGACGAAATGAACTAGAATACCTGGTCTTTAATATCTTCCAGCATGTTTGTACTAAATATGAATCAGTTCTTCAAGATATCCTCTTCTAAGCAAAGCTTTTTCTTCCAGGATGTTGACGAGGCCTACATGAATAAGGTTGAGCTGGAGGCCAAGCTTGAGAGTCTGACAGATGAGATCAACTTCCTGAGGTCGATCTACGAGGAGGTAGGCCGCAAAGCTACAGCCCTTCCACTCTCGTGACTTCAAAACCCTCAAACCACTTGTTTTGCAGCATTTTTTCTTTATTTTTGCGATTCAGCTACCCAGTCACGGCATGCTTGTAATGTTTGCGGTGTCATTCTGGTGTAGGTTTCTTTTTCGCAGCATTCATTGCTCATTTGCAAGATATGTTGAGCTTCTTGCCTCGACTCTTGCACGACATCTGGAGCTGCGTTTGCTGGACGGGTTCCCTGAAAGGCTGGTGTTGACGGAACTCTTGTTTTTCTGCTTCTTCAGGAACTGCGTGAGCTCCAGAGCCAGATCAAGGACACGTCAGTCATCGTGGAGATGGACAACAGCCGCAACCTGGACATGGACTCCATTGTGGCTGAAGTCAGGGCTCAGTATGAGGACATCGCCAACCGCAGCCGCGCCGAGGCTGAGTCGTGGTACAAGACTAAGGTGAGGGACAACTCTTTTAAAGCATTCAGCAGTGCACTGGTCTCTACATATAATTGGCCTGTTCCTCATGTTTTGCTTTGCTGATGTTCATTTAGTATGAAGAAATGCAGACATCTGCTACCAGATACGGAGATGACCTAAGGGCTACCAAGACAGAGATCGCAGACCTGAACCGCATGATCCAGAGGCTCACGTCAGAGATTGATGCCGTCAAGGGACAAGTACGAATAAGACAACCGGTGTACCATCAGGGATTGTTTTTAGGACAAGAGCTCATAGGACAAAGGCTAATATTTCAAACATCCTCTTTTAGCGTGCCAACCTCGAGGCCCAGATCGCAGAGGCCGAGGAGCGCGGCGAGCTGGCCCTCAAGGACGCCAAGTCCCGCGTCAAGGACCTGGAAGACGCCCTGCAGAGAGCCAAACAGGACATGGCCCGCCAGATCAGAGAATACCAGGACCTGATGAACGTCAAGCTGGCTCTGGACATCGAGATCGCCACCTACAGAAAACTGCTGGAGGGAGAGGAGGACAGGCTGGCAAGCGGCATCAAGGCTATCAACATCTCCCAACAGAGCAGTAAGTCAACTTCGCCGACGCAAACTGTTGCTTTTACAGTTTGAAATCTGCTGGGTTTTTTTTAAAGTCTTGACCACTTTCCCTCCACAGCGAGCTACGGCGGCTTCCCTACGGACAGCAGCTTGAAGAGCAGCTACTCCAGCAACTACTCCAGCGGCTACGGCGGCGGCTACGGCAGCGGCAGCGGCTACGGCAGCGGCAGCGGCTACGGCAGCGGCAGCGGCTACGGCAGCGGCAGCGGCTACGGCAGCGGGCTGGGCGGCTATGGCGGCAGCTCCGGCAGCTACAGCAGCGGCAGCACCAGCGGCTACAGCACCACCACCCAGACCAAGAAGAACGTCGTTATCAAGATGATCGAGACCAAGGACGGCAGAGTGGTGTCCGAGTCCTCCGAGGTCATTGAGGATTGAGCTGTCTAGTTTAGAGGTGTAGCCACCTGTCTGCTATGATCTCCTCTGCCTTTCTGGTAGTTTTATACTCACAGTTCATCCTCCCCACAACTATTGCAATAAAGAATCTGTCCAAAAGAGCCTAAACATGTTCTTCCACTAAGCAATAAATCCTAACACTACCAAAGATCTGAAAGGGACCAAAGAATTTATTGTATATGTCTGATGTCTCACTGTTTGTACTCAAAAAAGTTGTTTTATCTCAAGACATGAGATAAAAAAATAGGGCGAATTGCAAGAAGGATAAAAAAACAAAACATAAATCCCTTGGTATCTATGCAACTGCTTTTCAAGCACAAAGGGCTGTTGTGTTGCATCAAACGGACCCGTCGGTGTCGTCAAAGGAATGTGAATGTCGTGAAACAGTGCTTCAGTGTTAGTGTTGGTCAACTAATGCCTTAAAATTGCCTGCTACAGTAGGTAGTGCATGTCTTCCCTGTGCGTGTCCTGTAACTGAAACCGTTCGACCCCTTAGGAGGATGCCCACATCTGACCGTCTGTCCTGAGGTGCTGTTTTTGCTACCAAGCTGAATAAAAAAAAATGTGTTTACTGAACGAAAAGATGTATTTTTGTTTTCATTTGTAGCAAAAGGAAAATAAGCGACATAGGAGTGTGCTAACTTTACAATCAAGCAGTCTAGACTGCATACACTGCAAAAATGTATTTGCAAAAAGAATGCAACTCCAACAAACAGTGGTTATACGATGCAGTAGGCGATATTATACGATGCAGTGGGCGAGGTGGTTAGTAGTAGCCTTCCTGTGTGGGGTTTGCAGGTGTCTGCGTGGGTTCTCTCCAGGTGCTCATTAGGTTATTTGGTGATTCTAAATTGGCTGTAGGTGTGCATGTGAGTGTGAATGGTTGTCTGTCTCTCTGTGTTAGCCCTGCGATAGACTGGAGACCTGCCTCCCCGGCCTTTTGCCCGATGACAGCTGGGATAGGCTCCAGCAGACCCCTGAGACCCTTCACAGGAACAAGGTAGTGCACGCCTTCCTACATGGAACATGTTCTGCAACCGAAATTGCTCGGCCCACATCTGAGCATCTGCCCTGAGGAGCTGGTTTTTCTTCCAAACCAAATGGTAAAAACAGATATTGTTTTCGTTTCAACCGAAATGAAAATGAAATTCGTAATAATACAAACCCCAATTCCAAGGAAGTTGGAATGAAGTTTTTTTCCAACCGATATTCACCTGAATACTCTACATAGACTAAACAGTTAATGTTCAAACTGATAAACTTTGCTTTGTTGCAAATATTCACTCATTTTGAATTTGATGCCTGCAACACGTGCCAAAGAATCTGGGACAGGGTCAACAACAGACTGAGAAAGTTGAGGAATGCTCAGAAAAAAACAAACACCTGTTTGCATCAGTCCACAGGTGATCTACCACCATTTTACATGACCTTTCTTTTCAACAACACTCAATTAAGCGTTTAGGAACTGAGGACACTAAATAGAGGACACTTCTGTTATTTGTGAGATGGACAACAGCCGCAACCGTTGTGGCCAAAGTCAGGGCTCAGTATGAAGACAGCACTAACCGCACCCGAGCCGAGCACAAGCAGTCCAGACTGCAAGCGCTGCAAAAATGTATATGCAAAACGAATGCAAATCCAGCAAACAGTGGTTAATGCACATTTATTTATATTGTACCATATAAAACCAAATTGTCCGATTTTCTTTTGCCAAAAAATTAATTGCTATTTAAATATATTGTATTATCGACAACAACAGACTGGGAAAGTTGAGGAATGCTCAGAAAAAAACACCTGTTTGCATCAATCTACAGGTGATCTACCAGCATGCTACATCACCTTTTCTCTTAACAACACTGATTGAACAACAGGAAGAGGAACTTAGGACACAATTATTGAAGCTTTTTAGGTGGAATTCTTTACCATTTGGGATGGGGACATCAGGGTAAGAAGAGAGGCAGATGAAGTGATGCAGCCATCATGCCTAGTGTCTACTGTACAAGCCTGTGCTATGGGGCAGTGCTATGATCTGGGTCTAGGTTCATTAGCTGACTACCTGAATATACTGAATGAGCAGCTTATTCCATCAATGGATCATATTCCAAGATGACAATGTCAGGATTCATGGGGCTCAGATTGTCAAAGAGTGGTTCAGGGAGCATGAGATGGATTGTTCCACCACAGAGTCCAGACCTTAACCCCATTGAGAATCTTTGGGATGAGCTGGAGAAGGCTTTGAGCAGTGTTCCATTTCGCCACCAGGGGGCAATATCACATCAACTGTTATCAGTGTACGTGTAGTATGTGCTCTACACAAGATTGGCTCAAACTGAGATGTTACACCTACATGGAACTACTACTCGATTGCAAAAAAATCATACTGGCGTTTGAAAGCAGCTGAATAACCGTCCTGACGGATCTGTTTTAAGAAAATTACAGTTAAAAAGTTCTGCAACAGAGACTCCAAAACCCTGTAGGTTGGTGCTGATGCAGCTTTTAGAAGGTCTATCTCTATATATCAGAGCATGCCACTGCAGTGAGGCATCGTTTCTACAAAGCGTGTGCATGTCCAGCGTGCATGCGTGCGTTCTCTTACTTGTCATGGTCTCTCTGTGACCCTCTGCAGTCCTCAGTTGAACCTGGACAAGAATGTGTAAGGTAGGACCCCAGCAAACATCAGCAGCCGTGTAGTCTGCAGATTTAATTGCACAATACCGTTTCATCTTAAATTATTTCACTTTGATGGAGAATGCTCAGGAGGGTGGAGCCGTAACGTCTGGCACCGAGAGACGTACGTGTTACACTTCCCCACAAGGAGGCGCCGTTGTTTTTCAAGCAGCTCCCTGAAAACACAACGTCCTCTCCCAGTTTTCATTCATTAATCAAGTCATCAAGACAAATGGCTAAATCAGAGGAATAAAGTGTGCTTTTGCTCACCGGTGTGCGCGTATGTAACACGTTCAGCGTGCGTGCTACACCTCATGAAGCGTGAACCAGATGCAGCGGTCCCGCCCAAGGTGTCATCATTTGATGCCACGAAAGTCTGATTCATAGTGATTTATGGGCACGGTGGGTGAGGTCTGAAAAAAGGGAGGATAAAGTGTTGACCTTTAGCTTTTGTCTTTGCCGTATTAAGTGCTTTACCTACTGGTTTTCCAACACGCACAGATGAGCACGTATTTTGGTTCGCCAGATAATCCAGAATGGGGAAACAATGCTGATGCTGGCGCGGGGGCGTTCTTTTCCCATCCAGCCAGGGTGGGTTTGACGCTGAAGTAAACAAATACATGGATGCACAGCTGTGGAAGTAGCAATGCAACAATTTAAATTAAATAAAGAAGTAAAATCGCTGCATTCGAAACTTTATTTAAGCAGAAGTACTATCTGCAAAATGTACTTGAAGTGTACAAGTACTCATTACACACCAGCACACACACATGTTTCATGTTGGATTATAATACTGATGCATTAACTCCAAGCACTATGTGTATGCGCTATTTTTTTTTACAATGTGATGAAGGTTTTTAAAGCTCTGCATAAATGTAGTGAAGTATAAAGTGTAATATTTTCTTTTGAAATTAAGTGGAGTCCAAAAACTTAACGCTCAAGTGCTGTGCTTTAGATAGATAGATAGTTTTTATTTGCCACATGCACAGTTATACATAGTACAATGCACAGTGAAATGTATTTTTGTACCTGCAACCAGTAGTAAAAAAAGAATGTAAGTACTACAGTAAACAGTAGTAATATAAGTGTAATGTACACCAATAGAGAAATAAAATATAAAATATAAAATATAGAATTAAAAAATAAGAGATAAAAAGAATAGAAATATAGACTGAATAAAAATAATATAGAAATATAGACTGGTAAACAGAGGGAGTGAAGTTGTATATGTACATGTATTTACAGTATTAAGTATTTAGCAGCTATTTTAACATGAATAAAGTGCAGATATTTAAGTCCGGTTAAGGCTCAGAGTTGAGCAGGCGGATGGCGTGGGGGTAAAAACTCTTCTTCAGCCTCTCAGTCTTTGCCCTCAGGCATCGGAAACGCCGGCCTGATGGCAGTAGAGAGAAGAGAGAGTGTCCGGGGTGACTGGGCTGTTTCAGGATCTTCTTTTCCTTTAACCTGCAACGTTTGATGTAAATGTCCTGCAGGTTGGGGAGGGGGGTTCTGATGGTCCGCTCCGCTGAACGGACCACCCTCTTGAGGGCCAGGAAGTCCTGCCTGGTACAGTTTCCCATCCAGGTGTTACTTTACAGCCTGCACACTACATGTAACCCAGTCGTTTTTCATTGCATCTTCAGAAGAAATGTTCACTTTCGTTTATCTTCAGCTTTAAGGTGACCACTTAGGACGGTGGTTAATGCAAGGTCTGATCGGGGTCCTTCTGGATGGACGAAACGGGGACCTCTGGGAACGATGGCCTCTGTGTTTGCTCCCTGATTGGGTGATAAATGATATGATCAGTCAGCTGTGGTTGGTAGCTGTCGTGCGATACTGATGTCATGCTTGCATCATGCTCACTTGCACGCTCACACACACATAGCTGGTTGACTGGTGGCGTTATGTTCGCAGGCTGTCTGGCAATTCTCAGGAACGCTCGGGGGGGAAATGTCTTCAAGTTTGGCACAAACATTGACTTCTCGGATTCAAGGATGGCATCTAACTCCTGAATCAATACACAAATGAAGACAAATTGCACACGCTTGCATAGAAAATGTCATCAAGTTCATCAGCCTGTATGTGGTCGGGGTAGGGTTGGGTTGGAGGCCTCCTGCTCCTGGAAAGCTCAACACAAGCTGACTGGTTTAGCTGACTGGGCATGAACACAATGACAAGTTTCACCAAAAAATACACTTATATCATTATTCACTACATTAATTGAGTCTTTACAAACATGCAAACTGACCTTAACTGGTAAGGTATGCAGTCCAGATCCATATGAGTCACAACTGTTGACCTTAATCACTAAACAATAGCAGCAATTAACATCTAACGTAAGGTAAGTGAGTGTTAGACGTTTATTAACCTCAGCGAGGATTATCAGTAATCACAACATCTATTGCTTGAGATGGTGTTTTGCTTTTCTTGTGCGTATCAACACAGTGATTCATAGGGAAGATTTGCATATTCACATAGACGCTCTGGGGTGGTTGCCAAGAATCCATAGCTGTGTAAGAACGCATATACTAGACGGCAGGTGTAATCTGATGCAGCTGCTCTCTGTTCCAACACCAACAGCCCGACGGCTGGCGTTGATGTGACTGACAGTGTGGTTGGATTTCCAAATGTTTGCAAAAAAACGGGGCAACTATCTTGGGGCTATAGACGAGCACCTCCACTGGTTCATTGCAAAATCTACTTTTTAGATCTAATCGGTGTTACTTAACGATGCTCATACTGAAGCAGTACACAGGGTTGTTGCTGTAGTAAAAGGAAGAGGACATAAGGGCCCAGAGTGGTCATTGCAAGGATTTTACCTTAAATACACCTGCCGACAGTCCTGTAATTTCTATATATTTGCATTAAATTGTGTGTTTGTGGAGATATAAAAAGAATCTGTGTTCATTTAACTCAATGATTATATCATTGTATGAATGCAGAGAGCCTAACTGTGTCATGGCGTGCTCTTAGAGTTGCCAATCGTCCCTTGAAGAACGGAATCGTCCCGTATTTAGAATCAAAAGTGCACGTAACATTGCGCTTTACATGAACATACACGGCTAACCTTATTCCCAGGCCGTCTCCTGCTCTGTGACCAAACAGCTGACCTCAGGAATCCCGCTCATCTCATTGGTCGAGGGCTTGCGAAGAAGATCCCGGAAGACAACGAAGCAACAACTTTTCCTCACTCTTTGTGTTTGCACTTCTCTTATTGCGCTATTGCAAGAGGAATGTTCTGTTTTCCATTGTTTAATTTTAATTTATACAGTTTCTTGCATCTATAAATTGCTGAATAATAATTTGTTTTCCGTATGTTCACATCACTCAATAATATGCATTTAATTCAACTCAGGTTCGTGTGAAATTGCTAAAAAATAGTTTCCCACGCACAAAAAAAAAAAAAAGCCATCAAAAAAAAATCACCACGCCTCAAAGGGTGAAGGTAATCGGGTTGGCCAGCCTTGCCAATGAGGTGTTTCAGGGAGTTGGCAACCCTTAATGGTCTTCTGATTAGTTTGTGTGACCCAGTTTGGGTCAGAAAGTCCTTCGCTGGTGTTCTTTGTCTTGTTTTCCTGGTTTCTCCTTTGTGTGCTCCACCCTCACTGGTTTCACCCGTGTCTTGTTAACCCCTCTGACCATGTGGGTACATAGATGTACAGTCAGATCCATACACATTGGGACATCGACACAATTCATCGACACAAACTGAAGCGAAAATGCCCCAAGAACAAGCAGGAAGTGAAACCCAGGGATGAAACCCAGCGTCTGGTGATGTCTGCAATTGATTGCAAAGCAAAGATTTGCAACCAAGTATTAAAAAGTGAAAGTTTGATTTATGATTGTCAATTTGTCCCATTACTTTATTGGTCCCTTAAAAAGTGTGAGGCACATGTACAAACTGTTGTAATTCCTACACCGTCCACCTGATTTGGATGTAAATACCCTCAAATTAAAGCTGAACATCTGCAGTTAAAGCACATCTTGATGTTTATTGCCCTGACTGTACATAGACCTGCCTTTCGCTTTGTCCAGTTGTCTGTTGTGCCACCTCTGTGACGTCACCCCTGTTGTCATGCTGTTCAGTTTCTCGTCTTGGTTTTGGTTCTTGCCTGCTTTTGGAGTTCAACAAAAGCTACTTCTGCAGGAAAAACTCAACTCTGCCTTTGTTGTGACGTTGCGTAATGTGTCATATTAGTCTTTTTTTTCGTTTTGCTTTTTTGTTGACATCACTTTGCAATATTAAAGGCAACAGTGGGGTAAGACGCAGCAACCGCATTGATCTGTTAGATGAGGAGCTGCAGGCGACGTAAAGTAACCAGCCCTGCCGTTCATAGGCTCGTGCCCACAGAATCATTACATTAAATTAAAACTAGAGCGGCTTTTTCTTCCCTTGAAAGTCTTTAATGTGCACTGAGGCGCGTTTTGCGGATACCGAGGTGTTTTGCGTATTAGATCCTCCAGTGGTATTTCCTCCGTACCCCGCCCCTTCAGCGGTACGTCCGGGCTTGCCTCAGTTCCAACACAGTGACGCTCGGCGTTAGAAACTACATGGATTAATGTATGAACTGAAAGGCCACGCAGCTCATTCCCAGTCTTCCATTTTTTTCTTTTTTTATAATATCTACTGACTCACCCTGTGCAGGTATTACAGTCTGCTCCCTGTGCTCTCTCCTCTGATTGGTGCCTGCAGGCTCTGCTTGTCCCTACCGCTGCCAGGAGAAAGCAGGTTTGGGCAAGATAGCAGCATAACTCACCAAGCATTTTACTCCCTATTAAAAAAATAAAGAAACCTCTTAAAGGAGTAACCAGTGAGTTTAGTTCTTGTTAGAGCCTGTCTTTTTAATGTGTAGATCTTTTGAGGTTTACAGACCAGACCACACAACTCTTTCTAGTCAACTCTCTGTCTTTTCCTAATAAAGTTGGGAAAAGCCAGAATAGCGTGAGCATGTCAGGTTTGTAGATTTGTAGGTGCATGTATGAGGCAGCTAATTAGAAATAAGACAACCCAACCGGCGTCAGTGAGTGTCCATCTGGGTGTTTACAGTTTCTCTCAGTCGCTTTGGTGCATTTCTCACATCACTAATAACATTTGCACAACAGTTAGTGCATTTCTCAGAACAATTAGTACAAACTGCTAAACCTAACCTGCAAAAGTGCGTCACTTGCTCAAAATTAATAGTTGATCCCTCAAAAGCAAGTATTCATGTCAATGAAACTGTCTGTGTCATCAAAATAATAAGTCCTGACACCATTGTTTATGAACAAGACAGTCAAATGGCTTTGTCATGTTTTCATTGTGACATACTTACTGCATATGCTCTTTGCAGTTCTACAGCATTGTGCAAAAATAAAAAATAAAATACACAGTCACTTTTTTAGAACAACCTTAAGAAATACCATTATGGTAGAACTGTGCACAAATGTAAACAATATAACAGAACATATTACTGTAAACTGAACATAAATTATTCCTGGACATCCACATGTTCCTGTCTAAATCACAGCAGATGTCTTCCTTTGCAAGGCAACAAGTAAAGTTTCTCCTTGAGTGGCGAATCCACCCTCTGCAGGACTCCGCTGTGATGTCATCACATGCAGCATCCATGGCTGCTAGCAGGGACATTTGGGCATGTGGACAGCGGTCATAAACCTTCCACCTCCAGGCAGAAAAAAAACTCCTCTATTGGATTAAGGAATGGTGAGTGTGTGGGGGGGGGGGGGGGGGGGGGGAAGAGATATTCAACCACCATCCTACCATGTGCTACAAACCATGCTGCGTGTTGTAAAGACCGCAACATGGTTCTCCCTACATTTGGTTGCACTCTTAGACCAGCCTCAGCCGTAGTGAGGCCGTGATTCACAACATGGTCCACAAGTGTAGCACTAACTTCATCAGGAATTTGCCTATGTACTTCACATCCTCTTCCTGTTCCCCCATTTTTGTCCCCTTCCCCTTCCTCCACGGATTCTGACCCCTCCTCCACGACGCTGACGTTCCATTTTTGTGTCACAGAATTGTAGAAATGGTCCACACTACCTGCTTGGTTCATATATGCTTGCCAAGTGAGGGTTCATGGGATTCAGCTCTGAGTGACTGTGGACAAGTGGCTTGTCACTGGTTACAACTAATGTTTCACACACCTCCTCATGAGTGAAAGCTGAAGTTCATCTGAGAGCAATTGTTCAATTTAGGAGACATTTTCGGGGGAAAAAAAATGAGGGTTGCGGGGGTCTGCTGGAGCCTATCCCAGCAAGCATAGGGCGAGAGACCCTGGACAGGTCGCCAGTCCATTGCAGGACAATCACACCAACGACACCTAGAGATGGGCAATATGGACTAAAAAAAGTATGTCATCAGTGGGAATTGTTTGACATATTCCTACCGTGGGGAATGTTTTTGACGATCTATCCTAAACGATAAAATATTGCATTACGTCCGATGTAGAATCACCAATGAACCTAACCAGCATGTCACACGGTGGGAGGAAGCTGGAGAACCTGGAGAACATGCAAACTCCAGTCGGCCCAAGGTTTCGAACCCAGATCCTTCTTGCTGTGGGGCATCAGTGCTAACTACCACACCACTGTACTGCCCATTGCGGCATTGCTTTACTCATTCTCACATTATTTATTAGACCTTACTCATTCTACTTTTATGTTATTTCATCTCGCTGTCCTGTCTGCAGACGTCACTTCTCGGCCTAGACCAAGTGCTACTTTCGAAGCCCCCTTCATCTTATTACTGCATCTGCATGCATTTTTATTTATGTGGTTTTATTCTTAACATGTTTTATAAAACTACATCTTCCTCCCACCGTCCAAAGACATGCTGGTTAGGAAGGACCACCTATTAGGAAGGTGGTCATAATGTTATGCTTGATCAGTGCAGGCACCTTTACAATAAGGATTAGGAAACCTTGGGTTCACAAAGTTTACTGTATGTATGTGATTTTAGACCTAAAGGTCAGTGTAAAGGAGTTCCTACATGTAAAGGGCATCTCTCTCAGTCAAAGTGAGTGAACGTGACTCCACTGGAATGCTTTAAATAGCTAATTACCTGCAGTTAAGTCCTGGAGACCTTTTCCAAAGAGAGGCAGAGCGAGTGGGACAAGCTACGATTGGAGGAGAAAGAGATAGAGAGGCAAAGGAAAAAAAAAAAAAACCTCCAGCATGCTTAATGATAAGCCCGGAGGTGTGTCTCTACCTGGAGGTTGTTGATGTTCTTTTCTTCTTTTCTGACAGAGCTGGTCTTCTGGGTGCCCGGAGGAAACCAAGCCTCCACCTGGAGATTAGGGTGTGGGGACGGGTAGAAAGAGTGAAAAAAAAATCAAAACTGACCATAAATCCTTCAGCCTGAGGTATTTAACAAGGGGGAGAAAGTGAAAGATGATGGATCAGGGTGACAGAAGGTGGGGAGTGAGTTATGGGGTCAGAGGTGGGAAGGGGTTAGCTTGGATTGGTTGTGTGTCTGTGAAGGATATCAATCATCAGGTTATGGGATATCCAAAAATGTTAAAAAAAGGCAATGGGGCTTCTGGGATGGGTAATCTGGGATTATCTGGGAGTTGTCTGTACATTTTCAGAATCAAAACTCTGCAAAGGTTCAAACAGAGCCAGACACACCAAATACCGGACAACCAACCAATGCCGACTGTCCTGTCATCTCGTGTCGCCTTTGTCTTGACCAGTGAGTTCAGTTTAAAGACTAAATCCAACAGACATCTGATGCACGTGTTCTAAAACTGCATGAAAGGAAATAACTCTGCAAACAGGTGTCTGAATCTTTAAATGTTAGGTAAATCTACTGTTTTTGCTTCCTTTACGAGTCTAAACGTCTCGGCCGAATACCTGGACACGCCCTCTGTTCAGTCTGCAGCTCGTTCAAGGGGATATCCTGGGACTATCTATCCGGGATTTGTCTGCCCTCAGTTTTAAAGTGAAGCAAAGGCCCAGGCAAATGAAATACAAATGCCAAACAACCAGTCAGTGCCGACCGTGCCATCGCCTGGTGTCTTGACCAAAGTTTCAAGACGTCATAAAGACTGCGTCCAAGTTCCAGATGGTGCATATGCTCTAAAAATGCACGAGAGGAGATAGCGATTCATACCTGCAGGTGACACCTTCACGGTTTGTGACAGAGAGTAAAGGACTAAATGTTAAGAAAATAAACACCTTCTGCTTTCACTTTTTTGGCTTCACTTTTAAACTCAAGGGAGGCTGCTATATCTGCCGAGAGCATGTGTTCAGAGTGCTACTCCTTCTGCAGGTTAATTCGCTTTCGAGATGACTACCTGTGGGAAAGTAATTAGAGTAGTGATTCAGGTAGAGCAGTGATCCTCACTATTTTTTTCACAAGAGCCACATTGGCAGTGCAAAATCAAAAGGCGAGCCACTTTTACGACAACATACAAATTGGACATCCCACAAAAAATAAATAACACGGCCAATACATTTTCATTTAAGACCAGATTTACTTTAATGAGCTCGTTTCTGTCGCTTTATTAAACACCGGTCCGTTTTGTGTTTTACGCTAGCTAGCGGAGCTTACGTCGCCTGCCTGCAACCGTGCGTTGCGGTCAAGTTTTGTAAACAATGCCACATGGCCACCTTTGGCATTGCCGGTAAATAGTGGATTGCAATTAAAGGCAAGTGGTAGTGTGATACTGTAAGCTACCATGCGAGCCGCCAGTTATAGCTTGACGAGCCGCATGTGGCTCGCGAGCCGCGCAATGAGTAACTGTGAGGTAGAGGCTGCAGAGCGGGGCGCATGTACTCAGAAGGCGTGGGGGGAGAGTGCGGGAAGAAGCACAGTGAACGAGTCACGTTATAACGCCCAATGTGAATTTATGCTCCTGCAGCAGGTTTAATCATATGCCAACATCAACAAACAGAAAGCTGAGGAGATGCATGAGCTGTGAGTCACCAGTGATATATATCTATATATACATACGCTTGATGAGCTGCAATGACTTTATGAGTTCTTTATTCTTAATTCATAATCCCACCGTCCAAAGACATGCGGGTTAGGTTCATTGGTGATTCTCTTCTGTCTAAATCCTGAGATAGACTGGAGACCTGTCCCAGGTGTACCCCGCCTCTCGCCCCAGTAACTTCTGGGAAGAACGATCATTTTATGCGTTTGCTTAATGCTTTACAAAGATTTAGCAGCGTCATCTACCATAAACAGAGGATTTCACAGGAGCAAAAACATGCGATGTGTTCAACAACTTCAAGAAGAGATTATTATGTTTGGATTGATAGCGTCTAAAAATACCAGAGCACTCGTGGAGCAGCATTCTCAGGAGAGATGAAACCTGTACCGGAGTCATGAGGAGGTAAAAGTATGCGGGGAAAGCTTCATGACCCGAATCGCATAACGTCCTCTGTGAAACGGTGGACTCAGTGTCAGTGCACGGCTCTGGTGTTTGCCGATGACGTGGCTGGAGACGGTCAAAGCAAGGAGCCTGGGTTCCCTTTAGTTACAAAGGATTCTGGGAAAAGTATTAAATGTTTTATTTATGGTTACACGGCCCCTGAAAATACCTAATGCATTTCTAATTCCTGCACACGTCCTCCGATTTAGATGTAAAAGCTGAAAATCTGCACTTTAAGCCAATATTCTGCAGACTTTTGAAGTAGTGACCACACTTTCCACCTTGTACTGGATTTCAAACACCGAAGAGAGAGAGAGAGATCTGAAATATATAATATCTCAAGATAATTCTTAATAATTCGCATGATGACAATGCTGGTAAAAGGGCCTATTACTGTAAGCTGCAAACCCTATAGCGTTTTTCATCACAGCTCAGCTTTCCAGCCCTTTCATCATGTTTATTAGCTTTGTAGTGACAGCGATGCCTCCGGGCGTCACGTCACTCTCTCTGTTCATGAGTGACAAGCAGTGAAAGTGTCGCATGAAAGCCAGCGTGATCTCAAGATTGCGTTGGTTTCACACAAAGCCCCGTCTGTTTTCCACTGTGAGCACAAACCGGCGCGAGCGTTCAGATTCCTGCTGAACTTTGCACCGGCGCACGGCTTCGTCAATCACCGCTGAGCGTTTGTGTGTGCACATTCTGTACTTTTAAGGATGTCACATCAAATATTTTGAGTTTCAGGGCGTGGCCGCGGTGACAGCGAGGAATGAAATCAATAAACCAGTTCGATGCACTGATTAAACCCCGCCAAGCGTAGCGGAAAAGGGCAGAAACTGCTTTCTACCTTGCAAATGGCCGGTGCCGGGCGGTGTTGCTTTGTGTGCACTTTTACAGAAAAAGTCAAGCACGACCCGGGGGCGGCACTTTTAGAAAGCAGTTTAGTTATCTAACTGCCAATGAGAAAAGCATTATGTAACAGGTGAGCTGCTGCAAGTAAACTCTTGCTCTGACAGTGAACATAGAAGATGAAGCCCCCCCTCGAGCCTCGTTGCGGGGCTATATGTCAGTCATACCTGCACAGCACAGTCAAAGTGGATCATGTAATACATAACCTCCATCTGCAGTCTCCATCTGCAGTGTCAGAACACGTCTAGTGTCGTTCATGATACAGAACGTAGCCTTAAAAATGCCCGAGGGGGTAGAAACCTGTCAATGCCGGTTTGCACAAGTGTCCATACCTCAGCAACTCTATGCGCTTTATCTTTAAATGTCTAATGAATCTGTTGATGACTTTCCTTCTGCAATTTCTAGAAAAAATAATTCATAAAACCTTTGGTATTACGTCACAGAACAACAGAAATCTACATGGAATCACATTGTGTCTTATAACCCGTAAAGATGCCAGAATAGATCCCAAGCGTATTGACATGATGGGCATTAGGGGTTGCACGACTTCAGATTGTTTAAAGTTGACTGTTATGTCACATTTTGTGAGTTGCAGATAGGTATAGCCTGTATAAAAACATGCAGCACCCCAGCACCATCAATAGCATTTAATAGTATTCTACGGCGTGTTGTTAGATGGGATAGTGTAGCCGAGTATTTCTCAGCTAAAAGTCTAAAAACAAATTGTTGATGTGCAGCCTTCAGACCGGCCTGCCACATTCAATAACACACACCTTTTCGGTCTTTTCGGTCTCCTGAACGTGTATGTCAACTGCACTGTACCTTAAAGAGGAACTGCTGTTTTTTACGACCTGGACCTTATTTTTAACATAAAATACCATTGTTTACTCACCAACATTACCTTTGTTTCATTTGCACTTTTCCAGGAGATAATTAGATCAGTGTATATCCATGTAATGGGAGTGAATGGGGCACCGAAACGCAGCCTCTAAATAACGCATTATCTGCCGCGAAACTCTTCATCAATATTTTGATATAATACGCTAGTGCTATTCCCCGTTGAGGTCCAGGGTTACGTGTTATCTTCTGACCTGAACGATGTCCTCTCTGAGCGGCATGTGCACCCGCAAAGGTCGGTTTGTTTGCCGGTAATTTGCTGCTGCTAGTTTTTTGCAGCATGGCTGAATATTTTTCCGACTCTGAGGTTGTGGATGAACGAATAACACATGACTCTGGACTCAACGGGGAATAGCACTAGCGTATCATAACAAAATATTGGCAAAATGAACATGTTTCGCGGCAGATAATGTTATTTTGAAGCTGCATTTCGGTGCCCCATTGACTCCCACTATATGAGTATACGCTAATTATCTCCCGAACAAGTGCAAATTTTTCCTGGCCCAAAACGTAGCTTAGCCTTGGACTAGCCTGCTACTCAGCCCACACGTGATGACAGGCTAATAATGAAGTTAGAGTGCTACTTGCTGGCTTCCTGTTATTGTTGGTGAATGGTGGTTTTAACAAGTTCCCGTTAACTGATGAAAGACTTGCGAACAGCGTGACATGGCAAACATGTCAGTAATTTTGGCACATTTGGCAGCGTTTGCTTGAAGAGCAAGTTTCTTTTTTTTTTTTTCTTGCACTTTCTCTGCACCTCCTTTGCGTTTTCTCTCCATCTCCACCGGGAAAATGCACGGTATGCCAAATAGCCAGTCTGTCCTCAGCAGGGCGTTTGGCGAAGCGGTTAATTGACACCTGTAGAGAGCGTGCATTAGCGAGCGTTAGCGGATGCCTTTTCAGATGACTGGTTATTGCTGTAGTATTTTAGTTGTATTACAGGACCAACATGTCAGTATTTCCACATGCCAGTCTGCTGCAGCGACCCACTGGGCTCCTCACCTGTCGTCTAGGAGGCGTCCGTGCTGTTGTTGTCACGTGATCAGTGACTAGTCACATCCACATGCTAGCTCTAGCTAATTCACTGTCTCTACTGCTCAGGTCTCAGTCTATCACAAGGCTAACACAGAGAGACACTCACACCTACAGCCAGTTTAGAATCACCAATGAACCTAACCAGCATGTCTTTGGACAGTGGGAGGAAGCTGGAGAACCTGGAGAGAATCCATGCAGACACAGGGAGAACATGCAAACTCCACACAGAAAGGAAGTCGACCAATGGATTTTTAACCAGTTGGCCGATGCGAGGCGTCAGCGTTACCCACCACGCCATTGTGCCGTCAGCGCCCCTCAAGCTGTTTTGCAAGAATAAAAAAAAAATGAATAAATAAAAAAATAAAAAAATCAGCTGAGAAATATTTTCACAACATTATGATTTGACTTTGGAAAGATTCAGTTTCATCTTGTTCAGACAGAACTGTGTTACTTCACTTTTCAACAGGTGTTGTGTCCCACTAAGCCCCTTAATAGGTGGTGCAGTGAGAGCTTCAGCATATGACTGTGATTAAGGTGTGGCTCTGACTGTCTGCACCCAAATTTACTGCTCCCTGGTCTGTTTTTTTTGACATGCACAAGCTTACCTTGTCCTGTAAAAGTCACACTACAAGGGAGTGTTTGTGGACTGATTCCATCACGCCGGAGGGGAATTCTACAGTGTTGTACGGAACAGAAGACTGAGGAAGCTGCCACACCCTAGGATGAATTAGGAAGATGTTGAATTCACACACCATGGGGGGAAAGATTATAGTGTTTTTAATTCAGACTGATGAACAAGCATCGATAGTAATCAATAACACAATCATCACCCGAAGCAACGTTTGTGTCTGTTACCGATGCTAAGCGAAACTGAACTTCTTTTTACTTGCATTTCACACGTACAAGTGTCGACACTGCAGTAGTTTAGGCCTGATGGCACCGATATGCAATTCAATATTATTTAATCATTTTTATTTAAATTAGTTTCGTGCATTTCCATTATTACAGACACACACAAACAAACACAAAATCAAATCTGGCGATCAAACGGTACACTCCTCTAAAAACCGACTTTCAGATTTCACAGCCAATAAGTGATTGTGATTAACTGCATTTCTTCTGCAAGCCATGAATGTGGCACAAGCAGATCTGGTATCTGCATCTGTCAGTCTACTGCGCAAATGCCATGAATCGGGCTACACCTCTCTCCAGTTCCTTTGCTTTTGTAGCCACACCTAGTACTACAATAGCCCAGGGGCTAACTGGCACAGTGGGGGCAAAGCTGAACTTGACTGTGGCAGCGCAGAACAAGAGTACTGAGAGTAGTACAAGAGTATTGCTTTGCTTTCTTCAGAACAAATAAGTGAGATAATTAACACGTTGGGGTAGAGCTTCAAAGGGCTGTTGGATGATTAAGACATGTTAATTCAGAGCTCTGGTTAGAATCCGGTTTACGACAGGGTTGGGGTGAAGCTGAAGCTGTAGTGTTGACGGTTAGGTTGCGAGGATGGAGAATGCAACGTGCAAAGTGTAACTGAAGATCCTCACACACAAGTAAAAGTACAGAAACATGCGTGTGTGTGTGTGTGTGATACCAGATAGCGCATAAAACCAACATCAAAGCCGTAGCTCCTGATGCTATCTGGAAAAAGACGACCACACCCTGGTATGCCAGCTCTCTGAATATACCCACATCAGTGCTTAATCACTTCATCATTGTTCCAAAAATGATTTTCTTCCTGTATTGTTTTTTAGCTGCTCAGTCAATGCGCTCAGTTGAGCTCCATTAAACACTTGTATTGTTGTTTGACAGATCCCATAAATCAATCAGAGCGTAGAGTTGTCAGTGACTCTCGGTCTTCCCAGGTCGTGGCATGTCAGAGTGGAAACACATTCGTTTATACGCGAGGGCTGTGGCCCACGTCGCTCACCGGCGTCGGACTGCCGGTGGGAATCGGTGGCTCCGGTTTTGGCGTTGCTAACTAGTCATACTCTTGTTAGCATGAGCAAACTGACCTCATTTTTTTTTTTTTTTTGCAGCAATTGCTGTTTCTCTGGGCCGTGACGCTTCTCTGGGCAGTTGCATTGCTTTGTCCTGCAATTAATTCAGTTTTGTCAGTACATATGGCAGCTACCCAAAGATATTCAGCTACCCCAGAGTATTATTTAGCTCAGCTTTACCAAAAAAACAAATAGACAAATTTCACTTTTTTTTATTCACACAGCACAATGCTGCACTGACACACTTAACGCCCAACTGGCATTAATTGCAAATTCCAAACACTGTGCACCAAACAGTTTGTCGATTTTTTAGTTATCCTTTATTCTCGCAGCAGTTCCTTCTGCCAAGTTTCAGTGAAGCAAACTCCCATGTCAAGGTTGGTTCTCACAGAGAAAATTAGCTCGTGAACATTCCTCTACATGTGCTGACTGGAAAGACTGAAACGCCGCCCATCGTATCGTGTGAGATCAAATACAGTCTTGCTGATTTGTGAGTGCCACTGCCTTTAAGGAAAAGAAGACCTTTCACTTTATAATCCGGTGCATTTTGATGGACGTGGATGCACAAAAACATAATGGCTGTAAGCATTCCTGAAAAGGTTAAAATTATTAGTATAAGGACGATGTTTCTTCAGTGTCTTCCTGCTGAATGGTACATTGGTGTGGGCAGACGTGGTTGGGGAGGCGGTGTCGGGTCTGTTTTTGAGAACCTGACCCACTGCAGAGGTTGAAGCGGTTCAGGCATCTGATCAGAGGAACTTGGTAGCTGCAGGTTTCACAGGCAACTTGAAGAAGCCAAAGATATGACGGTGTCTGCAGTAAGACAATGTGTCTGTGAGGGGTGTGTGTTTGTGAGTCATAGTCAGTGGAGGATGGAGGCACTAGGTGAGGTAGTGTTGTAGATTCTGATCACTCTTGGGCAACACTTTGACACACATGGCCGGATGAGTCTGTGGCTGAACGTAGATCTTAGCTAACTCAGCTAAGAGGATGAGGGGGGTTGCCCATCCCCACCAGCTGCCCATTTTGTTGGCACCACACCTACCGTTGCCACCTGCTAAGTATGTCACAGTAAATAGGGAAACACATTTGTCCACCACCATCTCCTTGGCCTTTCCAATGTTCTGCCGTAGGCGGTTGCTGTTGCGCCATCCAATGACGCTACTAACTAGAACCCTGTTGTCATATACCTAGTGTGTGATCCAGCCAACAATGGGTGTAGTCATCCAGGAAGGCCTGTAAACATCTGCAGTCTCATTTTGTTGGCACCACACCTCTCCCCGCCACCTGCCAGGTACACCATCTCCTTGGCCTTTCCAATGCTGTTAATGCGGTTGCTGTTGCGCCAGCCCATGACGCTCCTTATTCGAACCCTGTTGTCTGTCACCTAGTTTGTGATCCAGCCAACAATGAAGGAGTCATCCACTGCACACATCTGCAGTCTCATTTTGTTGTCACCACACCTATCGCCGCCACCTGTCAAGCACAAAACAGCAAATAAGAAAACTCTTATCTGAGCATCTTTAGAAAGATGTGTCCTTTTTGTTGGAGGGCCTCAACATTGTCTGACCAGTCCAACCCATTGCTGAGGCTCACCAATTGGTCAGTGACAGGGATAGGGTCTTGTTGTCCTGAAAGTCCACCACCATCTCCAGTTTTCTGCTCAATGTGGTTCCTGTTGCGCCATCCTATGACGCTCCTTTCGAGAACCCTGTTGACTTTCACCTAGCCTATGATCCAGCCAACAATGAAGAGTCATCCACGACTGTCTGTAAGCATCACGTTCTGGGTTGAATCTTAAGTCAGACGTGTAGAAGGTGAAAAAAGAGGTCAGCAAAGTTCCTTGCTCACCAGAGGTGACTCACCTGACCAGCAGCCTTGCAGCTTCATATACATTATTGGGTCCTGTTGGTGTAGTAGTTTGAAATGCAGGTTAACTGTAATGCAGAGACTTTCTTAGCTCTTAGCTAGTAGCCAGAGTTTTTATCATTTTCTTCTGTATTTATTTATGAAAACCATTTTATCTATATTGGTTATTTTTGTCATATTTTATAGTTTTAGTCCTTGGTTTTTAACCCCAGTGTTTCCTCATGGGGGACAACTGCACTGACGGGGGTGCTGTCGTGTGGGCGGCTCTGGCCCTGGTGGCTGGAGGGCCTTGGTACCTTGGTACGGGGCCTCCTGTCTGCCCGGGTTAGGGCTGTCCCTATGGCAGTGCTCCCCGCCCTCCCAGTGTGGTCGGCCCCCAAACGTGGCTTTCTCCTTGCTTCAGGTCTCGGTGCCCGGCCATGTCTCTGTGGGTGTGTAGGACGTGTGTGTGGAATGGTGGAATGTGTGTGTGGGACGTGTGTGTGTGTTGGGTGGGGTGGGTGGTGGGTGTGTGTGTGGGGGGGGGGGTTATGTCTCTTTGTTTTTATGGGGGTGGGAGGGTTTGGATTTTTGTTATTGTTTTTGTTTTCCTGTTCTTGCTGTTTTTAGCCTCTGTGAGGCACTTTGTGCTGCCCTTAAAGGGCATGAAAAGTGCAATACAAATAAATTTGATTTGATTTGATTTGAAACAATATAATGTTGAGAGTGAATGGACTGATGGCGCACCAGCCACACTGTGGATGGAGGGATAACATCTTATTTGTGTGGTTTTATAATAATCATTCTCTAGAATCTGCACCAACCATTTCCCAAACTTAAGTCAAAAAGTCAAATTCTGTTTTTCGCCAAAGCAGCATCAGGTAACAAAGGAGAAACTCAGGCGTTGTTACTATGGAGTGACTCATGGACGTGATTAAGAAGTGATTAAGTGAGGAGTTTGGGGTGGATGCATGGGCTGACAAAACAGAACTGAAATACGTTGGTCCGACTTTGTGTTGTCAGATCACAGTCATGCAGAATATTTTTTTAATGCATGGCCACCACTGTAACCATGACAGCGGGAATTAATCTAATTAACCATGAATAATCATGATGCTAAAGTTCAGCTGTCCTCAGTGGCGTGGTCTCAAGCGCCACTGAACTCAAACCTCGTATTTCCCTAAATATTAAAACGAAGGACTCGAAATCTAAATTCTGCAACCTCTCCAAACTGTGTTCTTATTTAAATTTAACCATACCTTAAACGACAAAATGTCAGCCTGGCTCACACTCACATCAGCTCATCTGTGTGTCTGTATTTTGTCTCCAGTTTGGAGTAATGTGCCGTACAAAGGTGTTGCCTCGTTACAGCCTGCGACACACCCATGCATGACTGGATTGCAGGCCTTTCTGCGTGGCACTGGAACCAAAGGCAAAAAAAATTTTCAGGACAGAGCATGCAACGTTCTCCATAGTTACACAACTAATGCATGTGTTGTGTATGCAATAATACCACAGTACAGTAGTAACCACAACTACCAAATGACTGAAGCAAACTACGTGCAGCAGGTCTGAAAACAGCATCGACCGGCATGATGCATCCTGCTATGGCTGCAGGATGCTCGACGCTGGGATGATGGACATTGGTGGATCATTTCTCTTACTGGCTAACATGGCTGTATAAGCTCTCCTGAAGTGGCCTGTAAGTGCATTGCTCATGCTTGTGGCCATGGAGCCGACAGGTTGGGAGTTCACACCTGATCACTAACGGTGTCGTGATAAGTGTCGATCAAGTGGACGCAGCGTCTCAGCCTTAATCATTCATAAACTGTTGTTTATATAGCGTTACACAACATGTTCCATCCCAACAGGTACAAAGATCCATGAAGGTGCAGTGTGTTGCATATGAACATAGTTCATAGACAAGAGAATGTTGGAAGTGAGAGTGAATCGCTGGTATTTTCAATTGGGGTGTGACTCAGTTGTTGCCTAGAGCACATTGAGTTGCTACTATAGAGATTAGGGAGCCACCACCTACACTAGAGCTGCTAGGACGGCTTCCAGCTGGCAACGACCGATCTGGTCCTGTCAGAACAAGCAATCTGGTTTACTCTAACCCCTTGATGTTCTACCGGCTGTAAGCTGATCTAAATCACAAACCTGTACATTTAGAGTTGTAAATGTTTGTAATGGATATCTGTTGCTACCTGAATGTGTACTAGAATATGCATTGTATCACACCGGCTTGCACAGTGGCGTGGTGATTAGCACTGATGAAGCGCAGCTGTGTGGAGTTTGCATGTTCTCCCTGTGTCTGCGTGGGTCCTCTCCAGATACACCGGCGTCCTCCCACCGTCCAAAGACATGCCGGTTAGACTTGCTGGTGACCCTTCACAGATGAATGGATGAATGGATGAAGTGTATCACACCGTTAAAACACACGGAGCAGTATGAGTGTATGTACAGTGCCCTCAAGCATCTGCAAGCTGCAGGCCTGAGCACATAAAGAACAGGGTGGTGGATTTAAAAACTAACAGTGGAATTCGAGACTTACTTCTCCGTCTAAGATTTATTAGGTGACTCAATCCTTCGTCATTGCTCCAAAGTTCACATTTGTGTTTACCTTTAAATGACAATCATTGTGTGGCTGTAATCACTGTATAAGCTTTACTTTGTGTTTATCTAATATTGTGGAGAGGGTAAGCCCATCGCAGCCGGCGAAACCAGTTTCCTCTTCCCATGTGTTCTCTTCATGCTACCACTCCATTTAAAATGGTATCCTAAGCTAAATCCAAATCAACTAGCCATCCTAAATGGGTTTTATTTATTCTTCCCTTGCTGTTCTTTTAATATAATCCTCTGCTTCTTGTCTCTTCCTGCTTAAACCCTTAGCCAGTGTCTGATTACATTATATGTGGCTACTTATCTGCACACTTTTACTTTCTGTGTCTTACTTCTGTGAAAATATAATAACTTTGCGTTGCCACTGGCTCAGTTACGATACAAGATCATGATTTTACACTCGTCCCTAGCGGTATTTAATCATGCAGATAGTTTGGATTTGATTTTCCAAGGCCTTAATGCGCAATATCTTTCTTGCAAGGTGACACTGATGAAAACTTGTGCTCTTAAAAGTAAAAATGTTAACTGCTGCATCTCCAAGTAGCAGTCAAGCTAACGTTCTTTAGATTAACTCCCAAACATGCCAAACTTTAGGACTGTTAAACTCTTTAAAAAAAAAAAAAAAATTGAATCAGTGATCATAACGGTGACTGGAGACTGGAAAGAATCGCAAAAGACTGTGCAAAAATATAACAATATTTAAAAAAAACTTAATTAAAAAGTCCTCGAAGTTAGCTGTGGAGAAATGATTCAATGACACATGCAAACACACACTGTACTGAATTGTACTGTACTGAAGGTTGAAGAGGCAAGTCCACACACACACACACACGCTTCTCAAAAAGCCCCCAGCTAATCAAGTGATATATTCTTTGCCAAAATATCTTTCCTTCCCCCCTAAACTGCCTCTGATGCCATTCCTCTGTGAGCATCTGGGTGTGTCGAGCCTGGATCACTTTACAAGGGTGGCGATATTACCAGTCTGACAGGCTGAGCTGCTCCAAGCAGATCTACTTGCCTGCACCCTCCAGGATGCAGGTAATTGGAGGAGGGTTGAGTGGGCCGGTGCAGAGGAGGCTGAGCTTACTGGGACCTCCCCCAGCGTTGGAAGCAAATAAAACTCCATCCCGGACTAGGAGACAGTACTTAGAGGGATTTGACTCTCCTCTTAGTGGGCTCCACTACTCTGCCTCTCTCTCTCTCTTCAACCCCTTTCTGTGAATCCTTCCTTCTTAGAAGAAACCAGCCATGTCCTCCAGATCTATGAGCACGAAAACTGTCCAGCGCACCAGCTACAGCTCGGGCGGCAGTGGCGGCGGCTTCAGCGGTGGTAGCCGTATGTCTGTTGGAGGTGGAGGAGGAGGAGGATTTTCCTCAAGATCTGCCGTTCAGATGAGGCCGTCATACTCAATGTCGACATCCAGCCTGGCAGGCGGCTCAATGATGCGGGCAAGCATGGGCGGAGGCGGAGGGTTTGGATCCGGCTATGGTGCCGGTGGTGGTGGTGGTGGTGGTTTCGGATTCAGCAGCGGCTCTGCTTATGGTGGTGGCTTCGGAGGTGGTATGGGTGGTGGTATGGGTGGTGGTTTCGGTGGCGGAGGCATTGCAATGGCCCCTATCACAAATGTCCAAGTCAACCAGAGCCTGCTGGCCCCTCTGAACCTGGAGATCGACCCCAACATCCAGACTGTCCGCACCCAGGAGAAAGAGCAGATCAAAACTCTGAACAACCGCTTCGCCAGCTTCATTGACAAGGTGAGTGGCCCTTTTCTGTCAGTTACCATTGTTACCTTTGTCCAGCACCAATTTAAAGGGTCTAAATATCTTATATCTTGTTCTTAATTGCCTTGGACAAATCTTAATAATAGTCCAACTAGAGAGATAACAGAAAGAGATGCTGCAACAGACTTTCTCTAAAGGGCCTCTGGAGCTCATTAAATATTGCACAGAAACCGATCCGCACCTGAATGTCATGGACACTCCGCACTTCCAGCAGCTGGGACTTACTCCACCATAACATGTCCAAAAACTGCAGCGTCGGCATATCTCATGTCTAACGGGGTTCTCAAAGGGTTCTCATTTCTACTACAAAGAAAATGAAAGCAGACCACTGCTGTTTTAACTTTAATTTGACCATCACCGGCTCTTTGCCAGCTGTCAGTCAGCAAGAAGCAGGAAACTCTAGAGTGGCCGTATCCAATGACTGCTAGCTTTCATTGTGAGGTGAAGAAGGGATCGGGTTATCACCTGTTCCCATGGCAGCGTGCATGCCTGTTCTGCAGTGGTGCTGCAAAAAGGGGACTCTATACGTATTTTGTGCGACGCACTGCATTTAAGTCAGGGTTTAGGTAATGTGCAAAGGCCGTGCATTAACTTCTGCCATGCACTCAGTGTCACATAACAAAGCTGGTTTTTATAACTTTCTCACCCAGACTTGCAACACAGCTTTGTGCTTGAGCAGACACTCATAATTCAAGAACTTGTGAAGCTGTGAAGCAGGAGTTAGGGTGTTCCTCTGAGCCCCGCCCTTTGTGAGAATATGCTCGGTTAGCTCTTTCTGCGCTGTGTACACAACACACATAATTTGTGTTCACTCATGTGACTCGATCCCGTTCGGTTCTGACGTCTCTCTGTTAAAAAATGCACCTGGGCACGGTCAGGTTAGGCGTTCAATACGGCTATGGAACAGGTTTACAGCGTGTAGTGAAAGCAGTCATTTGAAATAACAGATAATAGCTTGGGGGATGGTGCAATAATTACACACGGTACATGCAGGCAAGTTCACTCAGTGAAAGTATGCATCCTGGATGGGAGGGAGGAGGGAGCAGTTATCTGTTAAGGAGAAGGGTTAGGCTGGGGTGTGGCACCTCACAAAAAAAAAAAAGAAGAAGAAAGAAAATCTACGCCCACAATTTGGTGATTTAGCTCTGCTTTCTCTAGGTCTCAAACCCCAAAGGCAAACCCTTCCCATTTTCTAGCTGACATGATTACATCATTAGATTTCTCGGAATTATCTCAAAAAAGCAAGAATAGCTCAGGTATGCTTTGCAGGGAGCATCTCCAGTGGACTGTGTCTGAAACGCCCCCACCCTGAGGCGCAGTTCATACAGCAACAGGCATTATTTTGCATGCAAGGATTTTTTTTGTGTGGGAAAGTCACACACAGGTGTGGCCCGATGGATCACCTGAGGAAAGTAAAACAAAGAGGACAAACAGTTTAGTTTGCCTCGGAGCAAGCATGCCTAATCTGGGATAAAAGGATTATCATCCAAAAATGTTTGTTTTTTTAATTTGTGATTTTACAGAAGTCGTCAAAGGGAAACAGCCACGACCAATCACACCAATGTATATATATTAATTACTATCACTGTAGTACTACCTCCTTCCCAGTGACAGCAGATCTAAAATGTGCAATTGATTGTGCTTCCTAGGTGCGCTTCCTGGAGCAGCAGAACAAAATGCTGGAGACCAAGTGGAGCCTGCTGCAGGAACAGACCACCACCCGCTCCAACATCGACGGCATGTTCGAGGCCTACATCTCCAACCTGCGCAGACAGCTGGATGGGCTCGGCAACGAGAAGATCAAGCTGGAGTCTGAGCTGAAGAACATGCAGGGCCTGGTGGAGGACTTCAAGAACAAGTAAGGCAGCCGAGCATGCGGCTGAACACAAAAGCCAGCCTCCGGTCGTTTTGTGCGTATCTAGCTCACTTTCCCCGCTGTTTCTTTCAGATATGAAGATGAAATCAACAAGCGTGCAACTGTGGAGAACGAGTTCGTGCTCCTCAAGAAGGATGTCGATGGTGCGTACATGAACAAAATCGAGCTGGAGGCCAGGGTTGATGCTCTTCAGGATGAGATTAACTTCCTCAGAGCTATCTATGAAGCGGTAAGGAGAAGCCACTGAATGCTCAGCACAGAAATATGTGTCTACCCTTTAAAAATATGAATTCCATGTTTTAAGACAAGCTTCATCTTGTTTGCAGGAACTGAATGAGCTCCAGGGACAGATCAAGGACACTTCAGTCATTGTGGAGATGGACAACAGCCGTGGCCTGGACATGGACTCCATTGTGGCCGAGGTCAAGGCACAGTATGAGGAAATCGCCAACAACAGCAGAGCCGAGGCTGAGAAATGGTATCAGCAGAAGGTAGGTGAAGAGCCTGCAAGGTCAAATCAAAGCAAGGGAGGTCTGTGGAACCTTTAATAACCATGTTTTAATCTCATCCCTTCAGTACCAAGAAATGCAGACATCTGCAAGCCAGGCCGGAGATGACCTCCGCAGCACCAAGAGCGAGATTGCTGATCTCAACCGCATGATCAGCCGCATCCAGAACGAGATCGAGGCAGTCAAGGGACAGGTAATAAGACTTTCTGCGCAGCTGTTTCATCAGTTTCCCCGCTATATGTTTGAGCACACATGGAGATTTCAGTGACACAACATCACGCCTAAAGCCTCTGCTAACTTTCCAACCTCCCAGCGTGGCAACCTCGAGGCCCAGATCGCTGAGGCCGAGGAGCGCGGTGAGCTGGCCGTGAAGGACGCCAAGGCCCGCATCAAGGACCTGGAAGAGGCCCTGCAGAGAGCCAAACAGGACATGGCCCGCCAGGTCCGCGAGTACCAGGAGCTCATGAACGTCAAGCTGGCTCTGGACATTGAGATCGCCACCTACAAGAAGCTTCTGGAGGGAGAGGAGTCCAGGTGAGGGATTAGCTAATCTACTCTTCTGAACAAGGAGATTTCCACTTCTGTAAAAATTCGCAGCAACTAAAACTGCTCTTTTTGCTCGTGCCTTTCTGTAGAATTGCCTCCGGTGGTGCAACCGCAACCGTCCACGTGCAGTCTACAACCTCCAGCTACGGTATGTAAAGGCTTATATATTTAGAAGTCAAGTAAGACCTCAGACGAAATTCAACTTTCTAGCATTTCCTCTGAAAATGTGTTTTGTTTTTTCTCCAGGTGGTAGCTCAGGAGGCGGCATGGGCGGCGGCTTCGGCTACGGAGGCGGCTATGGCGGCGGCTATGGTGGCGGCATGGGCAGCGGCATGAGCGGCGGCTACAGCAGCGGCATGGGCGGTGGCGGCGGCTACAGCAGCGGCATGAGCGGTGGCGGCGGCTACAGCAGCGGCATGAGCATTGGCGGGGGCGGCGGCAGCGTCTCTTCAAAAACCTCCACCAGGGTCTCATCCATGCGCCGCTTATAGAGCGGTAGCCATCCCTTTCTCCTTTCCCCTCCCCTGATTTTGTTCTCCACACACCTACATACCCACAGAGAGTCAGAGATTACATCCAGATACAAGTAGAGGCAGAGAGCTTGTTGTGAACAGCAGAGATGTGAGTCAGTCCTTTCTTCCTCTGATCAGTCAGCCTTGCTGTTTTGTTTGCTGGATGTGCTGTTGTGCAGACAAGAGGATACTTGTAGTGTCATGACAGAGAGTCCTTACAAAGCATCAAACACTGCACACCAGTTGACAACAACGGGTTTCGGATTTGCACCGAAGGAGGAGAAGATGTCTTGCTTAAACCACTTAAAATCCACGAAGCAAGCATGTAGTGCGACTCTTCTTCTGTGCAAACTCGCCTGCTGTCTCCACATCTGACAAAAGCAGCCACGTAACACATTCATATCTGATCTTTGGTATCCTCTTTTTCTTCTCCTGATTTTTATTTTTATTTGTTTGGGGGGAAAAAACGAGCTCTCCACTGCAGTTTATAAATGGTGTTTTGAGCATACTTTACTTCCACTCTGAATAAAAAAAAACAACAGTTAAGGCTGACTGGGACTGCCAGATTTATTGTGACACTGTACCACCGAAAACATCTGGAATAAATCTGTGTTCATATCCACTTTGGCAGTTGTGTTTGTTCTTATTGATTTTGGTGTCTTTTAAAAATTGAGATAAACTCTCTAGCATGTAAAACAATAGTCAACAAAAGCTAGCTTGAAAGTGACTAGCTAGCTAGCTAGTAAGGTAATGCTAATGATCCCTTCTTTTAAAACTAGAACTCTGTAAAACAGTCTAATGTTCACATGACAACAGCTACCGTACAAAATAACCTGCTACTCAATAATATAGCAAAATAGTGTTTTAAAATGACACACCAGCTTTGGCTAGTTAGCTGCACATGCTAACCTAGCGACTGCAGCTGACGTTAGAGGAGACAGTTCATTCTTTTCTTACTTTTGCCTTTTTCTTACCTCTGCAGATGGAAAGTACAGACTGTACTTGCACTGCTTCAGCATTTTGGGCTAATTTAATGTGCACAACACTTTCAACTCACTTTCAAAACAGTAATATACATATTGAATATACACCTTCACTTTAAAGTATTTCACACCCCTCTGAATTTTCTACATTTCTGCGAAAAAATAACTCAAAACATCAGTTATTTCCAAGGAAGTAATGACAGCACACAAAAAAGAACCCATATTATACTTGTGTATTTGTTTAGTCAGTAAAAAGAACCAGTATTACACATCTGCAAGGTACGTGCACCTCTAGGATTATGAGTTAATAAGTAAGTAAACCCAAATTAGAGCCCAGGGTTTGTTTAAATATAAAAAACAGGGATTTGTCTCAGTCTGATCTTCACGACACGTTTGTGCAAGTGTACGATGGCAACAGACAAAGGAGCTTTCTGAGGTGCTCGGAAAGTGGTAATGTTCTTGTTTGGGCCTGTTCTTGTGCCATCTTAGCCAAAATGACTCAAACATCACTGATGGACCAATGAATTCTGAAGTCTACCAGTATAGAAAATGTAAAAGATAATGTCAGGACATCTGTCCATGAGCTGAATGTGAAGAGAAACTGGGTCATGCCGTGTGTGACACAAGTGGTTCTACAAAAGAGCGATTAAAGAAGAATAAGATGAACGTTTAGGAACGGCCAAGTTAAAGTCCTGACCTTAATCCAATAGAAATGTTGTGATAACCCAGATGACTGATCAGCAGTTAGCAGAGATATTTCAATGCAAGGAGGTCACAGAAGATACTGAAAACAATGGTTCACTTGCTTTTGCACGTCACAGGAATGTTATATTGGCCTGAATAAATAAAACTCACAAGTTCACTTTCTCATTCACTTTTAGAACTTCAGGAATCTGCTGAGGTTGTGAGTTATTCTTATGTAGAAACGTAGAAATTTTTAAGCACATGCATACATGGAGCGTTCATCCTAGAGGGGCGACTCATATTTGCATGCAGACTTTATTTATTTTGAGTTTATAATTATAGTATTTAAGCAAGATGAGCAGGATTTTTTTCCTCACATCTCAACATGCAAATCTTTACCCTGCTGAATGACATGGCCGCATTCTTGCGCGATAATGTAAACATGATAACAAATAAAACTGACATGAGTGTGGCAAATTATGTAGCTGTTATTTACTTAGTGTTTTTACTACACCATGTACCGCAAGCAGAACTATAAATCCCACCAGCACCGAGGGGCATCAACACATATTTAGACGTGGCACTAGATAGATGTGCATGATAGACGGACTGATACTACGGAGACAGATTCCGCCTGGTCTGGCAGGGAATCTGGCAAGTGCTAGGAATCCCGACCACGCCCGTGACTGATAAATGGAAGCGAGGCCTGCCAGGAGCTTAGGTAAGGAAAGCTGAATGCAACAAGCCCGTACAGGGACGTGGAACAAGGGAGAGCGCAGGGAGAACGTTGGAGAGGTGATGGGGTGTGACATGGGCTGTGTTCTCCAGCGGAGGGTTTCAGACTGGCACAAAGGAGAAGCAGCATCAGTAAAGTAACGCGTATCAGTCTGCAGCGTGAAATATCTGACAGTTCACAGCTGTTTTGTTCTGAAAAGCTTCTCTCTAAATCCCCGAAACCATCGGATGCGCTGGTGGAAAGCACCTAATACACTTTCTCAAGTACAAGGCTACCTGTAATTTATTTGTCTGCTCCCGTTTTTGTTCCTTTATCCCTCCACTACGCTGTACTTTACTTTGCTTTCTTTCTTTAACTCTTAAGATTATATTTTTTCCACAATAAAAAACGCTTTTCTGTTTCTGACACACGCCAAAAGTGCACAGCCACGTTTCAGACATCTGTGTGTTATTAACGGTTGCACCAAATACCGTTTTTCTAAATTTGCCACATGCTTTCGCTTCAATAAATGCCGAGATGACAACACATCTTACCAAAAATAAAACATTATGCTCCAAAAAAACAAAAAAACTCAAAACAGATGTTATTTTTTCTTCTTTCCTCTCCCACGAATCATCTCGGTTCCCCCCAGATGCATCAGCATATATCGTAAAAGCAGTGCCAGCTCCACTTCCAGTAACGCCGCTTACAAGCTGATGCATCAGTATTCAGAATCCAGTCATGCCGCAGATGCCATTTCTTTTCTTATCTGTTCTTTTTGTGACATTCCGTGCAGGACTTTCACATTTACTTGCATGTGAGAAGAGCCGCCTTCATATGGGAGCATCTGCTGTGTTTAAACATATAGAAACCATTCACGCTGCTACTCAAATCAGACAGCGAGGTCTTATTTTGGTGATTTTCCATCTTTGGAGGGCGTCCATATGCGAGAAAACCCCTTCATTTAAAGCTTACAAATTAACAAAGCCACTGAAGTGGCACTGTTTGGGATAGAGCCAGTGAGGAAGGTGAGGTGGACGGTGGCGTATGGTCATTGCGATCCATCCAGAAGGGTTTGAAAGGGGAGGTGAATTTCGGGACAGTGGATGTAACAGAAATCCAGCCATCTGTTCGACCTGCACCTAAGTGACTCATATGTGCCAATAAATCCTCATGATGCCAACAAGTCAACACATGTTCTTAACTGCAGCAGCAAAGCAAAGAGAGAATAGTAGAAAATGAATTTACCGACATCAGTGAGCTACTGCGCTGGAGGTGATCTGGTCACTCTGGTGTATGTGCATGAACATGCATTATTGTTTAAGTTAGAGCAGAAGACAGAAAATAAGAGAAAATAAGACACAAACAGTAACGATGCTAAATTTAGGACCGCCTCATGCTGTACAAACGATAACGTGATCAAGTGCTGCCCTCTGCTGACTGGAAATGAGAATGACTCTTGTACAAATCCTGCAACATGTACTGTACACCAATCACAGATGTCCTGTGGTGCCTGGCAACACACTGTTGTTAGTGTGTGTGTGGGGGGCTTTGAGGGGAGGGGCCTCTGTGGATCATCCCACAGATACTTGATCAGTTTGGGATCTAGTGAATGTGGAGGCCAGGTCAACACCTTGTGCTGTTCTTCTTCCTAAAGTGTTTTTTGTGGCTGCATCCTGCTGGGGATGGCTGCTGCCATCAAGGAGTGTCATTGCTATGGGGTGGGGGTGCCTGGTCTGGTCTAGGTGGGTGCTACATGTCTAAGTAACATCCACACCAATGAATGAAGCCAGGTCCAGAAGTTTCCCAGCAGAACAATGAACTGTCACAAGATGGTTTAAATGTTATTCACTTCACATGTCAGTGGTTTTAATGTTGTGGCTGATCGGTGTACATATATTACACTTTGCATTTGGCACTTCTCTATAGGCTATTGGTCCTGGACGCATGCATCTACCCATTTGCTCACACAAGCACAAGACACACTGAGTGTCCAGAGTCAACTGGTTTTATAACAAACCAACTTTCTGCAGAGTCAATCTCCACAGACGTCCAAACTTCATGTGGCCTTCAGATTAGCTCAAGAACAGTGTGGAGAGCTTCATGGAATGGGGTTCCATGGCGAGCAGCTGCATCCAAGCCATACATCACTAAGTGCAAGGGATGCAGTGGTGTAAAGCAGGCCACCACTGGACTGAATCTGGGTTTGGCAGGAGAACAGTACTTGTCTGACTGCTTTGTGCCAAGAGTGAAGTTTGGTCGAGGGGGTAGTATGGGTTGGTTTTGAGGGGAGCTGGGCTTGACCCCTTAGTTCCAGTGAAAGGAACTCTGAATGGGAACAGTTTGGAGATGTCCTCTTCCTGTTCCGACGTGACCGAGCAGCAGTGGACAAAGCAAGGTCCATAAAGATGTGGATGAGAGAGTTTGGTGAGGAAGAACTTAACTGGCCTGCACAGAGTCCTGATCTCAACCTGATAGAACACCTTTAGGATGAATTAGAGAGAAGACTGTGAGCCAGGCCTTCTAGTCCAACATCAGTGTTTGATCTCACAAATGTGTTCTTAGAAGAATGGTCAAAAATTCCCCATAAACATGCTTCTAAACCTCGTTGTGGACAGCCTTCCCAGAAGAGTTGAAGCTGTTAAGGCAGCAAAGGGTGGGCCGACGTCATATTAAACCCTACGGATTAAGAATGGGACGTCACTTAAGTTCATATGCGTGTAAAGGTGCATGAGTGAATACAGTGCAGAAACAGACACGAGAACATATTCAGTTATTGTTCTGATGTAAATTTTTTTTATTGAAATGCATATTTGAAAACTTTGGACCGAGACTGAACAGTCAAATAACTATGAACAAACAAATTGTGATAAAATGTAAATTTAAAAAACAAAAATGTTCTGTACACCCTTTACATATATATATAGAGAGAGGGAACATGTTACACAAAAACATTGCAAATAATGAAAACAGTATGTCCACGTAGAGTGAGAGCAAATGTAACTAAGAAAGATATTTCATATTATAAACCGGGGTCGAGCCCTGTGATAGACTGGAGGCCTGTCCAGGGTGGACCCCGCCTCTCACCCTATGACAGCTGGGATAGGCTCCAGATGTTGAGATGAATGCCTTGTGATATTTGTTGAAAACTAAACAGCACGAGGGCCTGTTTTTATCTAAACATTTAGCTCTTCCAGCGTTTTTATTTTCAATATTCCCTCTGCTGTTTTGACCTTTTTCTTGCATGTGCATGTACCACATCCAAACGCTAGGAGGCGCCAGCGCACACAGCGACACGCTACATGGCTGTCTTACTGGGATTGTCGGGGTCGAAGGTCATGATCTCCATGTGGATGAGACCTGGTTGGACAGCAATAAGGAGAACGGCGTTAAAAACTGAGCTTTAAGTGTAGATTTGTCTCATTTGTGAACTTTTCTGATTGCGGCGTTGCCGTGCTTACTCTTCCACTCGCCGACCGCGAGCTCCAGACTCTCGAAGGAGTCGTCGTAGGGCTCGGAGTCTGGTTCGCTGTCCGGGTCGTGATATTCCTCCAGGAGGGGGTGAGACAGTCCCTGCTTGGCTGTCAGCCTCATCTCCGGGTCCAGGAGCAGCATCCCCTCCAGCAGGTCTACAGCTGGAGGCATCGGGACAGAGCGCTGCTTTACTGAGCAGTTTCTTTCAGGTTGTTATTTTAAATCCCCCCGCTCACAGGGAGACCTTAAACTCATGTTTATTTTAAAACAGTAAAATGATAAATGTGAGGTAATGTTCTGAAATGCTGCAAAGATATTAGTGAAGCCGTGCAAAGTCACCATTCTTCTCCATGGATGAAAAGACCTCCTTGAAGTTTTTCTTCTTCTGTGGAGGAAGGCCTTGCACGTACGACTGCGCCTGGAAAACAAATATTAATTGTTATTATTTTAGAACTTAGCAGCTGATATCTGGAAATGTGTTTGGGTCGGTTTTAAGGTATTTAACCCAACGAATAATAACAACGTGCAGATTTTAACTTAATGTTCATGCAAAGCTGACAGAACGTACGTCTTTACTCTGCATCTTCTGCACCAGGGAGGAGTCTGGTGTTCCCGTCAGACGCAGGATCTTCTTCAGCTGATCGATACCTGAACAGGCCGGTTAGGGAAAACTCATAGCACATAGCAGCTATGACGAGGGACCGTCACAGCCCCTGCTTGTACTTCTGCAAAGCCTTAAGTTTCCGCGCACGTTATATATTTTCTCTTTGAAATTATTTTCATGCAAAATCTTTCTTTTAAGTCGGGGAGTCGTAAAAGACAGAAAAGCTCAAATAACTTCTAAAAAACACTGCATGCAACCAACTGCAGAGTGAAATTGAGGATGTGGGTACTTTTTTGGTCAATGTGGACTTAAATCAGTGGACTAACCCTTTAACACTTAACCCTTTATGATCCAAGGAACCGTATATGGCATTTTGCATCCTCGTGCCTTTCATTGAGGTTTAGAAGCATGTGGTTTTCATCCAGCCAATCAGAGGAGAAGAAGAAGTGGCCTAATCATTGGCAACTTATGTTCTAATGGTCTTAATACATATTTATTTGTTTTCCACTATTTATTTCAATGAGCATCTTAAAAAGGGTTAATCCAAAAATGCTTATAAAAAAAAAGATAACTGGATTTGTAGAGTCTCTTGAAGATGTTTGATCCAAGTAGCTTCTTCAGTTCTTACTTGGATCAAACATCTTCAAGAAACTCTACAAGTGCATTTTAACCCTTCCAATGCTTCAAAGAGTCCTACTTTATTAAAACCAGAGATGCGTCTCTGGCTCCTGTCATTGAGCAGTCACAGCTTTATTAGAGCACGTGTGTGGATACTGTCGTGTCCCGGGAAAAGCACCTGGCCGGTGAGCATCTCAGCCAGGATGCAGGCGGCTGACCACACATCCACTGAGAGGAAAAGGAAAGAGAGACAGAGAGAGAGAATCTTAATAACAAAAACGAATGTTATTACTTGAAGCAAACAGCAAGCGACCTCCTCGTGTTATCATGCATCACCTGTCTGGCTGTAGTGCATCCAGTTAAATATGACCTCCGGTGCTCTGTACCAGCGCGTCACCACGTAGCCGGTCATCTCGCTCTCCGTTTGCCTCGCCAGGCCAAAGTCCAGGATCTGAGAGCAGGAGCAGCAGATTCATCAAAGGATCAGGCACACGGATAAAAATGAATCTAAATTCCAACATGAGTTTCCTTGACTTACCTTTAATTCGCAGTTCTCACTCACAGCAAGATTACCAGGCTTTAGATCCTAAAACATTTTAAGTATATTAGCATGAAACATATTTTGACCTGTAGAGAAAACGTAGCATGAAATACTTAAAGCAATACTTTAACATTTTGGGAAATACTGTTATTTGCTTGTTTGACCTCCTTCTAATGTCTCCTTAACCCAGTGCTTCTCAAATAGTGGGGCGCGCCCCCCTGGGGGGGCGGTTGAATCTGAGGGGGCTGCTGCGTTTGTATTGATTAGTAATGCCATCCAAACGTAGTGGCAGTCGCGTCTCATTGTGCGCACTAAGCTATGGTGTTTTTAACAACCAGCGTAGAGATGTAAACAAACTGGGAAATGCGAAACATATTGATGGATGAAAGAAAGCCGTAGAGAGAAGATAATAGACAAAGGATAGTCATCCACCCAGACCGGAGACGAAACTCGAACATTGTAGGTTTGTCACTTATACGGTGGGGCGAGGAAGGCGTACGCTCGAAATTCCAGCATCTCCGTTTGTGACTGTACGTCATTACAGCGAGCCTGTAATATATAGGTAAATAGTTTAATAGATTATTTTTATTCAGCAAATTGCACTTTAGGCACTAATCTTTTCGAAGAGACTGAGAAAATTTAATAAGTTATTCCATGTCTTATTTCTTTCCTTATATACAGTTTTGAAATGTACTATTGTAGGGGGGGGTATTTTCTCTAAGGGGGCCTAACGAAATATTGGAACATGCCTTAACGATTAACCTGTCTGAAACAATTCAACCGCCAAGATTTAAATATCCGCGAGTCCTTAGTTTATTACAGGGTGCGTGCCAAATCTTTTATGTGTATTGTTTAATGTGTGGCCTCAGGAACTGAATGTATTTATAGTCCTGATTTAGTCATTTAGTATACCAGGAAGAATTTATGTAAACAGCATTTGAGTCCAGGACAGGTTTTCTTTCGAGGAACAGTGACTGAAATTCAAAATCCACCAAACTGCAGTTAGACTGGACCAAACACACCCAGGCCTGCAAACCAACAGCCCTGTTCAAATATCATAAAAGTGACAGAGAAGAAGAGGAAGTGGAGGATTTGCATAGATTGATCTGGGATAGAAAGCTGTCTCTGAGGCTCTCACGGATCCACAAGGATGGAGACGTTCCACGAAGCAGCTGATTGGTTAGAGCTACTCTTGGGTGGACATGGGGGCTACTAACTCACCTGCTTCTCATCGTCCAATCAGGTCTGGACTAGACTGAAGCTGGGGACAGACAGACTAGCCTTCAGCAGAATTTGAAAGACTGGGGATCACGGACTGCATGATCAGTCAAACCGACTAAAGTCAACCGAACAAACCCTAACCCTGACCCAAACTCCTGGAAGGGGCAACAGCTGCAGTTTGCGCTGCAACCAACGTTATATCGGCTCTCCCGCTCCTCCCACCACTCCATAAATCTCCCCAGGTTCGCTTTGTGGCCGCCGCTCTCCCATTCTTGCCTTTTGCCATCCTTGTTTTGACATTCCCAATGCTTCCCGTTGTCTTCTGGATGTCTTCTCCCATGCTCTCATTGGCTGTTGGCGACACATACTCACAGTTGGGTCGCTAATCAAAAATGTTTGACTGGCTGCAATCGAGGTCGGGTCGGGTCTGTTCCCCTCACACACTAACAGATCTTTGTGCCATCTACCCATGCTGAATGTTCTCCAACTAGTGCAGACTGGTGCAGACTTGGAATCATGGGTAAAAAATCTTGTAGTGTGTCCTCAGCTTTAAGGACTTTTTGTCTAGATCGGAAGTGCAGCCTCTGCTTTGCCTGCCTTTTCTTCTTTGCTGCAGGTGCAACACAGGCTCTAGTCTTTGCAGGTTTTGTAGACTCCTTGTGACTTTTGGAACTAAGCTCCATTTCTGCTAACCATTGTTTCGTTAAACTCCTGTCTTTTGCCTTCTGCATTTGTTTCTGAAAAAGGTTTTCTCTGAAATGGACCCAGAAAAAAGAAAGATGCTATCTATGCAAAAAAGCAAACAAAAAAAAAAACCCTCACAAATCCACTGCTGATACAGAGAATAATCAAGACTATTCTGATTTTGGCTACAACCCAAAGACAAGGGGTCCCATTACATAAGAAAGACAAAACAACATCACGGTCAGGCACGGAGGTGGCAGCATAGTGTTGCAGGGAATGCTTTGCTGCTTCAGGGTGACATGACTGAATGAAACATAAACTAATGTTCTGTACCAGAAAATCTAGAAGGAGAACGTCAGATTATCCGTGAGTTGAAGCTCAAGTGCTGTTGTAATGTCGATGCTGCGTGGTGGGAGTCCAAGTATTTCCCTTTATGCTCAGATTACCTAACCAGCAGCAAGACAGTACATTTCCCAAAATGTTAAACTATTGCTTTAACTGCATGTGAGAAGTAAACACATGTTGATTATTAATGACCCACAAAAGCTTCAGTAGAAGGTGCTTTTTAAAAACCAAGTTCAAATACCAACCCGATGAATGATCCCTGCAGAGTGGATGTACTGTAGAGAAGGAGAACACAGGTTTAGACTCACAGAGGGAAACGTGTTCACGCACGGTGTTTGTTCAGCGGAGCATGCAGAGCCACAGCCTTGTAAATGTTCTCTCTAAGTGCTGTACGGAGTCTGCCCCACCCTCGGGTGAGGGGCGTGGCTGCGTTCAGAACGTTCTCCATCCGCCAGGGAAGGCTCACGCTGCCGTCACACGGCGCTGATAAGACGAAGGAAACATCAAAGACGCCCGCGGGCTGCGCTCGGGAGCCGTTCAAGGGCCGCTCGCACGGAGTCGGCCTCGTTTGCCCGTTTGAAAACGTGCTTTCCGTTTCGTTTCCATTGAGCTCACTCGGCTACACATTAACTAGACTGGAAAGCATTAATGAGGGCAAGGAGTTAAAGGTACCTATGTTTTGATTTCATTCAGAGAGCGCCCTCAACACTGCACGCACCTGCAAACTGTTTGTGACTGATTGTAATTTTGCAGAAAGAAATAGATTTCATGAACCTTGCATTAAAATCCAATCTAGGCTAGTCCATCTGTAGGTATCCGTGTCCACACCTGGTATTAACATGCGTCTCCGGATCTCAGCTTCAAAACTGAGGACCCCTGACTATCTTATCACATATCTTAACAGTGGTTGTCTCTAATGGATCTCTACCGCCGCTCCAGAACCAACTCAAACCCTGGAAGTTTGTATACGCACCGTAATCTCTGGAACTAAATAGAGACACTGTTGATTACTGAGGAAACATCAGTATGATCACATCAGTGATTAACTGCAAGCTGATACGTTGTTTAATGGCAGAATCACATTTGGTGAGCACGTATTAAATACTTTCATGAGTTAATTCTTGTTTAGATTTATTTATTTTTTAGTTAGATATGGAGTGAAATGCGTCTGTTTAACTCTGCGCTCTGATATACCTCCACCAGTTACAGAGAAATGTTGGATTATTTATTTATTTATTCTACTTTCCCTGGCTTTAACTAGCTAAAACGAAAATTTATTTGACGTATATTTTAGTGTCTTAGTTTTGCTCATGTCCCATCCACTAACATGGAGGGGATGGAGCTTATGACCTATACTGCAGGCAGCCACCAGGGGGCTTCACTTTAGAGGAGCTGCCATGGTGTCCACTTTTTGTACAGTCTGTGGTAACCTAGCAACTGTAACACAGGAAGTCAGGACAATCAGAAACGGCCAACAAGGGGCCAATAGAAACCCAAACGAATACAACCGACAGGCTGATGCTAACGGCTCGTTCTGTTTTTCAGCTGTGCGCTCACATAAGTTTAACCTTTTCTAGTCTTACAGCGGCGGTTCACGTCTTTGTGTTCATCGTGGCAGAGCCGAGGCTGCAAGATTAAAAATCAAGGAGCGAGCGCTCACCTTCAGGCCTCTTAGAAGCTGGTAGAACAGGTATACGATGATGCGATTAGTTAACCTCCTCTTCTTCAAAATGTGGCCCAAGTCCTGGGCTACAAAGGGCATCACCATGTAACTAGAAAGACAAGAGGAAACAGAAGAAGAAGAGGAGTGAAGGGTAAACGAGGAGCGTACTGATCGGCAGAAATAAATGAATGACAAATATAGAGACAAATACTCTAGATACTTTACTGAAAAACGTTAAATACTGAACTCAGGAAGTACAGCTGCACAAGTCAAGCAAAACAAACAAGAAGAAGCTTGCTTGAACTATGCGTGCACACACACACAGACACACACACAAGGTCTCAACAAGTCGCGACAACTAGCAGGAGAATGTTGTTTCTAACTCCCAACTTACAAGGTTTGGAATTTCTCCAGCGTGGAGTCTGGCGTGAAGACATCGAGCAGGCAGATAACCTTCAAGGAAACACACACGTTACCAAGACATGGCAATAAAATACGCTGCATGTGTCAGGCTGTAAGTGTTTTCAGTTTAACCCATGAAAGCAAACCCGGGCTCCTGGGATCGTTTTTGACGTTTTGAACAAGCCGCGGCTGAAACTGACGTAACGTGGGGGCAAGGTGTTAATCTCCTCTCGATCAGATGACGAAATGTAAACAGCTAGAAACCTGTTTCGAGGAAAAGTGTTCAGAGGAAAACACAGAGGCATGGGGGCCACGACAGCACACAACACGCCCGGCTTCTCAAGGCGCGCTGTGGAGATTACAGGCTTCTGTTGAAATGGTCAACAAAGTCTGCTTATCCTCAAAATCGACTTGAGAGAAAGAAAGAAACAGAGAGAGAGAGAGAGGGGGAGAAAAATAAAACTCGGATTGTGACTAATATCAAAACCTTCCAGTAACTAGTCCACGTCTTATCTTACACACTGTGACTCAGGTGACCTTACGTGAAGCAAAGCTGCTGTTTGGGAATTAAACCATAAAATAATGTCACTGAGTTATTCATTCATCCATTCATTCATTCATTTTCTGTGACGGCTTGACTCTGGAGGGTCCAGGGGGGAAGTTGGAGCCTATCCCAGCTGTCATTGGGGCAAGAGACGGGGTCCACCCTGGACAGGTCTCCGGTCTATCACAGGGCTAACACAGAGAGACACCTACGACCAGTTTAGGCCTCGTTTTCCTCGTTAGGCTCCGTTTCCCTGGCATCGCTTCAAGAATATCTGCGTCCACACGGATCCGTCTCAACACGACTCAAAACGCTACTTCATATTCCAGGCCTATAGGTGGCGCTGTTTCTGTTTTAGCCTTCCAACATCAATGGTGGACTACATGCTCGTGTTCCTGCTGGAGAAGATATTGAGCCTATTATGGTTACTAGGGCTAAATATCATTTCTCCTTGAGTTTGGTTTCTTCTAAAGCCGATTTGTAAACAGTGCTCAAGCTTTACGCGCATGCTCCGCCTCTTCCTCTCTGTTTTTGGTGAATTTCTGAAACTGAAACAGCGCCACCTATAGGCCTGGAATATGAAGTAGCGTTTTGAGTCGTGCTGAGACGGATCCGTGTGGATGCAGATATTCTTGAAACGATGAAAAGATCGTTTTGTTACGAGTGGACGAGGCCTTAGAATCACCAATGAACCTAAGCAGCATGTCTTTGGACGGTGGTAGGAAGCTGGATGAACTAGAACCCAGAACCTTCTTGCTGTGAGGCATCGGTGCTAACCATCACATCACTGTGCCACCCTCTAATTAGGATTTCAGGATTTTTTTGTCATGCCTCATACCTGCCCTGCCCGTTTAAATTAAGATTATCAATTTCAAAACTGAAAGCGTCGCTGACGGCACGTTTGCACAATTTGGGATTACCGTAATCACGTCACGGTTTACACCTGTTCCTGCAAAGCTGAGACATTGCACTTTACGTCATTATGTTAATCTCACTAGACTCTTACACCATACAGTAAATTATAAAAAACCTGCAAGATATTGAGCATTTTGAAAGAAAATGGGCACAAGCACTTGCTCACAGGACAGCTCTGACCTTTTTATAATAAATGGCCTTTTTCTACCTACTGGTACTCAAAGCGCTTTACAGTCACAGACACACAAGCACTCACACATTCACACACCAGTGCCAGTACTGGGAGCAACTGGGAGTTCGTGGGAAACCCAAGATGTTGAGGCTCAGGTGTTAAAGAGTTAAACTCTGAGACTGAAACAATGGCTCATTGTAAAACTGGATGGGTCAATTTTTAGCCACGACACTGTGGTATAATAGCTTAGACAGTTCTTATCAGAACATGAGTCTGGTGACACATCATTTGGGTTTTTATTACGGGGTGATTCAACTGATTGTGTGTTATTATATGGTCCTACAGCCAGTTGGAGAGCTTTTCTTGTAAACAAACGTAGATCCCCGGAGCTGAGACGACGCGCACGACTGCTGTTACTCATACTGCAAAAAGCCCCGTCCCAAATACCTAAATTTGACGGAGGTCAGGCCGTCTGGCCCCGCCCCCTCTGGGGATGGTGATAAAATACTTCTTACGTTTTCATGCTGTATGTGGCGGAGCAGCCGGAGCTCCCTGTAGGCCCGCTTGGCGTGGATCAGGGACTGGAAAGGCCGGTACAGCTTCTTGATGGCCACCTTCTCCTTGGTCTTCTGGTCAATGGCCGAGCTGAATGGGAGATCAGACGGTGGGGGGGGGGGGGGGTCACATGATACTGTAATCTATGGGTTCAAACTACAGTGAGTCTCAATACTGATTAACTAAAAAAAAAAATTAAAAATACTTTTAAATAAACCCGTTAAGTGTTGAGTTTGAGAAATTACTTTTTCGTATGCAATTTTTATTTTATTTTTTGCTTATACTACTTTATGCAATCTTACAAAAAATGTTACTTCTTTTTTATTTTTTTATTTTTTTAAATAATTTTATTTATTTATTTATTTTATTTTTTATTTAACTATCATTGCCTATTTTCTCTTTACTTGTATTTAATTCTATATTTTTTATACATGCAACTGAGCTGCTATGACCAAGCAGTTTCCTTTGTGCATGAATAAGTCTAAATTGGTTTGCACCATCATGCCCAGTGCCTTAAGATATTCTCCTTCAGTTCATGTCAGCAGTATTTTGGCCACACATTTTCCTGATGCTTGACTAATCAATAACTGACTAATCATTAATAACAGAAGCCGCTTCCTTTCCGTGCCCTTCCCATTAATATTTTACTGTAACCCTGTAATGTTTGGATTTTATGGGGTGGGGGGAAAACAAATCTCTGACGTAACAGAGATTTGTTTTCCAATCCTTTTCATCTGTGACATGTGAAGTGAAACAATGAAAAAGGCTTGAGGAGGACACGCTGTGCTATCAGCTACAAGATCCCATCTTATCATTAGGGAGCTGAGTCTGAGATAAGCCCCTGGGTTCCTGCGGGCCGGGCTGCTTTGTGTTGGTGGTGGAGATTCCTGTCATAATCGAGGACCTGCGTTGACTTGCTGAGTTGCCCCCGGGGCAGACAATAGTGCCTCTGTTAGCAGACGTGAGAGTGATCCCGGCCTCTTGGACTGAAGTGCAACCTATGCTGGGAGTGGAATGCAGACTTGAGGCCTCTATCTAAGCAGCATATAGAAAATCATTTGTGTTGCAAAACACCAAAAGACTAAATTAAAAACAAAAAAAAAGGACAATTAAGCCCTTTAACAAAACCTTGGAGTCTTCTGCAACAATAATCCACGATGTTATCTGAGATGTCCAGCATTTCACTACTAAATAAGATAAATGATTTTCCTATAAGCTATAGGATACTGACATATCTATAAAGCAGGACATAAATAGTTCATCTATGAGTTTTATGATTCAGTTCTGAGGTTAATTGCAGGTTTTATAACAGGATTAAAGAGTGAACCATGAATATTAATGAAAATAAAACGTTTAATGCTGCGATCAGTCCTGAAGCAGTGACAGAAACCCCGCAGCACTGCACCCGAGGTCCCGTAAACTCACCACACGGTCCCGTAAGCTCCGGAGCCGACCGCCCGCAGCGTCGTGTATCTGTCCGGGACGTCCCACGTCGTCTTCTGGATCTCGAGTCTGTGAAAGCCCGCTCTGACTGTGGCGTCCTTCGCTGGAGACTCCATGTCGCTGCTGCTGTCAGTGTGCTGGGTGCTGATTTTATTGCCATGCAGAGGCTTTGAATGCTCGGTGTTACAACCTGACAGGTGAGGCGGCTGAGGGGGGTGGAGGTAAGAGAGGAGGGAGGGGGAGGAGGGGGGAGGGAACGCCCCCGGTTCTTCGTCACAACACCGGAGCTGCTTTGACGGTTATCAGCTGTCAGGAAGCCATCTGGATAACGGTGTGTTATATAATCGGCTATGCCTCCAAATTTATGGGGGGATTAATACCTTGCTCTAAAAAACATTATAACTTGATTTAGCTTTTAGTTAGACCTGGTTTAGGAAGGTAAGCTGCTATAGCCCTAGGCTGCTGGGGGACACCTCATCTGAGTCCCTGAGTCCACCACCCTGTCCAGTATCATTCATTCTGCTCATGATACCTCTAAATTCAAATATTCAAATATTCTAGTGGCTAGCTAGCTCACCATCCATCTATCTATCTATCTATCTATCTATCTATCTATCTATCTATCTATCTATCTATCTATCTATCTATCTATCTATCTATCTATCTATCTATCTATCTATCTATCTATCCGCTAGGACATTATAAAACTTGAACTGCCATAGTGTAATAAAGTGACGGTTGCTGGTTGACTGAACAAATACAATAGAATAAAAGTAAAATGCATTTAAAGTAAAATAATCAATATTGCACAGGTATTCACAATATACAGAGGTAACAGCAACGATGACAGCAACAACAGTTCAGCAACTTCTGATCAGATGGACTTTCCTAGATGTGCACATACTCTTTTGCACTATAGCCGACACTGTCTTATTTTTTCAGAATAAACAAATGATAAGCAATAAGTATAATATTTCTGTCTCATTTGTTCCACTGGGTTCTCTTTGTCTACTTTTGGAACGTGCTTGTTAGCTGTCCGACGGTGAAGATGCAAGAACAAACCTCCACGAGCTTCTCTTCTTCACAGCGGAATACAAATGAACAATGAGCTGTTAGGGTCACATGGGTCAAATAAACTAAATGTTTCTTCAGTGAATATTTTGCATGCTAGCTCTATCCAGTCTTATTATTTTTATTCATTATCAACATCTCATGTAACGTGCAGCAGATCACCTATGTCTTGTTTTTGTTTAGATGGTGCATGCATGCTTTGATCACATCTATCACCTCCTCTCTTTCTCTATCACTACCCGGCGGCCTCCAGACAGATGAGACGTGTCTTGCTCCAGGGTTTTCTTCCTGTCAAGAGGGAGTTCATCCCACTCACTGTGATGGGGATTTTGCAATTTCACATATATACATTGACAATAAAAGGCTTTTCTCAATTCTAATTTTCTACTCACAAGTCAGATTTCGGTATTATCAATTCTAATTTTCTACTCACAGTCAGATTTCGGTGCAACATTACAGCTCACTAGCAAAAGCGCATATATCTCCCAAAACTGTTCACACATGCTTCAAAACTAGATTCCTTTACCATGTAAAGTGTCAGTACCATCAAAATGGCAAAGATCTTTCTCAATTGCTTTTGGCTCATTTGCATTCACTTAGTGCTTTTACCAAAAATAAACTGGATGGTTCAGCATAACACCATGGATGAGCTGCAGAACCTCATATCTCTCCCAAAACAGTTTACTTTTGTGTCAAAACCAAACTTCTTTCTCATGTAAGTAGTCAGTGCCCCCAAAATGCATCATCCCTGTGGCATTCTGTGAGCACTGCAAGTCAAAATGCTTAGATGTTTTGTCACTATGGCAGAGATGTATAAAACCTAAGAAAAGGACTTTACAGTAAGAGCAGCCTCCAAAGTTTGACATCACACACACTGCACTCATATTGCCAAGGAAATTGTAACCATTTTTATTCACATATAGCCTACATAAAGTAACTCAAGATTATGTACTGTAAAAACAAAATGTATAGGCCTACAGTTCTCTGTACATGTATGAAATATGAACACAAAAAAACAGAAAAAATATACCAAGCCTATAGTGCAGTAAACAAAGTTTCACGAGTAGAGACATTTTCACTGGTCATCACTGTCATCACCCTCTGTCTCCTGGCCACCATCTTCATCCTCCTGACCATCCATACGCTGCGCTCTGATTGGCCACATATTTTCATCAACATCACAGCGGATATTTTCCCTCGCGATGCAGCGAGGGAAAAAGCGGCGTGAATGACGCAACCATCCCCTACACTGATCCCCTGTAATGTCATCACACGCAGCATCCATGGCATGGAGCAGGGACCTCTGGTCTTGAGCACGATGCTCATACACTCTCCACCTCCATGCGGAAAAAAACTCCTCAATTGGATTCAGGAAGGGAGAGTATGGAGGTAGGAGCTGCATGAGCATCCTTGGATGCCTGGTGAACCAGGCCCTGATGAGCGGGCCTCGGTGGAAATTGACATTGTCCCACACTATCACATAGTGTGGGAGGTGAGGCCCTTCCAGTCCTCTCTCATTTTCTTGGCCAGGTACCTCCATGTTTATACTGCAAAAGGTACAGGCCCTAGCCAAGCTCTATATATACGCGTTTGGCAGCATTCACAATCATAGACAGCACCAGTCAGGTGGCTAAATAGCTGATTGATTGGTCATCTGAGATGTAGGAACTCCTCCTTCGTTAGTCAAGTTCTAATTTCACCTGACTGTCAATTACTGTCATGAATTTATGAAATGCTGCAAGAAATTCATATGGTTTTCATGGTATTAGCCTACAGTATGTTGACTAATTTTGACAGTTGAACAGACTATTGTGCATATGATGATTTACACAGTGAAATCATGCTGACATGTTTTGGAGAGAGCAACCATTAGACTGAGAATCAACTAATCAGCTTAGATCAGCAAGATCTATTCATTTGGAAAATGTGCTAAATGTATGCTCATTGTGCTAACTCTAGGGTACTTGTACATAACCATTTGCAAAGATGCACTAAGACACTTGAGACATGTACTAAGACATTTGCAATTTGATGAAAGCAATGAGAAATGCCATTCTGTTGTGAACATTTGCAAGGTGGTTTGGAGATTTGTCCATGTTATTTTGAGAATGTAATTTCTGTTTCAATAATTGAGCCAAACCAATAGAGAAAAACTGTAAAGGAACCAAAGGGTGAACTGATCACTACAGGGACATGGTAGTGGATTTCTGGAGGTCCAGTCCCCACCTTCAGCCTGTAACCATCAACAGGGAGTGTGCAGAGGTGGGTCAGACCTATAAGTACCTGAGTCTACATATGGATCACAAACTGGACTGGTCTGCTAACATAGACCCAGTATACAAAAAAGGTCAGAGCCGTCTCTATTTAATCAAGAGGCAAAGGTGCTGCTGGACATGTTCTACCAGACTATCGTTGCCAGTGTCCTCTTCTACGCTGTGGTGTCCTGAGGAGGCAGCACTAAGAAGAAGGTCCACAGGTTCAAAGATGGACAAGCTGAAACAGAAGGAGGGCTCTGTGGTAGGGACAGAGCTGGAGTCCCTTGGTCCATCGTGTCCACTACCCTGTACATGACACCATAGTCAGACAGAGACTATGGACCTTTGCCTCTTGTTTAGTGACAGGCTGCTGTCTCTGTCCTGCTCCGTGGACAGGTTGAGGAGGACGTTTAGTCCCTCAGGCCAGCAGGGGGCAGTCACGTGTCACTCTGGGAGGTGGGTAGGAGCAGGGAGCAGAGTCCTGATCCTCTCATTCAATGTTCAGTTTCATCTGGAAGATTATGAAGCTGCACTTCAAGTAAATGTGTTCAAAGAGATTTACTGATAAAACATATACACTTTGCTGTATATATATTCTGATTCTGATATATTAAATATATAGTTGTGTTGTTATTTAAAAAAAACAAAGATTATTTGGATTAACTGGATCGAAAGTTGCTAGATCACAGAAGCAGGCTTTACTTTTCATGTTTAATTATTTTCCATCCTGATCCTACATTGATCTGAGTGACACAGTGAATAAAGCTGCAGCCTGGTGTCAAGTCAGCAGAGACACAGCAACATGTCTGAGGAGAATTTTCAAAATAAAAGCCATATATTTGTTAGAGTCAGGGAAACTAAATAGATTACACATTTCTCTCTCATTCTGTCTGTAAGTAATAATAATAATAATAATAATAATAATAATAATAATAATAATAATAATATAGACTGAGTCCTGTTCTCTGATTTTAGACATTTCACTTGTTTATATGCCCATCAGAACTTGCAACTGCATGAAAACGTCTCATAACATCAGCAGATTGAAAATAAACCAAGATAAGCTTGTGCATTTATTTTTTATTTTTTTTATTATTTAATAAAATCGGTCTGTGCATATCTGCAAAAAGAATGTTAACTCTTGTTTTCAGTATCCAGTGCGACTCCCCTTCTGCAGGAGGAACAGCAACAACAGCAGCAACAGCAACCTCTGATCAGATGGACTCTAATTTGGCCTTGAATTTACCCTGTAATAGTAGATTTGCACGTATTTCCAATGCTTCTGGAACTTTTCCAAACTCTTCAGAGATGGTTTTGGAACATTTTCCAGCCTGGTTGAGCCCCTCAGAAAGCTTCTTTGTCCGTGCCATCATACACTTCCACAAACACAGGATCAGTGTGGAGGCCTTTGAGGGGAGGGGCCTCTGTGGATCATCCCACAGATGCTTGATCAGTTTGGGATCTAGTGAATTTGGAGGCCAGGTCAACACCTTGTGCTGTTCTTCATGTTTTTTTTTTTAGGTGTTCCTAAAGTGTTTTTGTGGCTGCATCCTGCTGTGGATGGCTGCTGCCATCAAGGAGTGTCATTGCTATGGGGTGGAGGTGCCAATAAATGCCAGGTCTAAAACTTTCCCAGCAGAACATTGGATTGTCACAAGATGGTTTCAATGTTTTTCACTTCTCCTTTATGTGGTCATAATGTTGTGGCTGACTGCTCTATATATAATGCAAGTACTATGGCTATGAAGATGTGAAGGGCCTGCTGTCATTGGGGGCAAAGTTGTCTGAGTAGATTATCTTTGTCTACTTGTCCGTTGACGTTGAAGAAAGACCTTTTCTTTTATTAACTTTTATTTTGAAGGTCACCCTCTCGCCCTCTCACTTCCTGTCCCTAGCTCCGTCCCCCCCAGCTGTCTAACTGCTCTGCCGCTCTAAATGCTGTTTGAAGGCTCTCAGATGTGGAGAGAGCTGCCGGACCCTGAACATCTCTCTGCGGCCAAACACCAGAGAACAGCCGCCCACTCGCACAGACGCACGCTTCACGCACTCGGGAGTTTCTTTTCCGCTTTGGAAGAAGAAGTTTCTTTCGCAGGCTGCGCCGGGTTTTTCTTTTCTTTCATTCTTTCATTCTTTCTTCGCTTTGTGAAGAGGAGCCGTGCATCACTACTCCTGCTAACGCTCTCTGCAGGACAGCGTGGATGTGGAAGTCTTTCCCTCAGTAGTGACATGGACGGCTGAGTCAAGCGCTTTGCACCTCACAGGTGAGTCCAAGGCTGATCTTCATTAATATGGAAAGAAAAAAACAAATACGTGAATAAATGACTAGTTTGTGGCTCATTTTCCAAATATACGTTGAATTTTCTTTTAGTTTCTTGAAGACAGACCCCTTCTAAAAGTGATCAGCTTAGATCCACTTCCATTCATTAGTATAGACTGCTGTTTATATATTAAGAGTTTGAATTGGAAGCTGCTTCAGGGGCCTTGGGTCACCACGGTTAATAATGCCATGGATCCACACCAGGACCACCATGAACACACTCTGTTTTTTCTTTTTGTGTCAGCTGATACAAGAATGTGTGTGAGCAGTGTGAGCCAAATGTCAAATGCCTTGTTCACCTGCTAGCGTTGCTGCAGGATGTACACAGCTGCCCCGTTTTTTTTTATTGCCCCGTTTAGATTCCCCGTTTTATTTTCCAGCCCTGACACAATCCACTTTGTCTGTGTTCGCTGAACTTGACGGGAGTTCACTTGCTCCTGGACGCGGGGGTCGTTTTCTCATCACGTCCCGGCGACGGGTGGTTGACGATTGAGTTTGGTTTCAGGCTTCTCCCTCGAGTTTGCAGAAATGTTTCTTGTCTCAATCTAATAAAGGAGACAAACCAAATGGTCACTGAGGCGCTCTGGGATTTAGGAAAAAGTCCATCGTCCAGGCAGAAAAAAAAAAGATGGATGTGATTTATTTCCACTGGCAAAGAGCAAACAAACAGCAATGCCTAAAAAACCACAACCCCTCCCCGGCACCTAGCTCACCTGTCCCTTTCTTCCTCCATTTATAAACTCACCTGGTGTGCCCCAGTTGCCTGATAGTAATAAACAGAAATGCTAATTTATTCATGAAGCTACTCTAAGTCAAAACATGAACCTAAAAGAAGAACAAACCGCTCCAACAAGAGGAATGCTCTTCACTGTGAGGTGTGTGTGTGCTTGCATGTGGTTTTGTTGAAATGACTAAAAAAGGAAGGTGGAGGCTAGAACGCTCAGCAGCTGGTTCCCTTATTCGATAACGTCAGATTTAAACGAGAAACAGCTCGGCAAACTGATCGAAATCAGAAAAGCATACTGCCTTCCAGCTCTGTGAGGTTTCTGGATTTTCAAGAGGGTCAATTCAAATGATTGACGGCACGTTTTCTGCACGCCTCCTGTAAGGTAGTCTTGTGGTTTTGTAGCCCGGCCTTGAACCTCTGTCCTGTGGGTCCCAGCATCCAGGCGTTTTTTTTTGAATAGCGGACCATCTGCTTGCTGAGAGTCTGTTCCAAAGCACAATATCGCGTTACCCACTCCGGACTGTGGGGGATGATTGAAAGTGAGCTTGTTAGGGCATTATCAGAAACAATAGCATTTAGAAAACCCACATTGTTCACTTATCCACTTACTGTTGCCACGTCTGCTTAAAACCAGAGCTCAGAACACTTTTCCTTAACGAACCAAACAGGTTGTAGAAAAACCAGCTCATTAGGTACACTAGTGGACTACTAGTACACTACTAGTGTAAATAAATGAAAATACAGTTGAATAAATGCTAAATACCATAACTTTCATGAGGCTAAAATGTCTGTTTTCACTAGTGTACCGAATAAACTGGCAAGTCAGTTTATATATTTTTATTAACAGTTCTGTTAATTATCTGTGTTCAGTACTGCATTTTTTTGTAGTTTCATTTTATAAATTAATCTGGCCTTATTGTAGCTAGAGCATATTTAGCTAAACAAAGTTAGCTAGCTAGCACAGGAAGTTTACAGTTTCTGGATTCGTAATATTGTCTTCAACTTAAACAGGTTTCACTTGTCTAAGTCAAGCACCACCATAAACATTTTACATACATAATGTGTGAAATTTGTGTCATTTCTCATGAAAAACTATAAACTTTGAAATGACGTTAGCTAGCACCGTCGTTAGCACTAAGTTTCAAGATAAAGTGCTTTAGCTACAAGAGTCTGAAATGCGGCGCCAGTTAAAATTACAGTGTCTGTGTTTGTCATTTCTCATAGAAATCATAAAAGTCCAAAGTGATGTTAGCTAGTACCATCGTTAGCGCTAATTTTCAAGCTAAAATGCTTTAGCTACTGTTAAAAGAGTTTGAAACGATACGCCAACAATATTTACCGTGTGTGTTTGTGTTTTTTCGCATTAAGGAAATTATAATAGTTGGGAGTGATGTTAGCTAGTAGCTACCATTTGTAGCGCTAGTTTTTTAGCTACTGTTAGAAGAGTTGTTTATTTTAAAAAACTTTACAAGTATGATGTGACGTTAGCTGGTTGCTGCCGATGTTAGCACTAGTTTTCAAGCTAAAATGCTTTAGCTTGGAATTATGGTGTATGGATTATCATCACATGTACACATGGCATTTGGAAAATTGAAAATAAGAGAATTTACTGTAAATGAGAAATAAATGATTGATTACCAGAGCCAAAGGGAAAATGGGCAGTTGAAAAATACCATTAGGAGAGTAAATGAATAATAAATAACATTTAACCAACACATTCTGACTCATTTTACAAACACAAAAATAGATTTTCTCCCTCAAAGTCCAAAACAGTATTGCAGGACCGTTGCCATGTCTGCATGCTGAGCTTTTGAAATGAAAAAGCTGTGATTATTCACACTATAGGTGGCGTGCAGGAAGTGGCAAGGTTGCCATCCGCACCTCAGACCTCTCAAACTCACGCAGAGGAATGGGTCGAAGGCCACTTCAGCTGCAGCTGGTCATTGAAAAGCGATGCTCTGCAGCTGAAGCGGCCACTTTTCCAGCCCTTTTCTTCTCTGAATCATAGACTACTGGGGCATGCGTGCAGCAAGGCCGGGGTTTTATGATTTGTAGGTGTCAAGTGTCAGCCACACCGTAGGTTAAGTAGTTTGTATTTCAACAGGGTGAGAACTGGAAATGACTAGGAACAATAGAAACAGAGCGGTGGTAATGGTTTGAAATCAGACGCCTTTCCCAGCGGGATTCCTCATCTGTGCACGTCGGGTGTCAAATACTGTAGTAGGATGTGAGATATATTTTTAGTAGCACTGCAGACATCAGCGGGGTGGTGTGTAATCATGAATACACTAGAGGAGTGACCGGGATAGAATGGGATCACTTGCTGCGTCTTGATGAGCTCTTGTTTTGTTAATGAGTAACAGTGGCTTGCTGAATGATGTTACATTCATTGCTTAACCGTCAGTAAGAAGAAGTGCTTTGGAAATGAATCAGAATATAAACAGCATGGCCATATACTGTAGGCGTGGCAGTGTACGAGAGAGAATGCACACACACGTGATTTAGATGATTCAAGTATTTTGGGCGTTTCCCATATCGGTCCCTGCAACAGCTGGTGGTCCCTCGTGGTACATTCTTCTGTGTGTGTGTGTGTCTGTGTGTGTCTGAGTGTGTGCGGTAATGGGGTGTGGGAGTGGAGAGTCTGTGGAGAAACACTTGCTGGGGCACCGCTGTGGTCACAGGCTTCCCTGGGACGATAATGGAAACTGAAAGGCATTGTGCAAAGCCCAAATCCAGATTTTACTCTCCTCTGTCACTTCAAGCCTTTTCCTTTTATGTTTTTTTTTTTTTTTTTTTTTTTAAAGTGTAGTTAACACACATCACTTTTGAGTGACCCTGGCTCAGACATGCTCTCTATCTGGTGGCTAGATTGGATCCCAGGCCCCAGTAAGGCCTCGGGGGAGTTGGCTGACAGTCGGATTGGCAGCCTATTAAATACTCCTTTTCATTTGCGGCAAGCGTCTATTCACTGTACTTTAAATGGAAATCCCCCTTGTCGTCCCATTGTGCATAGATTACAATAGATGTACAGGACATTTGTTAGGAAAGGCACATACGCAGATGTATCATGGCGATCGCATAATGAGCCCTGATGCATGCAACCAAATTTGACCCAACTGCTGTAAAATCAGTTAGCTTAGCAGATGGAAGGATGGAGGCACCTGCATAACCACCGCTGCACAGATAAGACTTCATTCCTTAGCAACATAGCTTCCAGTCAGGCTTTATCAAAAGCGTTTCGTTATGTTCTCAACACCTCGTACTCCCTGTGCCGGCATCAACTACTGCAAGTCGATGGACGATATGTCGATTGTAAGTTGTAAGAAAACTTTTATTTCTTACCCCGCCCAAACTGTAAAACTGATTGGCAAGACAGCAATACTCAAAGGGAAGTTTTTAAGGTGTAGTCTTAAAGGTACGACTCTGCTTCACAAGGAACAGCTGCTGTATTCAAAGGCAGAATTGGTGTTTTGGGACGCTTGATCCGCTTGATATTATGCCTAGGTGTCAACAATGGACCAAAGTAGCTGGTGTTCCACCTGGGAGAGTAGAGATCAACGATGAATGCATCCTCCGGGATAACGTAAGATCTGACATTGGCCAGATTCATCATATACATGGAGAGGAAAATACCATTTCATGTCCAAATGTTCACAACTCGCATTTGTCAGTGCAAGTAAAGAATGTGAGGCTTTAATTATTAGCCACTTTATTTGGTGAGTTTGCAGCACTTCTGTACAATTTAGAGCAATATAGATTCCCTTCTGTTCCAGCCGTCTTCACTTGAGAGTGTTTAGACTAAAATGTCAGGAAATTCAATCTAAGCATCGCTTCAATTTCACGAGCGGGTTTCGTCACCGTGTGTGTGGATGCCAAATGAAAGTAACTAATACAACAATAAGCTTAACATTAATCCTCCACGTTGTAATCCTTTTTTCGAAATGTAATCTGCTTACGCCAGGAAGACGGCATGCCTTAGTAAAGCCAGAGGGTGTGGCTTTTATTGTTCTGAAGCAGCCTCGGGACAGTTGTGCATGTGCCATGCCACCAGCCCTTGGCCTCAGCCACATCCCCCTTAACGCCAGCTCCCGGGAGAGCCCCAGCCCAGCTGCCTCAGGCACCTCTTCACTGTAGAATTAGGATGCATAGATGTCCCTCTTGTGTAATCAGGGTGATTCATTGCACCGCTGATAGATAAAGAAGGATGGGATAGATAGGATTCAAAGATTGAAAGGCAGATGTGTTTAATTTGTGATGTTTCATAATGACTGACAAGTTTGAGCTCTTTGCAGACTTCACGTTGACGGTTTTGGTAAAGTGATGCAACTGCTGCAGCTACTTGTTTCCTGTTGTTCTTCCAACAAATTGCGTTTAGGTCTGTGAAGGCCAGTGGGAGTCATCCATGTCGTGGTATATCCAAAAAAACAAGAGCAAGTGGACTTGTTGGGTTTTTGCTTCTTCATCCAAGTAGCTCCTTCAGGATCTGATCTTAAATCTGTCAGTGGCGTCCAGTTGCTCTAGTTACAGCTTTGCTTTTTTTTTGGATAACCATTGTTTGATTGATTGTGAGAACGTAGTACTAACTGTACTAACCGGAGTTGCCATTCTGTCTTCTTCACTTCAGTCTATACCATTGGTGCCTACACTGCATACTTTACAGTTACATATGTTGGTCCAGTTGCTTGTAAACCAGAAACATAACCCGTCTTCCCCCTAAGCTGTTGCCCCCTGATACCCAGGCTCAGGCCCCGGGACAGTTGCCTTTGGACTCTTAGAGCTATGCCAGCGATCTCACTGACTCACAGGTGGAGCATTCCCTTTCCCAAAGAAACGCCACTGCATTTGTCTGAGGGGTTTCCGATGTGAGATATGTCTTTGGTTGCACTGGCAACTGTCATTAATGGCCTGAAATGTAATCATAGCACGACCCTCTGCCCCCGTACCTTTGATTTACTTCATTGTTAGTTCTCCAGATCAGGCTTCAATTAATCCCTCCAGCTAATAATGACTGAGAATCAGCAGCGGTCAATGAATGATCAATACCATTTGCACAATTGTCAAGATAACATTCTGGGAATTGATTGATCAAACAAACCCGACTCGGCTGCTTTACCCTGCTGTCAGTCGAGCTAATGGATTTGGGATTACTTGTTTGTACACACAGAGAGTAGGTCCAGAGGCTATTGCTAAGTCAGCTTTGCTTTCCTCATTGTCTGCAGGGGCTCTCTTTTATATGGGTGTTCCCATCTGATCCTCAGGTTTATCGGCACTGAAGGGGATTTTCAGAGTGTCAGTTTAGATCCCAGCAGATAGCGGATGGGTTAAATCCCCTTAGGCCAGTCAAGAGAAGGGGATGAAATGAGAAGAATCCTTTCCTACAGGGCCACATGTGTTCAAGACCCTTACCTCATTGATTATCTGAAAACCATGTTGCTGGCATGCACTTTGCCTGTCTTAAACAGTTGCAGATATTAATGAGGCTATTTACGAGTAAATTTAGGTTTCGGGCCTAGTTTAAAAACCTTACTGTTGAGCGTAGGACATTACTTTAAGTCTCAACCTTTAATTATTCCACGTCTTGCCCACGTCAGAAGTTTCTCCTGTCGTACGCTTGTATTTTAAGCGGATTCTTGTGTTGTTTACACTCTACCAAATCTCCCCGTTTGGCACTTCAGATTTTTCACGTCGCGATGTTGTGGGCGAAAGTAAAATCCTCTTAAAGTTCCCCACTGATGAGTGAAAAGCTGAGGGAACGTAATAAGGTTGATGATTAAACCATAATACCTCCAGGGAGGGTCTGCTGGCCACCGAGTGTGAAGTCCACTCACTTCTGCTTAGGCCAGATAAAGCCAGCTGCTGGTTAATTTAATTTTAAGATTAATGCAATCGCGTCACAACCCACATTGGGATTACGTTAGCTGGATTTGTCCCCTGCTGAGCTAGTGAAGAGTTACCAAATATCCCATTGAAGAAAAGTCTGAGGTGTTATCAATCATCAGCAGGAGTACCAAAGATTGTACCGTCCTAATGACCTAATATCCGTTTAAAGCGCTTAGCTCAAGTGTTGAACGGATAGTCAAGCACTTTAGGCAACCTTTTAAGGCCTGGTCGCGCTAGTAAGTGCTCTAAAAGCTTGGTGACCTGTGATTGTTCGTTAGAGGTGTATTTGCTAAGCCAGCCAGGCCAGCACTTGTCAGTTTCCATGCTGACTTAGATCAGGTTTACTCTCTTCTGGCATTCTCTCTTCACGGTCAGTTCAAGCGGTCAAATTGTATTGACGGGGAGTAAAAAGCTCTTAGAGTTAATGAGCTAGCCAACTATCAATTAGTGCTCGGTAGTGTGTTAATGGTCCATATACGGACCATATACTTACTTATGAACCCTTGACTTGTTTCAACGTGAAATTCATTTCATTTCTCGTTTTATATTACAACAAATAAAACAGTAGCTTCCCTCAGACACTGTGAAGGCTCTGCAGCTGCAAGAAAATCTGCTGATCATGCTGAAAACCACTGGAGTTTTACATCTCGGTGTGAATAGATGTTTCCCATAATTCCAGATAAGTCTGCGACCCAGAGTCAGATCATCTTTAATTTGTCAGCCACAGGGATTAATGACTTCTTGTCAACCCTAACCCAAAACATTACTTTTGATAGTTGATAAAGTCCTATGGTTGCTACACAAGTCATGCAGTGTAGTACTTGAACCATGATGAATTGTGTTCTTACAGAGCCTCTTTCTTTCAGTTGAGCCCATTGGATGCAACTGGCCCTATTTCTGCATGTTTTTTGAATGAATACAAACATCTAGTTATCCTACATGCATATGACTACTATTGCTTTTATTTTTATACAGAACATTGTTTTTGCACAAGTATAGAGCTGGACTATTGAGATCAATAAGATGCCTTTTAGTTTCACTGAAATAACTGCAAACAGATGCAGAAATAAATTAAAACTGATATTCGCCTACTTTTTCAGTATTCTAATAATATGATCTCCAACACTTTATTTTTTTGGTCTTAAAGTTTGAAATATGATCAGTTTCTCATCAGTTTCTTTGTGTTTGAATGTGTATTTTTGGAATTTTGACATTTTGGAATACCGCTTAAGACTGAACAGTGTCTCAACAGGAAATGCTTATCTCACACTTAAAGAGATTTCTCTGCAAGGTTTGGTATTGAACGTGAAAAGTGGCTTTAAATTACCCTGTTCTCTGGCTCGTGGGAACTGACAGATAGATGCTTTTCTGCCAGACTATCCCGAGCCTTTGAGTGGCTGCTCGCTCAGTGTTTTATTAGATGAGGAGACGAGCAGAACGGTATAATTTAGTAAAGGACCTTGGCCCGTGGGTAGATTTCTATCACGGAAAACCACGGTTTTTGAGTGTGTTTGCTCCGAATGCGGCAGCTGCAGCAGAAGAGAAAAGAGGAGGAAATCATTTGGATTGGCTTGTTCGACCGGTTTGACCACGACGCTCCAAAAGTCTGCTTCGTTTCTGTGATCCATTTGGCAGTTGGCCACAATGAAAACACGCCGGCTTATTAACGTGAAGCCCGGGATGTTGACACAGGGAGCCCAGAACCCCTGTGGAAATTGTTTTTTTATGCTGGATTTGTGTACGTTCATGTCTAGGTCAGTCCTATAGTTATGAGCTGCATGTCACAGACTGATGTTGAATTTATTTTTGTGCCTAATCCTGATTCAGCAATTTACTCTTATAATATTAAGCTTTTTAAGACAAAGTATTTACCATTTTTTGTTTTACTTTGAAAGAACTTTTAATGATCAAATTATTTCAACTGACACGTAGGACATTCTGAGTAATGAATGGAAACAAATCTGTGTCTTGCACGTTTAGGACAGTTGATCCTGACTGTACGTTTTATTTTATCTGATATTGTGGTTGGTTTGCTCAGCCTAATGAGTTTGTGCACTTGCGATAAGGGCTGCAGTTTGGGGCTAATAATTTGTTCATTTATCCTTTTCCTGTAGTGAAAAACACCTGCCACAACTTCTTTACTTGCTTGTCTTGTCTGAGTCCAAAGCTCAGAGATTCTCATTACACATTGATTTCAAAACCAAAAACTTATGTTTCAGTCAATCAACTCAATGACAAATGAAGCTCTGGTTTGTGTTATTGTCCTCTCCGTTGGTATCCTGCAGCTACGGAACAGCATCCTTATATTATGCATGAACTGCCTCTTAGTATTTTATTCATCACCTTGTAAACAGTTGGTCATTTATACATTTGATCATGTTTCTTTGCATTTTCACTCCGTTTTTAGTTCGACCTTTGTCTCCATTTGCTTCTGTAGTCCAGCTCCTCTTTAGCACTGAACGGGAAACCAAAACAATAAACTGAAAGACACATAAATGCTCCATGAAGCTGAGAGCTGAGGAGAAGTTGGCAGGTTCCCTTTTAGGTTCAGTACTAAAAGTAGCCCCTTGCACACTGTCATAGATGTTTTCACATTGGCCTTTATTTGAGTCTTTATTTGCTCAAATAACAAAAATTGGTCGTCAGCTGATAAGCGGGATAACTGCTGGGGTTGTGACTCACAGTTTATCTGCTCTGGTTTTCCTGGAATTTATGATCTCTGTTGTGTCTGTTTCTCTGGAGCTGAGCCGAGTTGATGAGTAGCCTTGGTGCTGCCATCAACTAGCGTCATTGCTCTGGTCTGGTCTAGGTGGGTGCTACATGTCTAAGTAACATCCACACCAATGAATGAATGCCAGGTCCAGAAGTTTCCCAGCAGAACACTGAACTGTCACAAGATGTTATTTACTTCGCTTGTCAGTGGTCTTAATGTTGTGGCTGATTGGTGAATGTCAGTTATGTGGAAATGTGTGTGTGTGTGTGTTGTTTCTGTTGTGTGGTGTTTATCGTCTGAGTGGTATCGGTGCAGTGACGGCGGGCTTTCATTAATCACTCCCGAAACCTCAGCGGGGGGTTGAGTAATGGTTAATTAATTGGTACTGATCAACAACAGCTCCTTCACCCCCCCCCCCCCCCCACACACACACACTTAATGAAATATGCATGAGCTTCACTCTTTGTCACGAGTCTTCGAGTTTTATTTCCTGTTCGAGGAGATCAAGAAGTCAATGCTTCGGGGCTTTGTTTAGATTTTCTGGACGGGACAGAAGGAGCAGCCTGCAGTCTGGGGGCTGAGCACGGCGTCTGGCTGTGGGAGGGGAGGATAGACTTTCACTGTGTGGTCAGAGCACAGCTGACCACACAGAGAGCAAACAGAAGAACGGGCCCAAACACTGAAACAAGATCTTGATGGACTCCTTAATGTGTCAGTCACTCACGCTGGCTGTGCTTGGACGGTGATCAGAACTACATGTAATGTATAAAGAGATGTCTTATTCCATTTATTTATTTGATAGGGACAGTGCACATTAATGAACATCTGCTCAGATAGCAGTATTTCATAAATGTGCCAGATTATAGCAACAATGCTAATTTGCATCCGCAGTCCTAGAAACACAGAAACATGATAAGACATAGGACAATAAATCACAAGACAGTACATTTCTAAGAAGATGAAAGTCAATGGTTACAAGACTGCTTTGCTTTTAACCACCTCTTGAGGTAAGTTTTAAAGGTTTGTAATGAGGGACACTCCCTTATGGAGAGCTGGTAGACTGTTCCAGATCTTAATGGCCTTTACAGAAAGAGCATTTTGTCCAAAGGCTGTTTTTCTGTCCAATCTAGAGGAGAACCTGGTCCTGAGAGTTTTTACGAGAGTTGCCAACTTGGAGAAGTAAATCTGGTTAATTCCACTGCACACTTCCGTATTGGGGTTGCCTATTTCAGCAGAAGAGCAGAACTATATAGACCACTGCAGGAAATGAAACAGATTTTTCCAAATAAAGTCCGTTGATCAGATTCAGTTTCAACTTTCACATTGAGGAAAAAAAAACATGCATTGCAGATTGAGAAGAAGACTAAAAAACAGGCTTTATCACGGATATGTACCACACCATGATACCTTCTAGGGATGTCCCGATCAAGTTCTCCTTTGCCCCCCGTTCTGCTACCGATCATTTAATGTAAATGATCCGAGTCCTGATCTGACCTGCTTCAGGAGCCTGAAGTCCTTTTGGGGTTGTGGAGGACACTACTCAACACCTTGTGGTTGTATCTGCAACCTTTTACACAACCATGGTCTCCAGGTGTGGCGGAGTCAAGGAGAGGGACCAGGTGTCAAGTCCTCTGGATTTGGTGGACCAGGTGGGGGATAGCACCGAAGAAAAATGTAGAATCTCTGGTGTTGGAGCCGGGCTAGGTCCTCCTCCCATGTTCATCGTCACGGAGACGTTCAACTGGGTGAACTTGTCTACACCGTGCTCCTGCAGACAGATGGTAGGTGCTCGCCCTGCGTCTGTCTCCAGGTGGGGTCGTCCTCCCTCCCTTTTGTTTTTTCTGGGTGATACCACACCGGCGATGCCTCCCGCCGGCGCTCGGCCCACAAGCCATTGCGGCGTGCTTATTATTGGAAGATCATGCTCTCAGATGAAAGTGGGTGCTGGCAATATGAGGAACAGGCCAGAAGCTGTTGTTGTTGAGCGCATGTGTGTGTGTGTGTGTGTGTCGCGGGCCGTCGGTAGCCCTCCATTAGATGAACAGTAGTCGGATCAAGTCTGTTTGTCCAGCTGCTCAGTCGCCTCCTACCAGGCTCACAGACAACACACCCACACACACTGTTGCACTGGCTAGAGTCATTCCCAGTCCTCTGTAAGCTTTAACCCTTCGCTACCTTAATGAAATTACTTTTCTTTTACGCAAATATCCTTAGTTTAAAACTGCTTTTCCCAAAGTAGGTTATCCCTCTTCACGCACACACACCCTGGCCTCCTGGTATTGTGTCCCGTCTAAAAGGATCTCCCTTCTCTCCCCCTCTTCTTACGCCACCGTGTCGAGATAGGCCATGTCCGCCTGCCTCTCTGTCCTCCCTCTGTCCCTCCCTCCTGTCATTCTTTGCGTCCCTTTCTTATTCCGGGGCTCCGCAGTTTGACCCCAGTTGCCCTTGACACATTCATTTCTATAGCTCCAGCCAATCAATAGCGACTCCTGTGTCCCGGTGTCAGATGTTGGCTCCACTAATTGAAACCAACAACAACCCGCGGTGAGCGAGAGTGAGGATTTCTGAGTGTGTGTGTGTGATGATGAATGAGGAGGATGGAGGATGTGCCACATTCACATGGTGATGGCCCGGTCGCGGGCTATTGTCCTGATTTGTGTTTTTTTCTTTTTTTTTTGCAAGATTGGCGAGAAAAATTATACCCCCGTCTTGTCAGGACTATGACAGCCTAATGGAGGCTGCCTGAGAATTATGGAGTCAGAAACTAGTAGCTGCATCTCATTTGAAGGCCAAGGCAGGCATTATTTGGTTTTCTTATTCTCAAAAACGCATGTGTTACTCCGCCTTTCTACCCTGGCGTCCAGTGAGTCCAGGAATATGGTAACATGTCATTTTTTCAGAGTCTGTTTTGACCAATAAGGAAAGAAAATAGCTCTGCACGCAATTGGATTGTTGTAAATAAATTCACATAAAGCCCCGCCGAAATGATCTGATTAGCTCGGCAGCTCTATGCCAAGGGCAGAATCGGTTCTTAACGAGAGGAGACTCCAGACCAACTTTCCCCTACAGAAAAAATTCCACGTGGCGAAAATTTCTCGACCTTCCAGCTAACCACTCCTCTGTACTTTCCAATTTCCACCTGTCTGTCTCTACAAAACATGTAAACAGCTAGGCAATTAGCGTCTATGTTTGTCGTCATGGATCCACCACTTCCAGTAGTTTTTGTACAAACAGCGGTTGGTTTTGTCCTCTCACTTTCACAAACTTGCCTTGTATTGTTGTGGTGTGTGAAAAAGGCTTTTCTTATCTTACTTGTATTCTCCTCGATCGTGTGCACATTGTGCAACTGGATTAAGTTCAATGAATGGCGCTGTCAAAGCTAATGTAGTGTGGACATGGTAGCTCGTACCTTAGCTTCAGAAAACCCCTGTTCTATAGTCCAGAAAGGGGCTGGTCTAACTCCCTTTCGGGATTATCCTTCGCTTGATGTTGTCTTGAGCGGCAGTGGTGGTGGTGTTGTTTCAGTGACGCCTTTGCCTAAGTGTGCTTGTCGTATTCATTCATTCATTCAGCTTCCGTAACCGCTTGTCTTGTGAAAGGTTGCGGCGGAGCTGGAGCCTATCCCAGCTGTTTTAGGGCAAGAGGCGGGGTACATCCTGGAGAGACAGACAACCATTTGCACTCACACCTACTTCCAATTTAGAATCACCAATGAACCCAACCAGTATCTGCAGAAGATCGGGGTTGTCTGAAATTGGATAGTGATCCGATTTTAAAAACAACCCAATCTCCTGATACTGTTCGGGACATACCCAATAATCCAAAGCGCTGACAGCAGCTCTTCATTATAAGCTACCGGAAAGGATGCCTCACAGTTTAGTGTCATCAGCAAGCAAAAATACTACACTACTTAGCATATTTATTTTATTACAATGATACCTGACAGGTGTAAATGAGTTCAAATGGATTGTTTGGACAATCCATGTAACTGAAGACGGTTATGGGACAGCTCTTTGTATTGATTAGTTTCTTCTGTTTAATTTCAAAAACATCAAAACCAAATGATAAAAAATGATTCATCAAATAGAAGTAATGATAAAATTCAGAGGAAGAGGAACTGAAATCTATGTTGCCACCTGATTTCTGATTTATTGCGCCACGCAGTTGGTTGGACCAGTTTACTGTCGTTATTTATTGCTCATGAAACAGGTTTATTAGTCAGAGAAGAGAGGTCCTTTTCACTGGAAGGACTTCAACACGTCCCGGTTGTGTCGCTGCGATGCCTCAGCCAGCTGCATTGTCCGAGAGGCTTTTGACAAAAGAGGTTACAAGTGGGCTACAAAGAACACGCTCTCAGCCTTTCAGCTTTCCCCCGTGTGACCAAGCAGGTGACAACGGCGCAGTGCAACTGTTGCTCTCTCCAAAAAAACAAAAGAAAGGAACGACAACGGGCACGCTTTGCATGGAGTATGGAGTATAAATTATTTATCCACGCAGTAAGCAATGTCTGTTCTCGCAGTCAAGCCTCCCTCCTGCAGACCACTTGCACGGTTTAATTCTGATCTTGAATGAGAAGAAAATATACGACTGGTTTTGGATTTTCTTGGGGGGCTGCTCACAAAGATACTGTAATTAATCCTAAGCATCAGTCAGACTATTCTCATTAATAATGCATTTCTGAGCAGCAGCAGCAGCCCGATTCAAGCCTTTATCCAGAAATTCAGCGACAATGCCAGGCAACCCTCGGAGCCAATCTGCTTTCCTTAAAAGACAGCCGCCGGGGTGAAGAGGTGTTCTGCTGCTCAGTTGTTTTCTGCGTTTCCAAACAGTGCAATTAAAACACATTTAGAGCTAAAAACGAATGCATCATAACCGAGTTAGAAGAGTCGACGAGTCCAGGTCCTTGCCAAAATAAAATTACATCTCACTGGACGCTAAATCTTTTCCTTCTACTCATGTTAGTGTTCCCTAATTTGTCGCAGAGCCAACTAGAAGTTGAGTTTATAGGGCTGTTTTATTGTTGCTTCTGTACTAATACACTAACAATAAGTTTTACCAGGCTCTTAATCCTCACATTGTCTCCTCGTCGACCATGCAGCCTTTGTCCCGGTCTGTTTGACTATTTGTAAAGCCTAAAATAACATTGCCTAATTCCAACTTCTTCCAACTAATTATGATGTATTGGACGCTTATTTGCAGAATTCCTGGGCAGTAGATCACATTTATACAAAAATATGTGACATAAAGGCTCGGACGTTGGGTTTGGTTTGACCCAGAGGACATCGGGAAGGTTAAAATAATGTTTTTATTTAAAAGATATGTGAGCGTTCTTCTTGGATATGGTGTTAAAGCTGAGGCTACTGCAAGCTGCTGGATGTACTCAGGGTTGCAGGGTTTGATCCGGTTAAATGGACTAAGGAAGAGTTGTCACGATACCAAAATGAGTAACCACGATACTATACCAGATGAAGTATCACGGTTCCGGGTATTATAGCGATACTGTGGCCTTTTTTATTGTTATTATTTTTATGAACTGTACAATGTATTTGTACAAGTTAGAAATACTTATTAATTATAATGTTGAGCAAATTTAGTGGTGCCACTGATCACGACGACGTGGCAGACTTTTGCTTTTGCAATTTTGCAATTTTTGCTTTTCAAGCAATTTGTTCTTGAAAATAGGTAAAAAATCTGCCAATGGAACTAGTGAAAATGTCTCTGTATTAAGATGTATTGTCCTAAAACAAGTCCCTGTGTCTTGCTGAAATGGTACTCTTTAGGCAGTTGTGTCTTATATTAAGTGTAATGAGATATTTTGACTAGAAATGAGACAAATATACTTGGTAAGATTTTGTTTTTTTGCAGTGTAGAGGCGGACGCTATGTAGCGGAAACTGGCACCGGTAGTATAGTAATCCACGGTAGTACAGTCGTGTAGAACTTCTAGCATATTAGGAACCATTATGATTATTAATATGGTTTGACACCACAGGGTACTGCAGTTATCGTGCAACTCTACTAAGGAGTAGTAGTAGTATAATTTAGCATAAATAAGTATTTAGGGTAAAAGAATACTCCACCAGTTGTGCATCAAACCTATATAACATCGTTAGGCTCAAGTATCCACATGTATTCAGCAGATCTTTTTCATTGGACTGTATTGGTGACTACAGTACCCACAATGCACCATGTCAAAGATCTGTGTGTGGTAGTAGTAATGTAAAGTGCCCCAGATATTATTATTTTTTTTTTAAATGAACCTTTAGCTTCTTGAATTTTTGCACAACACGCTTTAAAATTCAAATACAGAACAAACATCTGTTTCTCTCTACTGGAGCCTTTTAATCGAGCGCTGGGATAAAAAAAAAAAAGAATTTGACTTTTAAATATTGTTTTAGCATGTCACAACCTGCAGTTTCATGGCTGAACAAAGCTGCGTCTACAAAGAGGCCGTACGCCGACATGCTTGACGGCAAATTTCCCCTTCGTACCATATACAGCGTGTCACTGCGAGGGCACTGCTGTGTATGTGTGTGTGTGTGCGTCTGTGTGTACATAAGCATTATGTTCCAGTCTGCCCGGATCAGTTTGAGATTCTGTTTGTTTTTCGCCGGTCTGAGCGCAGCCAAAACCGTGCGGTTCAGGCAGCGTGGGTCTGTGCAGAGCTGCAGCGGTTTGGCTTTGATGGGGCTGTTTTCTTCCACACCAGCCTCTCTTAGATTCACATAGAGAGAAGTGAAGCTAGCTTTTTTCTTTTATTATTTTTTTTAGCCAGTCTTTTGTTCTGGGTGGGTTTTTGTTTCTTTCTTTTTCATTATTTCACACATACACACGCGTTCGTGCAGCTATCCTCGTTAGGACTCAGACTTTCATTTGTTGTAAACAGCCGAAACCAAACCCTAAGTCTACACTGGACCGTAACCAATTAATGTCTAACCCTTAACAGTGCTCATACCACACACACACACACACACACACACACACACACACACACACACACACACACACACACACACACCCTCCTTTGTATCTCCTGCCCCAGTCTTCTTCTTTCTTTTTTTTCTTTACCCACCTCTCGCTCGGTTAAACCCTCGAGTTTGATCAATCATTGATGATCCCAGGTGTCCTGAGACCTCAGGGAAAATCCTGATTGGCCACACAGTCCTTATTTAGACACCCTACCCCACCTCACATCAACACACAAACACCTGCAGGCCCCTCACACACACACACACACACACATAACGCCCCCTTCCCTTCCTAACCTCCCTCCCTCCTCGCCCTCCTCCTCAAGATCAGAGTTATCCTCACCCTCCTCCTCTGCTCCTTCTTATCTCGCTCCGTCCTCCGTCTTCCCCCCGCTGGACGTCAGGAGAGCCAGCTTCAATTAAAGGAGCCGTGGGGTTCCCTAAGCCATTAGCCGTATTAGTGTTGGGTCCATGCCCATGCCCCTTCTCGAACAAAGACCCCTGAACGCTTCCTGGAGCAGTTTGGTTGGCGCTTGTCTGGATCTGCTGATTTGTAGCCACGCACTCCCTCGTGCAGACGCAGTCGGTGGCGGTAGCTGCGTAGCAAGTCTCATAACGAAGCGCATTGTCCACGGTTCCCCCGTCATATTAGATTAGACTTTAAGTTGAGAGAGACGCAAGACAATCACAAAGAGACACACGCACACAAAGATACACAAGACGACACAAGACAGACACTAAGCAACTGCAAAGTGGCACAAAAGAACTGCAAAAAGACAAAAGACAACCATTAAAAGACACAGCACAATCACTGAGAGACACAGAACAACCACAGAGACCTAAGACAACTGCAAAAGGACAATAAACAACCACAAAGAGACACAAAACAACAACAACAAGACTCAAAACAACTACAAGAGACAAAAGACAACCACCAGACATGAGAGACACTAAGAAACTGCAAAGTGGCACAAAAGAACCGCAAAGAGACAAAAGACAACCATAAAGACACAGCACAACCACTGAGAGACACAGAACAACCGCAAAGAGACCTAAGACAACCACAAAGAGACAAAAGACAACTGCAAAAAGACAACAACCGCCAAGAGACACAAGATTATCACGAAGAGACTTAAGAGACATAAGACAACCATGAAGAAACACAAGAGACACTAAGCGACTGTAAAGTGGCCCTAAAGAACCGCAAAAAAGACAAAAGACAACTATTAAAAGACACAAGACAACCACAGAGAGACAAAAGACAACTGCAAAAGGACAATAAACAACCACAAAGAGACACAAGAGACTCTAAGCAATTGCAAGGAGGCACAAAAGAGCTGCAACACAAGGCAACCATAAAAAGACACAAGACAACAGCAAAGAGATTCATAACAACCTTAAAGAGATGCAAAATATTATCCACCAGCCTTCATGCTACGTTTAGCCACGTACATGACATGGCGCTAGCATGGGTGACATTTGGTTTCCAATCTGGTCCTTTGTGCTTATTAATAACAACCTTTAGCCCGTTAAGACACTAGAACAAGATAATGAGCAAACATGGTAGCGGCCAGATTTGCCAAGTCTCAACTTGTTAGCATTTAGGTTGAGCATGCTGGCATTTTAATTTAGCTGCGTTGTTCTTATTCTCTGGAGTTGGGTGTCCACGGTGGAACATGGGTGATCTGTTGGGACTCCAACAAAGACCCCTGAACGCGTCCTGGAGCAGTTTGGTTGCCGTTTGTCTAGATCTGCTGACTTGTATCCACACAATTGGAGCTGTCTCATAAGGTAGCGCATTGTCCACCGTTCTCCCGTCATATTAGATTATACCTTTAAGTGAGAGCGCCTATAGACTGGTCTCCAGGTCTGAACACTGCCACAGCTGATTCCCACAACACGCCAATGACATTGTCGGCCATCGATTGAAAAAGATGACATCCGAATGAAAAGAGCACGGCCTGTGTGATTAATGGCATCTAGAATCCTCTCCATCGCTTCCTGAGGGTTTTATCGTATGCTTAACCTTTGCCAATGATTCCTTTGTTCCCGGATTACAATCACACACCTCAGACCCTCAACACAGCCAGACTCCTCTCATCAATCATCTTTGATTTTCTGCCACCGATTCAGAGAGCGGGGCTACGTCCGGGGTGTGTGCCCGTACGTCCGACTCTTCCCGAGGACGATGGAGAGCGAGCGCAGTCTATTAAGCGTTTGACAATTGAAGACCTCCCACTCTAAAAGACCTGCTCAGATTGTCCTCACTCCCAGTCCCAGGAAGCTGAGGAGGGACAAAGGCGTGTCTGCGGAGGAGGAGGAAGGAGGGGGGGGCGTCCATTTTCTTTCTAATGAAGCTGTCCGTCACACGGCTTGTTGACAGAAGGCCGGGATGTCACTCCCACCTGCCCGCAATCTAAAACCACCAGTGTGGAAGCCCACTGTGCTGGAGTCATTTCTGAATATAAAAAAAGAAAAGGGGGAATAGGAAGTGATCAAAATATTATGACTGGGACATTTCATAGTCTATATTTAGTTTCAGAGCTGCATGTACGGTTTCATTCTGCATCCATCAGTGGGGTATTTTGTGCTACTTCACCCTTTTTACTAAATGAATCCTTGATAGTTTTGATTATTTCCTGAACAAAATGCAAAATCACCAATCCAGTATTATTTTACCAAATCTGTGGTTACATGCTTTAAGTTGGTGTATATCTTTGGAGATCAAATTACGTATGTTTTAAAGATATTTTAAGGAATTTTAATACTGAAACAAAGTCTGAAAATTTGAAATTTGTACATCGTCTTAACAATCGGATTTAGCTCAAAGCGCCATCGGGCCTAAATCCAGATTTAAAGATCTGCTGATGGCTTTTAGAAATAAGAAAATGGAAGTCAATGGTGTTTGTGCGATTGGCCTCACTTGAATGTGTGATGAAAAATCTGCTTGCACAAAGGTGGAAAAAAACTTATAAAGATAAAAAGGAGTTATAGATAGAAGGGATGTGTCTGATCAAGGGCCTTTTTCAAACGATTACACTGGATCGGTGTATGGCTTTTTTTTTTTTTTTTTAGGTCTGCTGTAAACCTGTAGCTTCGTACGTCTTCTTCCGCTAGCGTCAAAGCTGCCAACAATCGAAGTAGAAAAGGAACCAAAGTCACGTTACTAAACTTGTCTTCTGTGTTGAAGACCCTTACTTTGGTAAATTGGGAATGAATCTCCAGTGGAGGACATATTGTTTATTTGAGATCGGATCGGGACTCAGATTGGTCGATACTGAGTATTAAAAGATCGGAATCGAATCGGAGAGCAACAAAAACAGTTGCTCAGGACATCCCTACTTAATAGAAAAGCTTAAACTTCTCTTAAGCTTAAACTAGAGCACCAGAGCGATCACTGCGTGAAGTAGGTGTGAATGGCAGATTATATACGTCTTAAAAATCCAATGTGTAGTTGGATGAGGTTTCTGTAGGTCCAAAAGTCCAACAAGTACCTTCAACAACGTTTCTAATTGAATTCATTGTTGTCTGTTTTTATGGTTTCTGACACAATCATAAAGCCATGGCATACTTGATAGAGTTGTATTCTTCTAAATCATGTTTTCTCTGTAGAGATCAATGAAGACCATCAATCATACGTTGTTTGCTAAATGAGCTGTCCACTCCACTTGTAAGCGTACAGTATTTACCCAATGACACCTTCCTCAGTCAACACAGCCCAGATCAATGATATGGATTTCCTTCCACTTATACGGCTGTTTTTTCTCGCTGTCCTTTGTCGGTGTCCACGGCGGCGTTGTGATTTTAAAGCTGTTTAACCAGCCGCTTCTGCTTTTACAGTGGGACCACACCGCGACCAGGAAGTACCCGCCGGTAGCCACCCAATGAGCTGTGAACCTGTGGGAGCGTAGAGCGCGATCAGGAATGAAATGTGCATTAGGAACGCTTGTCACTGGTTCCTCTTTAGGGCTTCAGGGGGATTATGTCGGCATGGGCGCCCTGGCTGGGGATGAAACGGCTGCTTAGTGTGCTACGAGAGAAGGCAGTTGTTGCATACGTACAAACCTCAGTCAAAACTTTGTGGTAATGTTTTACCTGTGGTTTAACAGACAGGTGGACGCCGGCAAACAGGAAGTAGAAACAAAGCACAGACAGGAGGTGGATTTAGGATTCCTCACCACAACGGAAAGAAATCGCAGATTTTATTCTGAAAAATCATCCAAAACTCTTTGTATTTTTTACATATTTAGTGATTTTCATTGTAATTAACATAATCATATCCTCATGTAGCACATGTTATTATAGTTTCTGGATAACCAAACCCCCTCCTCACACCTCCACTATACTCTCTTAATGCAAGACCTAAAATGGCGATTTAACCCTGTTTTAGAACTACTACTACGCGATGAATGATATGTGGTTTGCAGTGTGTGATTGTGCAATGTGCCTGGGAAATATGTGCTGGTTGATTGTACAGTATGCGTGCTGCTTTTGTTGTTGACTGTGTCTCGTGTCCTTAAGCTGCTACAATGCGCCTTTTTAAATTGCCCCTTGGGGACAAATAAAGTGTTTTGAATTGAACTGAATTGAACTGAATATCGGAGAGCAACAGTGAAGCAACTTGCCACCAGGCACCTCTAAACACAGCCCTTAACCAGACGCTCACCTTCCCACCCGAAATAGCTGCGACCAACCTGCATGACCAACCTTGGTCTCCTCCCAGCCTGACCTGACTCCAGCCAAGAGATAATCTCCTAATCCAAGTCTTGGACAAGTATTGTGTTGGTCATCAAACATCCAGTCATATTAAACAATCCTGAGTGCTATTGGGGGCTGATCCAAGGCATTTTTAAAATGATCGGATCGTATCAGGCTTCAGCCAAGCCTGATCTTTTGTAGTTATTTGTTTTAGGTCGGCCATTAATCAAAACCTCATCCTTGTAGCGCCAAATCGTCTTCTTCCTCTTTGCTGACTAGCGTCAAAGCAGTCAAAAATCACGTAACAAAGTGCTTTACTCAGGAAAATGAAGTCAGTCAGACTGGTCCCTAAATGCTTGTTCTCTGGATTTCGGATTGAGATGTGTCTGATGAAGATGCAGCGATATCGTCTTGTAGACTGACAGGATGACATTACAGATGTTTACACGCTCATAGACAATGCATGCTCGTTCCTTGAGCCTCGCTGCGTTTAAAACAACTATCTGGTATATCACGGTCGCGTTCATTCATTTGAACAGGAGCTTTAGATTTAGACTTTGCAGTTCATCCAAAACACTTTTTAGCATGAGACTCAGCAGCAAAGTTTGTGACTCCTATGCTTCTATTTATTGTTAGCTGCCACCTTTAAAATCTGTGCAATGACAATGACATACGACTCTGTTGAATATAGTTTTTCTTTACTTTTTTATTTTCTATGTGGACTCTTCTTTAAAACTCTGCAAAACTGCACATTTCCCTCACAGCTGGACAAATAAAATCTTATCTTATTGAATTTTTGCAGTCATGCAGGGAAGACGAAGTTAAAGTTAGACCTGACTGGACTCAGACTGACAATAGGGTTTTAAGTTCATGGTCACAGATGGTGAGCAGGGCTTCAAACTAAGAACATAAACTCGTTTTTGCATTTCCATCAGAAGACCTAATGCTTTAAAGGGACGACAAAAGTCCTGCTGCACTTTAAAACTGCTCGTCTCAAGGCAGCAGGACACCAGGTAATTATTTACAGGAAAAATTTCGACATAAAAAAGTCCCGTGTAACCTCTGGGATGTGTTTTCCCAGCTTAGTAATGAATGACGTAATGATATAACGCTCATGGACAACAGCAGCAAAGTATTCCTGACTAAACATTTAGAAAATGCGTGGCATCCAGATAGGCGCCGGAGATACCAGGCATGGGGGATGGAGAGGGAGAGACGGGCGAGAGGATATGCTGAGGCGGGCGAGGCAGAAAAAGAGGGGACGGGGACGGGGGTGGTGGTGCTGGGGCCCGGACTGGCTCCACTTAGCATGTTATGAGTCAAGGGTTCGCCAGGGGTCACGGGCTGCATGAATAAAACCAAATCTTATTCTCGTTTCAAGCGTGCAGCGGTGAGTTCCTCCGGGAGCAGGCGAGGGTTTCTTTCTGCTGCACGTTTCATAACCGGGAAACTTATTAAACCGGAGGCTGGACGGAAAGCAGAGCGGATTGTCTCTCGTCAGTTCAGGCTTATTAGCAATCATACTCTGAGTCTGTGTGTGGCACTTTATTTTTTATTTATTTTTTTCTGTCATTGTCGACTCTGTAATTTAATAAACCAGCAGAAAATCAGTTTTGATGTGACCCAGAGGTCTCTGAAGCATAAAACGACGCTGACGTGATTTCCCTGATTTTCCACAAAAGAAAAAAACAAAACAAAACTATGAAGCATCCCGGGCCTCAAGAGAGAGAGAGAGAGAGGGACAGAGGAGAGCTGAGACGTTGTTAGTCCACAGACGGTGTGACGAGCTGATTAAAAATGCCCACAGACTCGGGGAGAGCTGGACCTCCGCTCTCTATTCACCGGGCCCGGGCACGTCGTCACGACAACGGAGGACGACAAAGGACTTTCTCAGGCTATTGAGCGCGGTGAAAGGGGAGGCAGCCATGTGTGCATGTGTTTGTGTGTCAGCCGAGCCGCGGCTGTACGAGCCGTAGGTGGTAATGTATGCGGGCCGTCCGCAAACAAATGAATACGCATGCACGTCCCACCGCCGCCTCCTTAGCATTCTGCCGCACAATGACCATACCAATGCGGCCCCGATGACGTGACGCTTGGGCCCGAGCATATGGCCCGGGTTCTGAATTCAAACCCCGGGCTGGCACAGAGACGCTGTTTAAGCTTGCTTTGTCTTTTTGTAGACAGAATGCAAATCGCTTCTTCTTCTTCTTCTTCTTTTTCCTGCTCACTTTTACCACAAAGTTCCCTCTTTACTGTGGTGACGGCTTTGGAAACTAATGGAATGGATCCAGTAGTATTTAATATGAAATAGGGGTAACATTTATACGACTTTATATGCTGGAAGAAAGTAAAAGCTCTGTCCTAGCCTCAATTCTGGTATTTGATTTCATGATAAGACCTGTTTCAACCATAAGCGGTATCGGTTTACGCCTCTGCGGGACATAGATAGCGTAACCTACGTACGTAGCCTATGCTGTTGCTAGCCGTTTATACTCATGAGTCTGGCTTTCCTCCCAAACACTAGTAGGCGCTGTCTGTGAAGATTCTGAGTCATCCAGGTGACGGTAAATCCCAAAAAAAGTTTACAAAAGGCAACTGGACTTATAGGGACTCTACTCTTTTGTTAGTTTTCTTTGTAGGTGTTGAATCATGTTGGTAGTACTGCATGATGATCTCCTACTACCACCTCGCAAACCAACAAAGAGATTCAGACTTTGCAGAATCTGTACATTTCATTTTCCAGAGTAAAGTTCTTCCACACAGCAGAAATGTCAAGTCACATGATTCTAGTTCCTCTTCTTCTTCTACTTTGCGTTTTGGGCCTTTGACTCTAGCCAAGCACCTTTAAAACAGAAGAGCTAAAATAAATAAGCACAAACGATAAGGCTTGGCCGAAGCCCGACGTCCCGACGCAGCAGCGCCGGGTCCACAGATGAACTCAGTTTCTGAGCATTAAACTCCCTCCGCTTTCTCTATTTTTACTTTGACTGTTGTTTATGAATATTTAAAAGAGTTACGGTTTCCAGTCAAGTTGCGAGGAGCCGTAAAGTCTCTCTCTCGCCAAACTGCAGCCGTATTAAACAGAACGTCGGCGCGTTAATAATTTATGACATAACTCAGCCACGGGGTTTAACATCAAAACAACCTCTGGCTTTCTCTGTCTTCTAAATCATTTAGTGATCCTGATGATTCGAGGACAATAAACAGATCTGACCGTTCAGCTTCCGTCCTCTAGTTACACATGTTATTTATTTAAAGACAATAGCTGGTACAGATCCATATTGACCTTAGTATTTGGCTTTGCTGACCGTCCATGCTTTTTCCTCACGCTGTCATTCTCCGTGTGGCCGACCGTCCCTCTCTCTCTTACGGGAGGCCAGGGAGTTGAGCTCTGTAATTGCGGCCGGCTTTGTTGGCTGCTCTCCCCGCTTTTTGTGGCACAAACCCTGTCAGCTGTAGCTCTTTCTAAGGACCTCACCACCGGCCATTTAGCTCGCTCTTCCTCGCACACAAGATGACGACAGCGCTCAGCGACCTGCAGCCGTTCCGCTTCTTCTGGTCTGCACCGTGCCATTTGAGGTAGCCTGGGCCCCAGGGACCGTGCATTCCCATCAAACTATATTCAAACACGCACTTTCTGGATTTCTAGCAGACGTACTCATTAAGCGGCCATATTTCGCTGCACTCTGCGGGCCTCTTGGGTTCCCCTCACGGGTTGAAGACCAAAACTGAGCCTCAGCTGCAATTGTCAATCATCCTCTCTCCCTCGTCTCATTAAGCCCGTCGACCCCCCCGCTTCCTCCCGGGCTGCACTTTGATCCTTCGGCCTGTTGAATGTTGAACTGAGGAGCCGCGGCACCATCAGTTCCAGTCTGTCATATTTCAATGACAGCGCTGGTGTCCCCTCTCTCCCACCTAGTCCGGGTGCAGGAGGTCAAAAGGCTTTGTTGTCGTACGCTCAGAGGAGCCGCTACACCTTTCAGTCAAAATCTCAGTCGCCTCAGAGATCGCCCGGTGTTGAACTGTTGATGCATTATTAATCTGTATAACAAGGGTTTCCAAGCTAGCATGAGGCGAAGGAAATAAACTGAGCAAAGTATGCAGGGAAACCAGGTCATAGAGATGTTACATAAGTCTTGGTCAGTCTTGGCCCTGTCTCCACTCCCTCGATACTCTTTACAGGCCAGACTTCGACCTTGTCGTGACGATAAAATCATAGCTGACGACACTTTTGCGGTGAGTCACACTTTCAGTCCGGCGAATCTCACGGCAAACAAGAGGACGCCTCAAAACGTGTTCCTCATGGGAAGAAAACTAGAGCGTGAATGTCACTGAGGACATTCTCCTCAAACGTTTGGTTCCTGAACATCACAGAGACCAGAAAAGACCATTCATGTCACGGACAGGCTGCAGACTCTGCAGGGGGTCACAGCTTGGCACAGTATCCAAGATGCATTTGATGCCTTTTAAGTATTTGTTTTTTTGTGTGACTGCAACATTTCACATATATTACAAAGGTTTTATTACAACAAGCTTCCTCTAACAGCCCTAACACATGCTTGTCAGGTTAACTGGTGAGTCCACATTGGCTGTATAGGTGTGCAGTTTGAATGGTTGTTTGTCTTTCTGTAACCTTAACCCTCTGATAGAGTAACTACTTGTGGTGGGTATATACCTTACCTCTCGCCTACTTCAACGACAGCTGGGATAGGCTCCACACCCTGGTAGAAGATAATCGGTAACAGATAACTAATGACTCAATGGCCTGTTGATGATAATAAGAACTCAGGAGTGCAAATGTTAACGTGACACATGTTAAAAGGCGCTAATGTTTAGTTCAGGGAAACAGTCAAACTCATTTTAGTTCGGGGGGCCACGCCCAGTTTGATCTCAGTAACATAACAGAACAATAACCTATAAGTAATGACAACTCCAGACTTTGTTTCATCGCAAAGAAGAGCAAGCTGAACAGCACGTTATCTTTATTGTTTGGTTGCCCATTTACGCATTACGTTGCCATAGAGCCGTGGTTCCCTAACCTTCTCTGCTGGGCTCCCCTTTGGCGCACAAGAAAATCTTCACGTGGGAGCCCGTCAAAAATTTGCCCGTCTAATCGCTACCAGTGTCCTTTATTGATTCATTCATTCCATCTAGAGGGTGACACGGGATCTATTGTTGTTCCCATCCCATCCCGAGCCCAAAAGATACTCCCGTCATATCCCGATCGCGAGACTGACGCTCCCAATATTGTCATCTAAAGTTGGACGTACTCACCGCATTGCAGCGTCATTTTTTTTAAATTGTTTGCTTATTGATTATTTGCTCTATCCCACCCTGTGCCCCCTCTAGGGGTTGTGCCCTCCCTCTTTGGGAACCACTGCCATAGAGATGTTCAGAGTCATTCTGCGCCACGGATGGGTTAATTGTGATAAATTTGTTAATCAGATTAATAATGATGATGGATTATTCCGCATTTTCTTAAGACAAATAAGTGTCATTTGGACTCATTGGGTCTCAGTGTCTTCTGTCAACTTCTCTTTTTAAAACAGTGGACAAATTAGGGACAGCAGTTACTTTCACTGAAGGATGTGATTGGAATTTTTGCACATTTTTGCAAATTCTTGTTGTGGGCCAGATCAGACCATTGGGGTGGGCCGCTTTTGGTCCGCGGGCCGTATGTTTACACCAGTAGTTTCGTTTGTCTTTCCACAGACTTCATTAAATACCAGCAGCTTTAAGCAGCACATCACATTTAATCTATGTTTAGCTAATGATAAATAGGTTAATAAAATATTCTGCCAGCACATCATGATTTGAGATTTGTGGTTTTATGGATTTATGGTTTAATGGGTGATTTTTATTTTCTGCTGGGCTGTTTAAAATTGAATTAGATTCAATCAAACTACTTTAAATGACGACTGAAAATGCCACAGTCCCACTACGAGCCAACTGTCTCTGAACCTTGCTCCAACTGAAAGACCTGAACGCTTTGTTTTCGCATTTCTTCTCCTTCTGCGCTAGTTCAGTCGAATAAAGGCAGGAAAATCTCCAAAATAAATCTTGAAAAGAGGAACGGCGATCATCAACAACCCCCAGCCGCCTCGCTGGTTCATGCTGGTTAGAACAACAGATGTTCTTCACAGAAGTGTTGTGGTATGGTGAATGACGGCCGCGTACGCTCCGGAGATAACGGGAGCTCATCGGTAACCGATCCTAGCAGCAGATGAAAGCCGCTCGCTCTTACAGTCGATCTCAGGTCGTGCGTGACGCGCTGTACCAAGCAGCTCGGCTTAACACCTGCTTTTCCCGGGGGGGAGAGCGCTACTGTCACCGGGGTGAAAGGATCCTGTCATAAAGCGAAGCCTGAAGCCAGGGCGTGCGCTGCCGCGTGCACGTGATACACATGCATGTGTGCGTGCGTGCGGACTCTCTTTTCAAGGGAAGCGGCTTTTATCCTGTGTCCGTTCAGTCCAGAGCTGTGAAAGGGACACTATTCCCCCCTCCTCCAGCAGCAGACAGAGGGTCCCTTCAGCGCACCGGAGGGACCGAGAGAGACCCTCTGTGTCTGCATGAGAAGTGAAGGGCAGAGAGACGGCCATTGACCCTAAAGAAGTAGACGGAAATGGAGAAGGGCCAAATATGTGTACATCTGCCTCTCATAATATTAGTCATCTAAACATACTGATGCAGCCATATGAGCAGAGGCATGCAACCAGGACAACACTGCACGTACTGTGGCCGCACTGGCTGGATGCGAATGCGGAGTGGAAGTGACGTGAAGGGTGCGATCACACGTCCACGCTGCTGTTTGCAGAAGAGGGTTGTTTATATTCACACACAGCGTCGGAGATTTGTTTCCCCTGTCGTCTCATCTTATCAGCAGCAGAAAAGTGTCTTTCAGCACCAGTTGTTACAACGTCAAGCTTATAGTTAGCCCCGTTTCAATTTGTATAGAAAGTGCTAACTTCAAACTATATACCAGTTTTTAAATTGTGTTGACAGGCCAAGTAAAACTGAACTTATTAAAACTAATATACGGCTTTTTCCTGAATATTGTCATCGTGTTTGGTGCGTTGCATTTAGTGCAGGAAGGTACGACGAAACGGAAACGCTAGCAAGCGGAGATCTCTAGCCAGCTTCAGGTGATCGAAAGCAAAAAAACAAACAAACATGAAACCCTCTTTCCTATTGGTGGAAGTTTTGACATTTGAGGCATTTGTGACCTTACGTATTTACTTACTTTACTTATTAGACATTACTTATTGTGACGCCTGATAGTTTTTCAAATGGTTGTAAATAGTTGCGGGGGGGGGGGGGGGGGGGGGGTCATAGGCTTATCACTTCTTCAGAAGAGTCTGTCTAGTCTGTTATCTGTTTTTCTTTGAGATTACTACACTGTAAAACATTTGAAGTCGGTAAAACCTGCTGTCTTAAAAACGTGAGTAAACTCAACCTCAATAAAACCTTCAGCCGTCATTTTATAGTAATAGTTCTGTCTAATTAAAAGTGGTTAAAGGGAAGAAACACATACATATAACTTAATGAGGCTGGAATGTTTTACAGTGTACTACTTTCTTGAGCTTCCGTCGTATTGCCTGTCATCAGTGGAGGAAACGCAGCGATTCTCAGTAACTTTGTTTCCAAACTCAGCCTCATGATCGTCGACCCCACACACCAGCCCTTTCCCCTTCCTTCTTTTAAATCAATTCCCAGTATTTAGTGGCAAATGCCTGCGTCTGTTCTGTGTATTCTCCCTGACAGCTCAGCTAAGTGTGGTCACCGAGGGCGACTAGCTGATCTCAAACAGACCCTCTCGTGCTCTCCACTACTGTACTCTCTGGATGAGATCCACAGATGCTACTGTTGCAGGACAGGGCCTCCCCCCCGGGGGGTGGACGCCAGCCGAACCAACACGACATAACAATGCAAGGCAGCGTTTGGTGGCTCCGGGCCCAAAGTCCCCCACTGTCCCTGCGCCGTTGACCTCACATATTTTATGGGGTCTTAGTCGTTCAGTGGGCTGTCACGGCTCATTAGGAGCTTTAGAAATGAACTTGCACAGCAGACTCTGTGTGATTAATAAACATGGACAGAGAGAGAAAGCGAGACAGATAGGAACAGGGCAGGGCAAAAGTTCACAGATGAGACCACATTCTGGGAGGTTTATAGAGGCCTATAAATACAGCTCACTTGTTGGCTCACACACACACACACAGTGAGCAAGCATAACATAAAAAACACCTGCTAAATATTGCGTAAGTCTCCCCTGTGCTTCCAAAACAGTTGTGACTCATCAGAGAATGGACATGGGCCTTCTGAGGGTGTCCTGTGGTGTCTGGAAACACAATGTTGTTAGCGAGGGGGGCTTTTGAGGGGAGGGGCCTCTGTGGATCATCCCACAGATACGTGATCAGTTTAGGATCTAGTGAATTTGGAGGCCAGGTCAACACCTTCAGATGTTCTTCATGTTTTTTTGAGTTATTCCTAAAGTGTTTTTGCATCCTGCTGGGGATGACTGCTTCCATCAAGAAGTGTCATTGCTATGGGGTGGGAGGTATCTGGGTTTTTTTCATCAGTATATCCAAAAATACTGAAGGAAGGAAGCTGGACTTGTAGAGTTTCTTTGAGATCTTTCCTCCATGGAGCTTCCTCAGCTCTAAAGGACTGGTGGAGAGCTGGGTTATTAGATAGGAGCATCTCTGAGGGTTACCCATCAGAAACTTACATGGCTATGTCTGTTAATGACCAGATATTGCTTTACATGGTGCTCCAACAACTCATTGCCAGTCTTAAGGGGTGAAAGGCCCACCTCCCCTGTTCCGAGAAGGGTTTTCCAGTTTGAGATCGACATGTCAAGACACGTGGATACCCCAACTGGACCTTTGTCAAAAGGTTGGGCTAAACTCATGAGAGTTTTTCAAGAAGCACCGCGTTGAGGAATGTACAGACTCGTACATTTGGGCAGACAAAACAGCCCGTTCACAAACGCATGGCTTCAAGATTCCACCTACACCTGGAGGACAAAGGGCACTTCTTTGAGGGCAGCCCATTGAGGGTTCACATTTTAGACAAAGAAGACAGCCGGTTTGAAAAGGGGAGTAAAGGAAGCCATCTACGTCCGATTGGAAAATCTTTCTCTCAGCAGCGGGGGTGGACTGGGACATCTACAAGACAGACAAATCATAAGTTCATTTTTATTTTTGCTTCCATGTGAGCGTTTACTCTCCGGTTCCTACGCGACCACCCTTTCTCATCCCCAGTGCAGCTGACAGCCTAATGGCCCACCAGAGGTTATTTATAGGTTGTCGGACTGTGCCCCCATGGCCGAACATGCTGCATACCAGAAACTACTGATGAACTCTGGAGATTGTTGGTGAGCAGCACGAGAGAAGCCGCCCCTCTGCTGCTCTGAAGGGTGGCGCTGATATATGTGTTACTACCAAACACTTCAACAGCGGCAGTAAAATGTAGCACATGTTAGGCGTCTAAAAATGAAGCTATAGTGTAGCAGGCTCTTCTGAGAATTGTGGGTTTGTGCTTGCTTGTCATTAGGTTTAAAAGAAAACACAACCAAATGGAAGATTATAGCTGGATAAAGCCGAAGAGTGAAGTAGGAATATTGCAGTTCCTTAAAAGGCCGTGCATGTCAAGAGAAATTACTCAGACTGGACGTGCCCTCTTGTCTTTTTCATCAACTACAGCTGCCTTTCTCATGGTTAAGTTCTTCCCCGTCCCTTTCCACTCTGTCCCACACTGCAGTCATCCAGTCTGATCTCGTGGTAGTTTGTAGGAAGCCGTCATTGCTGCCCGGCAAGAGGAAGTTCCCATGGCGATGGGGTCGTGGCGGGCTATAAATACGTCATGTTCTCCGGTCAAAGAGCAGATTGGGACGTCTGCTTGTGGAGAGCAGTAAGAATTTGTCCAGCGTCGTTCCCAGGCTCCCGTTTCAAAGGCTGGATGAGGCCGAAAATGTCCAGCTTAAACTAGTTATTAGCCCTGGGTTGACACTGTAATTGTTTTTAGTCAGCTGCAACCAAATTAAATCTACCGGATGAAAGCGGATTTGCTTCGGCGTAAAAATCTGTCTCATTGTCTGTGACTGTAAAACAAACAGAAACCCACTGCAATCTCTGCTCTGCCCTTTTGTTGACTTTGAAAGAGGAAATACCACAACCGTCCTGCCGTGGATGAAATCAGTAATAGTAATAAAATGCAGGGTTCCTGCTACAGCTTGTCTAGCTAAAGGTGAGTAATGCTAGAGAACCATGAACATACTATTATAAAACTGATCCAGTCTGCTGTCGTTATGAGTCTCCTCTACTTGTGCCTACTTGTCTACTCGTGTTACGCTACCTTTAAGGATTTACTTGTGTGTAGTTTGTGGCCGCAGTGACAGGTCAGCAGAAATCCCTGCAATCTTGCTGATTCAAAAGACTGAAACCTTTTAGCTAGCTGCTCTGAACCTTTGCTTCAGTGCTTTGCGCTAAACATTTACAAGACACGTTGACCACCTTAGCCAAATGAGTTCCCTCGCTACATTTTCTTAATGGCTGTGCAGCCGAGGCTCGCGGGAATGCAGTTGGTTTGGAAGGGATTCGGTCATTCATGTTGGACGGGTTCCGTTGAGGTTGAACATCTGGTCTGGTCCAAAATCCTAAAATGCCAGCCCCCCAAGTGGAGGTAAACGTTGGAAACCCCAACATTGACCTCATCTGCTAAATATCTGAACTGCTGACATTGCTCCACGTGGCCATTCCTTTTAGCTTATGCTGCAGATGTGGGTAAAAACAACAGGGATCTGATCTGACTCAGATCTGACAACAATCGGGCACAGCATTATGACCACCTTCCCAATACTGTGTAGGTCCCCATTGTGGTGACTCATCAGAGAATGGACATGGGCCTTCTGAGGGTGTCCTGTGGTTTCTGGCTACAGAATATTGTTAGTGGGGATGGGGGTCGGAGTGGGGGGGCCTTTGAGGGGAGGGGCCTCTGTGGATCATCCCACAGATACTTGATCAGTTTGGGATCTAGTGAATTTGGAGGCCAGGTCAACACCTTGAGATGTTCTTCATGTATTTTTGAGTTGTTCCTAAAGTGTTTTTGTGTTTTTTCATCCTGCTGGGGAGTGTCATTGCTATTGGGTGGAGTGGGGGGGTGTATCTGGAGATTTCTGAGGAAATCATTCAGTATATCCAAAAATACAAAAGAAAGGAAAGGTAGCTGGACGTGTAGAGTTTCTTGAAGACGTTTCATCCATGTAGCTTCCTCGGCTCCAAAGGACTGGTGGCGAGCTGGGTTATTAAATAGGAACATCTGTGAGGGTTACCCATCAGTGTCATTGCTATGGGGTGGGGGTGCCTGGTCTGGTCTAGGTGGGTGCTACATGTCTAAGTAACATCCACACCCTAACCCTAACCCAATGAATGAATGCCAGGTCCAGAAGTTTCTCAGCAGAACATTGGATTGTCAGAAGATGGTCAATGGTATTCACTTCTCCTGTAAGTGGCCATAATGTTGCGGCTGATCGGTATATATACAGTGTAGCTTTCATAAAAACAAACAGTTCCTCCCTGGCCTTAAGCGACCGTGTGAATTTTCATCCGCGTTTATCCTACTGCACTGGCCCCACCTCTTCTGATACACACCAGACTCAAATCCTCTGACAGTGGGCGTGGAGGTTATTTCTTATTAGACTCCTTATTCTGCTCATGAATAAATAAAGAGTGGTCCTGAGACACACTCAGCCACTCGCCAGACGCATGCACCTGCTCCTGGACCGACGGCCCCCCGGTTATGTACCAGCGCTCGCGTCCACGCCCGCTCACAGAGATTCCCTCCCTCCCTCCCTCCCCTCTTCTCTGCATGATTGCAGCGCCCGGGGGGTAGACGGTTAGGTGAGATGTCACTGCATGTCTAATGTCTCCCCATATAAGGTAATGCTGCACAATATTGCATTTTTCCACGTTATATCCCTCCCTAACAGATATCTGCTTTCGCTCTCATTATGAGTGTTGGAGCAGAAATAACACTCATGATCATTTCTGGCATCCTTCACTTCCGCAGTTTGAATCTTTGCTGCGCGGGAGTTACTCATTTATTCCTATGTGACCGTTCTCGGCGAGGTCAGCGAAAGGTCCGAGGAGCCTGTTCAATAATTAAAGCGGTTTCATCTCTAATGCGAAGGCTCTCAGCGTCCGCAAACCACTTCTCTCAGAGGTGTTGAGTGATGGCTGTGGAAATGGGAAGTTGTTGTTTTGCATGTTCTCCGATTCCTGAGAATCCACTGGAAGCGGAGGGGAAACGGTGGCAGTCGCGCCGAATGTTGTGAAACGTTGAGTCACCTCGAACCCGTTTGTCTCTGAGTCACGCTTCTCGGCCCTGAAACGGGTTGATAATCCCTTCTGTGTCGCTGCCCTTCACAGGCCGGCCGAGGGGGAAGGACTGGGATATGATCCCAGGTGACGAGGCGAATGAAGTCTTCTGCGTGACAAAGAACATAAATGGTGAGACGTTATTCCCGGCTAATTATCAATCATTAATAATGTGTATTAATATCAACCCTAACCCTAGCCACATTAAAGGATAAGGCTGACATTCTGTATTTTACTGTTAATACCTACCATTAAAAGACACAAATACTTAAAAAATGAGTCAGTGTATACAGAGCAGGACACTGTACTTCTTAGTAAGTGTTACTCAGAGATCAGTATTTGAGATCTTTGCACAGATTTGGCGTCCTTGCAAGTGTTTACACCACCAGTATTGTTGAAATGAAGGGAAATAATTCAAATAAACTGCAGAACCCACGTTTACCAGTGTGGCTAACTGATTTATTTCCATTAGCTTTTGAAATATGGAAGAAAAACATCACATATAAGACTTTATGTACAAGTAATACTTGCTTTTATCTTTTAATCTCATTTCCTGACATAAGAAGATCTAGCGCTAACTTCCTGTGTGGAAACATTCCTTTAATGAATAACTAAATGAAAGAAATGTGTAAGTGAATTCTTTTTGCTAGCTTAAACTCCTAAGAGGTTCTCTGCGCATCAGTATTCTCAGCCTAATCCTAAACCCTCTTAAACTCTTAAACTTGCACGGTACTGAACTATATGAAAGCAGCTTTTACTCTTATTAAATGCTGATGTTTAAACCGTGTAGGCCTCTAACCCTTCCTTTTTATTTCCTCCTCAGAGTATTTGCCATGCTACATGGGAAGGCTTTAAACTCAACCCTGGTCTGGCTCTTCATCCTCATCGTCTTTGCCGCCGCCGCTTGTGGTCGCCCCTACCCCCGGTTTTCCCGCAATGACACTGAATTCCAGCACCTGGTGCTCCACCCGGATCCCTCCACGGGGACGGTGTACGTGGGGGCCAGGGACCACCTCTTCCAGCTGGACGGATCCGACGGACTCCGGCTGGAGCAGGAGGAGACGACCGGCCCCGTGATCGACAGCAGAGACTGCCTTCCGCCGGTCACCGAATCCAACTGCCCTCACGCCAGTAGAACCAGCAATCACAACAAGCTGCTGCTGGTGGATCCAAAGGCCTCGGAGCTGATCACGTGCGGCAGCGTTCACCAGGGCACCTGCCAGAAACGCAGCCTGGCGTCGATCAAAAAGGTCCTCTTCTCCACCGAGAGGCCCGTGGACACGCAGTATGTGGCGGCCAACGAGCCGTCGGTGTCGACCGTGGGTCTGGTGGTGGAGCTTCACGGAGGGGAGAAGACGGTGATGTATGTGGGTCGGGGCTTCACCGCCAGCCACCCGCCCATCTCCACCCGCCACCTTTCATCCAAGCCCATCTTTTCCTACGAGGAGACGGCAAAGCTAGCCGTGGCCGGGCGCCTGTCGGAATACGACCACCACTTTGTGACGGCGTTCACTCGGCGCTCGTACGTGTACTTCTTGTTTTACCGCCGCGACATCAAGTCGCCATCGAGGGAGTACCGGACGTATGCTGCCAGAGTGTGCCTGGAAGACACCTCCTACTATTCCTACGTGGAAATTCCTCTCGTGTGCCAGTCGGCGTCGTCTTCCAGGAATTATAACCTTCTCCAGGCGGCGCAGGTATTTACATGTGTTAAAACATTAGGACTATCCCGTGGTGACTAAAATTGGCTTTGATAGGCAACCTGCCAAGACGTAGACCTTTGCAGATCCTTTAGGTCTTGTGAACTCTGAGGTGGAAACACTATTCATCGGAGTTGTTAGCACAATCCCAACACCATATCGCAGTTGGTGGTTTGTCTCTACCTGCACCACGTGGTAGATACTCACCACTACCTAAATGTGAACCCTACAAGTCTTAGCATATCTGTAGATCACACTCTGATTACTCAAACTTGCTTTGCAGGAAGCAACATCTCAAAATATTGCAGAATATGTTTTGTCTCAGTTTCTCTGATCTGTCTTGTAACTTTCCCGAGTTTTCCCCGGTGCGTTCCTTGCAACAGGTGGGACAAGGCGCAGGCCTGCAAGGCGAGGACCTTCTCGGGGTCTTCTCCATCCGGAGCGGCTCCACCGGGGGCGGCCCCTCGGACGCCTCGGCCCTGTGCGTTTACCCCCTGGATGAGCTCGACAGGCACATCAACCACACCCGCGACCTCTGTTACACCCAGGACGGGCAAGTGGAGGGGAAAGAGGTGGCCTACATAGAGTACGACGTCAAGTCCAGCTGTGCCAACCTGCCCTGGGTAAGGATGTGAGGAATAAAGGAAGGAGGAGCGGGGTGAGGGTTAGGTGCTGAATGTTTAAGGCATACGTATCAACCTGGTGCTGAAGCAGATCTTTCCTCTGCCAGAAGAAAAGCAAGTATTTTGTAGCTCTGGATGAGTTTTTTGCTTTGTGCTGCTCTATGATTCTTATTGCATGAATACAGGCCTTATAGTAGATACATTAAAGCTATATATCATTAGGAGTTATTCTCTAATGTCTACCTGTACCTCAAGTATATTGACTCGGCTGTCTTAAGAGTTCCGAGCAGGGCAAAACATGTCGGATGTTCAGGCAAGTAACGAGGAAAGACTGGAACACCCACATTAAATTGACAGGAAGAAATAGTGCCTTACAGATAATGGATGGATGGATGGATGAATAGAAGCCTGGTAATGATGTCCTCCTTGAAAAGCCCCAAGCGTCCACATGCCTTAGGAGTAGCTTTGCCCTGCAGCAGCCATCCAGGGACCCCCACCCCCCCCCCCAAGCGCTGCCCTGCAGCCGCCCCGGTCATGCCAGCCCTCAGGAGCGTTTAATGGGATAGTTAGAGATCTATAAACCACACTAACCCCGAATCGTTGGTGCAGCTGCTTAATGAGCTCTGACAGGGAAGCATAGGAGCTCTTTTGCAACCCTTTGGCATAAGAGGAGCGAGAGAGAAAAGGGAAGGACGGGGATAGAAAGGTTGAAGCACGCAAAAAGATGTTTTAGATCACATATCCTTCTTCCAACAACGTCATGCCGCAGTGTTTTCTTGATAAACAAACTAAGCAGACTAAAATAAGACGTCTACTCTGTTCTGCTTCCTCATTCCCGGCCAATTATCTGAATCCTGAGCTTTGGAGGCTTATGGGAATAGAGCATTTGGATAGGTTGCTTCTTTTTTTTTTTGTCCATACCAAAAGAGCAAGTTGGTTGTCTCGGCACGAGTCTACTTGAATCTATGGCGCAATCCTCTTACAAAGAATTAAGAGGATTCAGGGGCTCTTGTGCAATAGTGGGAATATGAACTTGTTAGCCTACAGCTCTAGGTTTTTGCAAATGCAATTGGATAAACATAATGTAAGATAAAAAGGATGATCTGAGACTCAAACACAGCTCGTTCAAACTAGCTAACCAGACTTTTTGTTTCTCGTTGCAGAACACCTTGAACGCTTATCCCTGCGGCTCTGACCACACCCCGAGCCCGATGGCGAGCCGGGCGCCGCTGGAAGCCAAAGCCGTGTGGGAGACGTCGGCTTCCCATCTCACCGCCGTGGCCGTCAGCGTGAGAGAGGGGCACAGCATCGCCTTCCTGGGAGACGACAGGGGAACTCTTCACAAGGTAACTCAGACTTTTACATGCTCAGTTCCTGTAGGGCCTCGGGAGAGGCAACGAGAAACCCCTGACTCACCACCACCACCGCCACCACCACCGCCACTGCTAGGAAAATATTTGGACCATTAGGTAATTCCATATTAAGTCTAGGATCTAATTTTTCCTTCACTGCAGTCACACAAGCATTAGGGCTAATGCTCTGTCTATATGTACCGTTGTCGGCTTGTCCAAGAGTCATAGCCCAAGAAAACAAACACACCTGACACCACATAACACATTTGAATTCCGCTCCAGGGATGTTTTCTGTTAGATTTTTTAGCCAAATCTACGCCAACTCCCGTATATTCCTGCATCACTGTGTGACTGCTTGCAAGATTCCCATCATTCCAACATTTGCAGCTCTCCAACATAAACAGAATATCATACGGTCATGATCCCATGCTTAATGCATTTGCTTTTTGTTCTTTGCACCGCACTGTGTGATTGTTGGAGACTCTGTGCATTTCTGAGGTGGAATGCGTTGGCTGCGATCCATTCTTGATCTGGGTCTCACCTCAGTTTTTTTTTTTTTGGGAGCTCCAGCCACTCTAATAAACCGAAATGCGTCGCCACCGTTTGAACAACATCTGCATTGATGTGATAGTTACATGAAAGGATCGAGATAAGAGGATTGTCGACATAACTCTGCTGTGAGGTATTTGTCTAGTGGGTCAGGGTTTTTTCTTTCTGTGCGCGTCTAAGAGAGGGAGCAAGGCCGGGCCAGACGTAGTACTTTTAGGTAGCAGATCAAAGCGGTACTCCATGTAGCCATGTGAAGTAGGCTATTGTAACAGGATTATCCTATCACAGCGGGACAAATTCCACAGCATCCAGATACCGGACTACATATCAGTTCCTTCCAGTCGCGGGCAAAAGGTGACAATTGACGACCCACTTTAAATACTTCAGTTGTATGTTTGCAACAGATGGTCAGGCAACTTTTGCAGCTGTAGTCTGCAAGATCTATATGTGGAGCTTTGCTGGAGTTAAGGCAATGATTCCCAATTGTCCCGCAGCGTTGTAATCATTTAGACTTGTGCGTTGGGATTTGTTTTGTAATTGCGCACGACGGAGCTGCAAGTTTATACACTGAGCGGCTTGAGCCAAACCCAGACCACTGAACGTGTCTAAAACTATTTAAATATTTCAACGAGCATTAAATGTGTAAAGCTACTGGTAGTGTATTGTAAGCAGATTGAAATGTATTTGTCCCAGCTAGCTAACTTTATAGCTCAACATGGGCTAACACATCTAGCTAGTTAGATGGCTGTAAGATAACAGTTAGTACTATTGCTAATCTGAAACAGGAAGTTAGCGCTAGATCTAAAGATAAATTAGCTAATGAAATCTGGCATCATTAGCAAATATTACTACTAACAAAAACATGGAGCTGCAGTTAATCCCACGTACTTACTGCTATAAATAAAGTTCATTTAATTTTAAACTGTCAAACTACACAACCAAAAAGGTCAAACGGTGATTTGTCAGTCATTCACACAAGTTAAGATATATTTAAGGTGAAAATAAGCCATATAAGTTAGCTTGGATAAGTTAGCTAGCCCTCAAGAAACGTTTATTTCATATTGTTGCACCATTTACGATTTATGATGCAAATACCAAGCCATACCATGCATTTAAGGTGAAAACAAGATATAAGATATAAACAACATATAAGTTATTAAATTACTTACTTGTAGATGCTCAGATAAGCTAGTTAGCCCTCTAGAAACATTAATTATAAATGAATAAATAAAGAAATCAAGAGAGCGGTCCATAAAAATTTGAAGACAGACTTAAGATAATGGCACAGTCATGAGCATGCTACACATCTAGCTAGCTAAGTGGCCGTTAGCTAACAAGTAGCTAATCTGAAACAGGAAGTTGTTTCGACAAGATAAGCTAATCTACTAACTGAAAACTGGCATCATTAGAAAATTATAATATCCACAAAAGCATTCAGTTGTACTATAATAACAACAACACACTAAGTTGAGCACCCGTATCAGAGTGTCCCGCCGCGTTGTAATCATTTAAGCTTATGTGTCGGGATTTGTTTTGTAATTGCGCTGGCAAAACGCTAGCTGAGTTTCTTTGCGCTTCAAACTATGTCGACTGGAATGAACAGCTCATGTTGGAGTTGGAAAAAAACATTACAAAGCAGAGAAAAAAGAAAACATCTGAGAAGATGCTTCGTAAGAGCAAGAAGGACTGTGGATTTTCGTTGCTTTTTTTATTTTTTATTCTTGGGCTCTGTTGATTTCTTATGTGAATTTCATACAGAACTGACTGAAGATCCCTGCAGCTCTTGCATGGACAGGAGGAAATGGTTGCAGACACATTCAGCGTTCATGAGGGCACTTGATTGCAAGGATAGATGTGAAAAAACACAGAGCCTGACATGCAAAACAATGCACTGGATTAATGCGTCGAAGCCGACGTGCATTGCGGAGCAGCTTTCCGTGCCATTACGTGCTGAGTGCATCCTCTTAATGGGACAACTGATTCTCCATTCTGTCCACAGTGATGCCATTAACATGAGGTAACATGAGAGTACGGAGGCCGGGGAATCACTTAAGCCGGAGGTGTCTTCCTGTGCTTCATATTAGATTTAACTGTGTGGTAATCACATTCATGGCCACTTCCACTGCGATCCTGTGCAAGTGTGATTTGATTTGTGTTTGAGTTGTAAGCTGAAGAAGGTATTCCTTATGCGTTGTTGTCCTTTTTCTGCCATTCATCTGCCCGTGCTTTCCTGGAGATATGAATCCAAAGGTAGTGATGTTTGTTATATGTCGTGTTTACCACATTTTCTGTAATAACTTCTGTTTTTCTTCTTTCTCAGGTATATCTTGGTCAAGATGGCGTGGTGGAAGTGTACGCGAACACAACAATCCATCCCAACTCCCCGATTAACAGTGACCTTTTACTGGATCAAAATGGAGGACACATCTATATCATGACCAAAACTACTGTGAGTCCACGACAAATCGAGATTTTGTAGCGGCCGTAGGTTTTTTTTTTTTTGTTGTTGTTTAAAATATTCGGCAGATGTATAAGACAGACGCAGCCTTCACGCCCAGATGTCTCCACACGCAAGAGGGAAAGCGGCTCGTCATTCATTGTCAAGACAATTTATCGTTTGTCACGAGTTTTTCAGGCCTTGACACTTCCTCAAGCTGTGTCTCCCTCTCATAAAAAAGAGGATAAAAGAATGAGAAGCAAAGACGGTAAATGAAAACAAGAGAGGCCAGCTGGCTGTCCAGGTCAGAGGTCACTAACCCCGCTGTGATCGGTACAACAGGCCGCGCGAGGTGTAGGGTCGAACGTAACAATGGTATTGATCAGAGAAGGCCGACCCCATTGTGTCGGCACACTCCCTACAGAGTGTTTGCGTGGGAAGCTGTAGATGCTGATGAACGACGGAACTGCAAGTCTATACACTGAACGGCTTGAGCTAAACTCAGACCACTGAACGCGTTGTCTGAATGCTGCCATCTTGAGTTACATTTAGCAGACATGCCTAAAATATTTCAATGAGCAATAAATGTGTAAAGCTACTAGTAGTGTATTGTAAGCAGATTGAAGTTTATTTTTCCCAGCTAGCTAACTTTATAGCTCTGTAGACTCAACATCCAGTAGACTAACACATTGAGCTAGTTAGGTGGCTTTGAGCTAACACCTAGCATGCAGTTGCATTTAATCTCACATAGTTAGCCTATAGCTGTAAATAAAGTTCATTTAATTTGAAACTGTCCAACAAGATGTATTTAAGGTGAAAATAAGCCATATAAGTTATTAAATTACTTACTTGTAGATGCTCATATAAGCTAGTTAGCCCTCTAGAAACATCAATTATAAATGAATAAATAAATAATTCAAGAGAGCATTACATAAAAATTGGAAGACAGACTTAAGATAATGGCACGGTTATGAGCATGCTACACATCTAGCTAGCTAAGTGGCCGTAAACTAGCAAGTAGTATTTGTTTGCTAACTTTCAATCAGTGAAACTCCATAAATAAAAAGGGCTCAAATGATTTGATCGGTCATATAAGATCGCCGTAAGGTAAAACTAAGCCATATAAGTTAGCTCGGATAAGCTATTTAGCCCTCAAGAAACATGTATTTACGATGCTGCATGCGCATCCACCAGGAATGAATAAATCAAAAGAGCGTTACAAAAAAATTGGAAGACAGACTTTAGATAAGTCATGAGCATGCTACACATCTAGCTAGCTAAGTGACTGTGAGCTAACGAGTAGCAATGTGGCTAATCTGAAGGAGTTGTAACTGGGAGTTTAGGGTTAGCCCAGTAAATAATGAAGCCATGGTCATTCAGTGTACTCTCCTTGTGTCCATCGTGTCTGGCAATCAGATGAAATCCAAAGCACTCTGATGTGAGTTAAAGGAGCTTTATAAGTCCTCCATCATCGCTGTATGATGGAGTCACATTTCTTTGAACTGCCAACCACAAGGTTATCGACTGAGACGAAATGATCTGAGTGATGCAGCATTCAACCTGGAGTGTTTTTTTTTTAAATGAAATCTAAAAATGCAGCAACATCTTCCTCAGTTTACATCAATGGATACGGCATTCTCATGACCTAATTCACCTCCCTAACTGAGCACTAACCCTCCTTTCTCATTTTCAGTTGGAGAAGCGTCCTGTGGCAGAATGTGGCGACCACTCGGACTGTCAGTCCTGCCTGTCTGCCAAAGACCCCTACTGTGGTTGGTGTGTCCTGGAAGGACGGTGAGTTGCCGTGCATTCGCGTTGAAGCGCCCCTCACTCACCTCCTGATCTCTCACCTGTGACGTTTGTGCGGTATTTCAGCTGTGGGCAGCGGTGGGAGTGCCAGCGAGGGTCCGTGCAGGGCCAGTGGTTGTGGAGCTTCAACCAGACGCAGCAGTGCCTCGGCATCCAGCACCTGAGCCTCTACAACATCAGCCGCGGGGAGGAAACTGATGTAATGCAGGGGGTGGAGAGCTGGGGGGGAGGGGCTGTAATATCCAAAAAACGCTGACAGAAAGGCGACTGGACTTGTAGAGTTTCATCTTCAGTTCTAAACCCAAACCCTCTGGTGAGGAGTTGTTGGACGAGACCATGAAGAAGAAGCCTTTCTTTAGCGTTCTTTAGATTAGCGACAGCAATGCAACAGAATATTGTGTTGCATGACCTTTTCTATACAAATCTTGAGTTAAACTCTCTGTGAGTAGAGTTCACTTTGCTGTTCCTCACTCTTTCTTGTCAATGTGTGTGCTTCCACTCAGATAACAGTGTCAGTGGACGGCCTCCCCAGTCTAAAGCAAGGAGAGGCCTACTCCTGCTTCTTCCAGGACACAGAAACTCCCGCCTTGGTCACTACCTCGGGTGTGATATGCTCCACCCCCGATGCCAGCAGCCTGCCCCCCATTGGCCACGGGGATGGTGAGTGTAGACGGCCAGAAGCTGCACCTTACGCTCAAGTTGAACACTCATTTGAAGCCTGACAACTGGGTTTTGCTCTGGCGCAGAGTTTGTGATGGTGACCCTGTCGCTGCGTTTCGTTAACGTGACCGTGGCGGAGACGGAATTCACCTTCTACAACTGCAGCCTGGTCCAACAGCTGTCTGGACGCAGGCCGTGAGTATACACACTAACACACACATGTTATCAGTCAACTCATTAGCTAACTCGACCTGAAAACAGATTTGATGTTAGCAGGTGTTTTTAGCTTGTTACCTTTGAAAAAACAACATTTTAGCATATTTTTCATGTGACTAACACATTCAGATGTGAAAATGCAGCTGTTGTTCATTTCGTGCCGTTCCTCCCATTTCCACTTCAGAATCGTACAAAGCGTAGATAACAGCTTCAGGTCAACAGAGCGTGTTGGATTGTTGTCATATCGGCTTATCGGGCGTTCTTTTTAACACGATTCACTTTGTTGTTCTGCTTTATGCCCTGCCAGATGCCAAGGGTGTGTTAGCAGTCGCTGGGGGTGTAACTGGTGCATCCACCAACATGTCTGCACGCACAAACACACCTGCAGCCAGGGAGTCACCATCCACAATCAAAATGTGAGTCAGCGTTAACGCGGCGAGTTGGGAAATGCATTTAAGGGAAAAGTTCGTCCTGCTGCTTTGTGCAACATATGAGTTTTCTGCTCGCCTTCATATTGTTTGTTTTTTAACTTACCATTCATTTTACGTCATTTAAGTTAATTTTGTTTCTGCATACCCTTCCTTTATATCCTAATTTTGTCCCTCCCCTCCTCTTTTTTTTTCTCACCCTCTCCTTCCCTCGCTTGTTTCCTCGCTCTTCTCCATCAAGTTCAAACCGCCCACACCCACCATCCCACCACCCACCAGAAAACCGACCCCTTCAGCTCCTACTGTCCTGACTGCTGCAACGACAGCAGCCCCTACAACAACACATCCGCCACCCACAGAGACATCTGCCCCGACCACAGCAGCTGTCCCCTCAACCACCACCACCACCACCACCACAGTGACACCAACCACTAGCCCCCCTAATGCTGAGTCCACCGCACCAATTACCCCGGCCACAACTTCTCCCTTTGTCAGGTTCTCTGCCCAGGCCACAACCATACGCACTAATGGCACGACCCTAGGCGGGGCCCTCGATAATGACGAAGGGGCTGAAGGCACCACCAGAGGTTTTTCAAAGGATGAGGACGCTGACACCTTTAGTTTCTCAGATGAAACCCCCCACTCTACATTACCCAGCAGCACCAGTGGCCAAGTAGATTCTCGGATGAGATATTTAGAGCCATCTGGTGACACAGTGGACTCAACCTCTGGCACCAGCTCAACCTCTTCCAGCGAAGTAGACCTCAGTGACGACAAGGAAGCAATTCCAGTAGCCACCTCGGGAGAGAATGACTCATCTCCGTGGCGGCTGGATGAGTGGGAGAAGTCAGACGGAAAAGCCGAGCTGGACTCTGCAACGGGTGCACCTGTGGTTCATCCATTCGTCTTCACGCAGTCACCCGAAACAGATACTGACCTCAACCCTGAATCCTCAGCGTATATCCAGTCTGATTCTTCGACTGGTTCTTATTTCCGGGTGAGTCCAGAAGGCACACTCGGAGCTGAAACGTTGCTCCAGTTGCCTCAAGGAGCTGCAAGCAAAGGAAGAATGATACCGTTCTCTTATCTGTCTGTGTTGCTATGCTACTCCAGATATCATAGGTTGTTTGTGGGAAAATCACATGCCAACACCTCGCAATCTCTCTTAAAGGTGTATTTTGTGACATTTCTACATTAAAATAACCCGCTAGAGTAATGTTACGTCCTTTATTGACGTGTACACTTGCTATACATTGTCCCAAATGCTTCCAACAAAGTTCAAACCTCCACAAATCAACAGGTTTATGTAGATTCTGGGACTTAAAGTTGGGGTCTTGCCCTATTTACCCCCTTTAGTCACTTTTGTAACTTACGGGAAAACCTTGCAACAGTGACATCCATACAGTTAGCCAGCATTTAACTCTTAAAAGATAAAAAACAAGAACTGCATTTTCCAACCAGGAACATATCCTCATAAGTTGAGGGTTAGCTACGTACCTTACCTCTCCGTTCATACTTCAATGGGGTCTTGGCCTCTTTACCTCCTCTAGTCGCTGTAACTTCCGGGAAAACCTTGCAACAGCGACACTCGTACAGTTAGCCAGCCCAGCTGTTAGCACTGCGAGCATCTATGCTAAGCTAACCACCGCCATCATATATATAACAGACGATGTTTCAGAGGTGCTGATTGGCTCATTTAACTCTTCAAAGATAACTACATCACTACACAGATCACTACATACCTTTGCTCTCCATTCAATGGGGTCTTGTCCTCTGTACCCACTCTAGTCGCTTTACCTACTGGACAAACATTGCAATACCACAGAAAACAGTGTTACCGTACGATTGCGTTTGCCTAACAGTATTTGAATCCATTACATCATATTAGAACACGATTTAAACTTCAAAACATTTCCTTGTCCGTGAGAGAGATTCCTTCCCGAGTCACATCAGACTTTTTTATCAGCAACGTCAGTGGAGACAGCAACTCCCATGATTCCACGCTATTTTACAACATCATCAAACTTGCAAATATGCGCATTTAATTTACCAGGATACCGTATTTCTCGGGCTAGTCCATCCAAAAGAACCAGCTGTTTGTTCTGCATCCAGAATTGATGCTAAGCTAACTACTCCCTATACAAACCATCATTTAACAGGCATTTTCCAACCTACCTGCCATCTCTGTTCATACTTCACTTAATTTTGTCCTGTACGTCTTATGTTTCATTGCTGGGATGTGGTTTCGTGTCACCCTTTGCTTGTGTTTGCACATTTTGTTTGCATTTAAGTTATAATAAGGGACACGAGAATGCCGTCCACCCTGCTGCATGGTAGCTAGCTTAAAGTTTTGTTCCAGAGGTATGGTTCACATGGGGCGCCCCCCCTGCACAAACTTTGTCAAAATCAAGGAATCTTAAGCCAGACTTTAGTTGCTCAACAGCAGCACCTCACCTTAATTCCACTTGTCTCAGCAGCAGGGAGCAACCGCATGTAAATCTCCCATGATTTATGAATGAGGCGTGCACAGAGTGGGCGCAGTAGTAAATTAGAGATTTAGAAAAGAATCCAGATGTATACAAGTGTAAATTATAGCTGCAACGTGCCGTGAACAGATATTTCTCATCGTGCTTTGTGATGTGTCCTCAGGAGTGCCCGTGTGTGGAGAAAGTTCAGAACTCTTCTCTCCTCCCCGTCAATGTGGAGAGGAAGATCACTCTGGTGGGACAGCACCTGAACCTGTTTCAGGTAATGAAGGTCGACTGTTTGGCTGAAGCTTCAAGGTTAATGAGGCAAGAGGATAATGGCACGTGGTAGATCTAAATGTTGGTTATTTTTGTTAAACAGGACGAAAAGCTGGACTACGAGTGCGTGCTGGACATTGAGAATCGGTCGGTGGTGGTGGAGGCCTCCGTGGAGCCGGATGCCACCCAGGCGTCGGCCTTCTTTATCACCTGTGAGCCGCACCAGGTCAGGAATCTATGTAAAGCTATCTCAGCCTCACAGAGTAAACCCAATATCTGCAAATCAACAAAAAGAGCAGGCCGCGACTAACGGCGCCTTACACCAATAAAGCAGTGGCTTGCCACGTGAACAGAAATCAATTAAGTGGCGTCTTTTTGATTGCCTGCTTTTGTGTTTGCACTGGATGTGTGATATTAGCTCTGGTAAAGCAGGTAATTGGATGCACGCTCCAACTGCTTTGCACGTGGCTTTGCATAATGTTGGCTCATATTCACGTTGATGCCGCTCTCGTTGTTTCATTCAGTACGTGTATTCTGCGTCGATGGAGGAATACCCGACCACGATCAACGTGAGGAGAAAGAACAACTTCCTCATCGACAGCGCCGAGGATCTGCACGGTGAGACAGGCGCTTACGGCGTTACGCACAGTTAATGTGTCGTGCAATCATTTATCTTCTTCTTCTTCTTCTTCTTCTTCACCTCAGTCACTCTGTTCAACTGTTCGGTGGGGAGGTCCGACTGCAGCCGGTGTCGTACAGCCGACCACAAGTACGGCTGCGTGTGGTGCGGGGGCGCCACCGGCTCTCGCTGTGTTTACAGGGACTCCTGCACCGATGAGGTCCAACACACCTGTCCTGCACCGGTCATCCACTACGTAAGAGTTTCTGTCGTCTTATAGTCGACTCTTCAATTCAATTTAGATGTATACGGCATCAATAACCAGCAGAATCCAAAGCACATATGTTCCCCTCATTTGGAAGTCAGTTAGGAGGGTTCAGTAATCTTCTCCAACGTCTCCAGATTTGTCTCCATCCAGTGTTTCATTCATTGTATTGATGATGGAGAGTCTGACCACTGCTCAAAGCTTCTCCAGCTCATCCCAAAGATTCTCAATGGGGTTAAGGTCTGGACTCTGTGGTGGAACAATCCATCTCATGCTCCCTGAACCACTCTTTGACAATCTGAGCCCCATGAATCCTGACATTGTCATCTTGGAATATGATCCATTGATGGAATAAGCTGCTCATTCAGTATATTCAGGTAGTCAGCTAATGAACCTAGACCCAGATCATAGCACTGCCCCATAGCACAGGCTTGTACAGTAGACACTAGGCATGATGGCTGCATCACTTCATCTGCCTCTCTTCTTACCCTGATGCCCCCATCACTCTGGAACAGGGGAAATCTGGACTCATCAGACCACATGACCTTCTTCCATTGCTCCAGAGTCCAGTCTTTATGCTCCCTAGCAAACTGAAGCCTTTATTTCCAGTTATCCTCACTGATTAGTGGTTTTCTTAAGGCTACACAGCTGTTCAGTCCCAATCCCTTGAGTTCCTTTCACATTGTACGTGTAGAAATGTTCTTACTTTCACTATTAAACGTAGCCCTGAGTTCTACTGTTGGGTTTCTTCCATTTGATTTCACCAAACGTTTAAGTGATCGCCAATCCTGATTGAATCAGGTTTTCGTTCTGACCACATTTCTTCCTCTAAGACGATGCTTCTCCACTCTCCTTCCAGTTTTTAATAATGCTTTGGACAGTTCTTAACCCAGTTTTAGTAGTTTCTACAATCTCCTTAGATGTTTTCTCTGCTTGATGCCAATGATTTGACCCTTCTCAAACAGACATGGTTGTTGAAGAAATGAGAAGCTACTCATTGCATCAGTTGGGCTTAAATAACTTGTTTCCAGCTTAAAGATAATCACCCATGCAGCAATTATCCAATAGGAGACTCCTACCTGTTTGATCAGTTAAATCCAGGTGATGGCTTTTGTTTTCGGCCATGCAGTGTATAATACTCATACTGTACTATGAGCTGACAGCATCGTTACTGTACATGCCTGATAGACAGTCATGTCCTGCTGTAACAGTATCTGAGGAATCATCTCGGTGCTTTCTGTCTGGATATGTGCATATCATCATCACACGCTGCATCTCAATCACATCAAGTTCTCCTGTTTCAGTTGGACCCAGCGTCCGGCCCCATAGAGGGAGGGACGGTCGTGACTATTTCAGGCTCTAACCTCGGCCAGAGGGTCGAGGACATCGAGAACTCCGTCTCCGTAGCGGGTGTCCCCTGCAGCGTCATCCGAAGCAGATACGAGGTCTCCTCGAGGCAAGTCCTCAGCTTGGCAGTAAAACACACATTTTATCCGTCTTTCTTCTGACAGTTTCATGTCCGCGTGTTGCAGGATTGTATGCGAGACCAAAGGCAGCGGACAGGAGAAGAGCGGCCACGCTTCGGTCGGAGTGAGGGGAGTAGGAGTCGGGCTGTCCGCTCAGATCTTCAGCTTCCAGGTAACTGCAGCGACAGTCAGCGTGTTAGGAATCACACAAGAAAAAATAATACAACTAAATCAGTTTAAAAAAAAGAATCTGTGGACCTGTAAAGTTTGGTTACGTGCATGCATGACATTAAATCAAATGTAACCCGCTCTGTTAAGTGCCCATACACACTTTTATTATCTGCAGAATCTCCTGCAACACTGTGCAACTATGCAGAAGCTAAACAAGCAGATCTGAAGACAATGACGGGTCTCGGGGGTATTTTCACACCCAGCTCACAGGGCAGCACACTGTAAAAAAAGACTGTTTCATCTATGGGGTTGCTGCCTGTAGAATCTGTTTTTAATTTGTTAAGAGACTAAAATAAGAAACTTTTTTGCACTTCCCTGTGTCCATCTAAAACCTTCAGAGTTTTGCTAGTTCTCATTTCAATCATTAATTGAACTAAGAACCAGAAAGAAAATCACAAAACACTTCAACGGAGCCAAACGCTCTAACTCAAAAACCGCCTAGAATTATCCTGGAATCAAAACGACGAGCATATTTTGCCCTGATTTTCACATGTTTCACCCTGGTTGGCTTTAATTTATTTTTTGCAGCGCGCTTACTTTGAATCCAGCCGTGTTTTCCCCCCTGAGTCTGGTTCAGCTGCACACATGAGAGCGCAGTAATCGCTCCTGGGTGTGGACCAAAAACAGACGGGCCGAGGCCTCGCTGAGAGGGAGAGTCCCGCGGCGTGTTTTCAGACACCGACCCCGAAAGTGCCTCATTTGTGAGAAGGCAACGCAACTTTGATCCGTCAGCAGCAAGAAGAAGAAGAAGAAGAATCAGACGCCAACGTCACCCAAGAGGAAGAAGGAACCTCTCTCTCAAATAAGACTTCAGGCCCGTTAAGGAAACGACATCTCCCCTGTGGCTTTTTGTTAATTAGGCTTGACTTGAAAGTGTTCCCTGTGAGATGCAAGTGAACCGCTGCGGCACAATAACGTAACAAGTCGTCTGCTTGTTTTACAGCAGCAGTGAAAGGACCGGAGCTTTGACGGCCGCCTTAATTAATTGGCCCCAGTGACATGCAGATTAATTGTTGTACTAGCTGGCTGTGAGGCAGCCTTTTAGCGTTTCCCAGAATTCCCCGGTGTTCCCTTTTTATCTTCCCGATAAATCACCCCCCCGCCCTCGGTATCGGGTTATTGATTGGACTTTTTCTTTCCTTTTGTCTCATGCTTCTTTGCGCCGCGCCGTGCTTTATCTGTCTTCTCCCGACTCCCCCGTCTGCAGGATCCCGCACTCGTCGGCGTCTTCCCCCAGAGGGGGCCCAAGGCGGGAGGCTCGGCCCTCACCATCAGAGGCCAGCGGCTGAGGACCGGGCACACGAGCGAAGTCGGCGTCCTGATCGGAGGAGTGCCCTGCGTGGTGTGAGTCTCTCTGATGGGATCATGAAATGAAAATGAAAAGAGATAAATGTCTAAACAGACGGCCCACGGGTCATAAATGGACGGCCAGAATGTCTATTCTGGACTACAGAATGAATATGCAGACGTTAACTTAAAATATCTGCTATTCTTAATTTGTCCATTAAGGGTTGCACTCTTTTAGTAAGACTGACACCCAGAACTAAACAGCAGATGATAAAGTGCAGAAATTTTTCTTGAGAATTTCCTGTTTTGTAAAAGGATATTTCATTAAATGCAATGGGAAACATCTGGAGATGTCTTCATTTGCAGGTTATTATGGTATGTTACTGGTGCAGCCTGCTTGAGATCAAATCTGTGGCCCCTGAACTAATGTGAGTTTGCCGTAGAAGGTCGATTCAGATCTAAAAAGGTGCCTCCTCTGCTCAGGTCCGACATCCAGGAGGATCAGATCCGCTGTCTGACCAGAGGCAGCAACAGAACGGGAGAACACAGCATCACGGTGCGGTTTGGTGGGGCGGAGCGACACCTGCAGGGCCTGGTGTATCATTACACCCCCAACCCCAACATCACGAAGGCTGCTCCGTCTAAAAGCTTTTTCAGGTGCAAAACAGTAAAAATACTAGCTTATGATGACTTTATTAAAATAAAAAAAAAGCATAATGCACTGATCAGCCACAACATTATGACCGGGGAGAAGTAAATAATCCTGTGAGAATCCAGTGTTCTGCTCTGGGGTGCTGAAAAGGGGGGGGGGGGGGGGGGGGATTCTAGGGGCCCATGATTGAGAGGGCCCCAAAGAGGCCCCTAATGATGGTGAAATGATAATACAGGAAAAATAATGTCAAGTTATTAACCGGCGATTTGTCACACCGCGCCACAGCTTTCATTTATTAAGTTCTACTTAAATGATGAGAATTCATATATGGCCATTTTGTGTTTTGATGGCGTTTTTGCTGAGATTTTTTTCTCTCCACTGGTTATATTTGCTATTTTTTCATTGAAGAGTTTATTTCCAATTTAAGAATCAGTGTTACAGCAAATAAATCCTCCAAATTCACTAGATCCCAAACTGATCAAGTATCTGTGGGATGATCCACAGAGGACCCTCCCCTCAAAGGCCTTTCCCAGTAACAACATCTTGTTGATCAGACACCAGAGGACACCCTCAGAAGGCCCATGTCCATTCCCTGATGTTTAAACACAAGGGAGACCTGGACAATATTAGCAAGGTGGTCATAATGTTATGCCAGATCGATGGGTGCATATACATATATATCATTTGTCTAAAACTACAAGAGCATTGTAATCAATTAACCTCCAGGTCTTTTTCTAATTACATCCATCAGCTAATTAATACAGACGTAATCCTCTTCTCTCTCCTGCAGCGGAGGCAGAATCATCAGAGTGTCTGGTCAAAACTTGGATGTTGTTCAAGAGCCGAAAATGAGAGTCACCCTCAGCCCTCCTGATACCCTCCCCCCCAGGAGGAGGAGGAGAAGCAGCAGCAGGAAGAACGAAGGAGGACTGAGCGGACTACAGGATCGCCGGGGTCACCTGAAGAGATGGAGGCGGATCGTCCCGGAGGCCGACTGCCCCGAGGGAACGCTCTGTGGCGTCAGACAGGTGTCTTTATGCGAAACAACGCAGAAAAAAATGCCAGCACCCTGTTTCCATCGCCCTAACCCGCTCAGTGTTTCCTCCCTCAGGTCGAGTCCCGCTGCACGGTCAACAGCTCCTCCCTCATCTTGTGTCCGAGCCCGGACGTGGGCAAAAAGGCAAAGGGGGCCCGGGTCAAAGTTCACTTCCTGTTGGACAGCCTCCACTTTGACTTCAGCGCCGTGGGTAAAGACGCCTTCAGCTACGAGCTCGACCCCTACATCCCGCCGCTGAACCGCGACGACCGCAGCAAGCCGTACCACCACAAACCAGGCAGCATCATCTCTGTGGAGGTGGGTGTCGGGGAATGTGCACGGACCGGGCGTGGCTCCTTTCTTTTCAGCTTCAGGTGGCGTTTAACTTGTAAAAGGGAGAACCCGTCCTCAGATTTAAGGACAACGCTGACGTCAAACTGTGTCAGAAATGTTCTTTAAACCTTGAGGAAAGTCGTGGTGTTTATCTTTAGATCCAGGGAGAGAACATGGATCCAGTCATCTCCAAAGATAAATGTTTCTGTTATCAGCTGATCAGTGTTCTCCAGCAGCTTGGTTCCTCAGAACAGAACCACTTCAGTTCTGAGATGTTGGTGGGTTTCCTCACATCAACTGCTGCTTCAGGTCAGGACTTTGACTTGGCCGTTCCTAAACATTCATCTAGTTCTTCTTGTAGAACCAGTTGTGTTCTTGGGCTCGTTGTCTTGAGGCATGACCCAGTTTCTCTTCAGATTCAGCTTCATTTTCACTGCTAGAATTCATAATCCAATGATCTCCAAGCCATCTTGGGAGCAGATGCAGCAGAACAGGCCCAAACCAGAACATTAGCACCCCCATGCTTCATTGCAGACGTTAGGTTCTGATGCTGGAATGATGCAGCATTGTTTCTGTCCACTTAACCTTCAGGGGGAGAACCTGGACCTGGCCATCTCCAAACACGAGGTGGATGCTCGGATAGGGGACGGCGTGTGTTTGGTGAAGACCCTGACGCACAGCCACTTGTACTGCGAACCGCCGGCCCAGCAGCCCTCAGCCGTGGGGGGCAAGAAGCTGGACGGCATGGACAGCCTGCCCGAGTTCATCGTGAGTAAACGACGCCGGGAACGGCTCTGCAGTTGGTTCTCCGTCTTTTATTGTTTAAAAAAATAAAAATTGTGCTCTCCAGGTGAAAATGGGGAACCTGAACTTCCCCCTGGGCAGAGTTCAGTACGACAGCCAGGCGCAGTCTACATTTCCTCTGGAGGCTCAGGTGGGAGTCGGGGTGGGGGCCTCCATAGTGGCTCTCATCGTGCTCATCATAGTGTTCATATACAGGTATGCAACTCTTGGTTTTACCTTATTTTCCTTCACAAAATGCAATGTAGAGTTCTTTTTCTTTATATCTTTATCTAAATGTTGTCCATGCATCGTCGTCGTTCATCAGGAGAAAGAGCAAACAAGCCATGAGGGACTACAAGAAGGTGCAGATCCAGCTTGAGAACCTGGAGACCAGTGTGAGGGACCGCTGCAAGAAGGAGTTCACAGGTACAACCCGCTTAGCTGCCGCCAGCTTTAAGACGATACGTCTCCTCAGAATGAGGCGAAACTGAGACGTTTATTCTCTCTCAGACCTAATGACCGAGATGATGGACATGTCCAGCGACTTGGTGGGCTCGGGGATTCCCTTCCACGATTACCGGGCGTACGCCGAGCGCATTTTCTTCCCGGGCCACCAGGATTCGCCACTGAGGCGAGACCTGGACGTTCCAGAGAGTCGCAGGCAGACGGTGGAGCAAGGGCTGGTCCAGCTGTCCAACCTGCTCAACAGTAAACTCTTTCTCACCAAGGTCAGTCGGCAGCTCATACATCTTACTTCCTGGGAGCTATTCACACCCATAAAACCATTCAGTATCAGGATGTTAAAGCAGAACTAGCATCATTCTTCTTTTCTGTTTCCCCAGTTCATTCACACTCTCGAGGTCCAGCGGACATTTTCCCCCCGGGATCGGGCCTACGTGGCCTCTCTGCTGACTGTAGCCCTGCACGGGAAGCTGGAGTACTTCACAGACATCCTGAAGACGCTGCTGAACGATCTAGTCGAACAATATGTGGCCAAGAACCCCAAACTCATGCTGAGGAGGTGAAGGACGTTTTTCAGTTTGTCTTTGGTCGCGAGTTAGAGATGTTTGTTGTACACAGATTGCTCATGTGTGTACTTTTAATTTCCCACAGAACTGAATCGGTTGTGGAGAAGCTCTTAACAAACTGGATGTCCATTTGTCTCTTCACCTTTCTGAGGGTATGTTAAGATGTTATATTTGCTTTCTGTTGGATTAAGGTCAGGACTTTGACTTGGCCGTTCCTAAACATTCATCTGGTTCTTCTTTAACCGTTCTCTTGTAGAACCACTTGTGTTCTTGGTTCTCCTTGTCTTGCTGCATGACCCAGTTTCTCTTCACATTCAGCTCATGGACAGATGTCCTGACATTTTCTTTTAGAGTTCATTGGTCCATCAATGAGGACAAGGCGTCCTGGTCCAGATGCAGCAGAACAGGCCCAAACCAGGACATTAGCTTCACCCCCATGTTTGATGGAGGGATGAGGTTCTGATGCTTCATCTCATTTAAACCAAACTATTCTACTTTGGTCTCATCTGTCCACTAAACATTGTCCCAGTAGTCTTCTGTCTTGTCCACATGATGTTTAGAAATGTTCTTCTTGGAGAGCAGTGTCTTTGTCCATCACACCATGGTTGTTCAGTGGATTCGTCAACATTACCATCAGCCAATGAGAGAGAGGCCTTTAGCTGCTTAGAAGTTCCCCTGGGTTCCTCTGGTTCCTCTCAGACTATCATGGAGTGATCTTTGTTGGTGGACCACTCCTGTCGTCTTCAATCTGTCTGACTGTGGATTATTTGTGGCTTCCAAACTCTTTAGAGAAGTTTCTGGAACCTTTTCCAGCCTGATGAGCAACAACAACTCTTTCTCTGAGCTCCTCATGAAGATCCTTTGTCTGTTGCCATCATACACTCCCTCAAACCAGGAACTGAACCACACCTGAGTCTAATTACACTAATTAAAACACTTCTGAACAGACGGACTCTAATTTGGTCTTGAAACGAACTTATAATGTTCAAAGTGCGCCTTTTTTTTAATAAACAAACATAATATTTCTGTTTCATTTGTTTGATTGGGTTCTTTTTGTCTACTTTTATGTAAAAATGTAGAAAAAGGAGCTCTGTATACTTGGTCAATTAAGCTAAAAGCTTTTCATGTCAATTAAAAGTAAATCACGTTTCATAGTTTGCATCTGTTAATTAAGTTAGAAACAAGATGCACAGAAAATTCAACCCAAGTCAGTTTAAGTAAAATGTCCTGATCATTCAGAGGGTAGGGAGACCCCCTGGTACTGGAATAACCCTTGAGTTAATCTTTATTTTTTTCTCCCGTGCAGGAGTCAGCTGGGGAGTCCTTCTACATGCTGTTCAGAGCAATAAAGCACCAGGTGGACAAGGGACCTGTGGACGCTGTGACGGGAAAAGCCAAGTACACACTGAATGACAACCGGCTTCTACGAGAGGACGTGGAGTACCGCACACTGGTTAGAGCACACACACTGTATGACGTCGCATGTAAGCAGTGTTAATGCTGTGGAGACAAGTTCATTTCCGTATTTGGCGAAACGGTCTGCACTTAGGAAGTTCTTTTCTTCCTTAGCGGTTAGCTCTACAGTCACAGATACACTCAGCTATCGATGGCATTAGAGCTGCCATGCTAGGTGCTGAGCTTGTCGGGTTCAGTGTTTTGTAAAAGGACTCTTCAGAGTGTGGAGGACATGCGATCAGTCGACCACCCACTCTACTACCTGAACCATGACCAGAAACTTTTACTTCTTTTATAGCTAGCTAGCTAGATATTAGCTATAACACACCTGTGTCACTGAGGGTTTCTCTTGTTCAGGGAAGGTACCGACACCAAAGCAGGAGCTAGCATAAAAAAGTCCCTGCAGTGCAGACCAAAAAGGGTCCAGGTTCCTCCTCCAGCAGTTACTGGATCTATAAAAAGTTCCTGTGGTCCAAAGTCATCAGCTGGGCTTCCCAAACAGAAATGCTTCTTGAAAACCAAGGCTTGATTTACAGCAAAATATGAAGTGGATATGAACCAGTAGAGGTAGACGATTCTGCTTTTTAATGCTTAATAGCTTTCCCCAATTGGTGGAAATGGTGGTGCAACCTGTCCAGGAACACAGTACCAAAGGAAAAAGGACCCTGTTGTTAGAGAAGATGAAGATGTTGGACTGTCCAGTTGCACGCAGAGGTATTTGTTTCTCTGTATGGGAGAAGGAATGATCCAAATGACATGCTACCAGAGGCTCTTCCTGGCGAGACACATCTTTGGATCATGTCTCTAAATGAATTAAATCGTACTTCTTCACTTTAACGCTGAGTTACTTGTTTGCACAAAGAAATACTCGACAGAAATACTCAGTAATTCTCTTTACGTCTCTGGTGAGCATGCGTATTTCTTCTGTTTTCTGTGCTGTCTTGTTGGTAGTTGCCAGAATTTGAGGAAGACAGAAATAACTGTTATAGTAACAACCAGCTGTGAACGCTAGGGGGCGTAATGAGTCAAAGTAAATGACTTACTGATGGCTGTTGCCGCTGTGGACACTCAGACACAACTCCTCACACTGTTTTGATGTATCCCAGTTCAAATCTGCCTTCACTAACCGCCGTTCCTGTACGTCTGTGCAGACTCTAAACGTCGTGATGCCGGCTGCAGCTGCCGGCGGAGGCTCCATCACGCAGACGGTCCCTGCCAAGGTGCTGGACTGCGACACCATCACCCAAGTGAAGGAGAAGCTTCTGGAGCAAACCTGGAAAGGAACATCCTTCTCTCAGAGGCCGCACATTGACTCGGTGCATCTTGGTGAGCAGGCTCAAGTGATTATGGATATTCTGCAACAATGCGCGGAAGCGTAGTCTGAACGTGAACGCGTCTTCTTCCAGAGTGGCGTGCAGGAGTCGGGGGTCACCTGATCCTATCAGATGAGGACCTGACGTCGGTGGTGCAAGGCTCGTGGAAGCGCCTCAACACGCTGCAGCACTACAAGGTCCCAGACGGAGCCACGGTGGCCCTCGTGCCCAGAAACGGCAAACACCACCTGCACGACAGCCACGACTACATGCCCGGAGAGAGTGAGTCTGGTTTTATAACTGGATTTAAGGCACATTGTAGCCACAGATGCTTTTATTTTACAAATAAAAACCTCAATTTTATGATGTTTCTTACTACAGAAGAGGTTAAAACGCAAAGACGAGTAGTGTTTAGTTACTGTGAAGGTTCTTAATCATACAGGTCGTGGTTTATCCAAAAAACAAACTAGACTTTGAGGGCTTCCATTCACCCAAACAGCTTTTAAAGTTTTGTTTTTTTTACTAGATTTTTAGCCTGATCTTTGCAACACTTGCCAAAGAGACATGAATATGAGGAGCCAAAGGTAGGGACTGCCTTCAAGGTGCACAAAGAAGGCTATTTCTGCTTTTATTGTTCAGAAACCAAGCTGAAACAAGGGCATCTGGTAGAGTTTCTTCTTGTTCTAAAATATTAAATATAAAAGGATGTTTCTTTTCTGCATTTTCCATCATCATAAAGTATGCTGGGAAGTGTGGACAGGTGTCATATCTGCTTAATGCTGACTGATCAGTGCAGCCTTTCATGTGTTTTGTAGATGGATGCTTAGACACTAAATGTCCAGCAGAGGTCACTGTTGGACTGTGTAGTCATATGTTTACTGGTAGTTTACACTAGACCTGATGAGGTGTTAAAGCGAAGCGTCTGCAGCTCTAAAACCTGAACTTCTTTTAAATATTTGTGCAAATAACCTCAGCCTCACACAGTTTTCAAACACTTATACCTGAACATGCCAAACGGCTCTCACATTCCTCACCGTTTTTAAAACTGTGGCCATGTGCACTTTTACCTGGGCTTGCAGCCGTATTCATCCGACCGTTTGCCCCCCTCCCCCTTCCTCAGAGACCCCCATGCTGGACGACGGGGAGGAAGGAGGCGTGAGGCTTTGGCATCTGGTAAAAGCCAGCGAGGAGTCCGAGCTGCCCAAACACAGGCGAGGCAGCATGAGGGAGAGAGGAGGGGAGCGGGCCAAGGCCATCCCCGAGATCTACCTCACACGGCTGCTCTCCATGAAGGTAACACACGATGGAGGGGCTGCTAACCAGTGTCTGAAAAAGTTTTGCGTGCTTACTTTAACTGTAATAATACGAATCATAAAATGTGTTTTCAGCTTTGAGTTGCCTCCAGCAAACTGGGAATCTTCACAGTAGATAAACTAGCAGCTAGTCAGACATTATAGAGTCTGATTTTCTTGCAGGAGTTTTGAGTAACTTGCCTCCAAAGCAGCAGGGGGCGCTGTAAGTTAAACTGGTACAGCAGAGACTGTAGAAAAATAATGGACAAGTTCTTCTCCAATCTTGCGAGTTTAGAGCGTTAGTCTGAGCAGTACTGTCTGAGAGTGGAGCCACGTTATCTATTTATCAATGACCCGTTAACTCTTCCTCCATACTCACTGGTGATTGGTTAAAACTGTGGTTCCCCTTTTGCTCTACCTCCACCAGTTACAAAGACATGCTGGATTATACACTGTACTTATTCATTTATCTATTTATTTATTTTTCCCTACTCTCTTGGAGCGGTTGCCATGGCAAATGCCAATCATCATGATGTCACATCCTGTTTCCATAGCATCAAATAACTCACTAAAATGAAACTTAAATGTTTTTGACGTGTAGCTTAGTGTTTTAGTTTGGCTCAAGTCCCGCTGCCAGCCACCAGGGGGAGCTCTACTTGCTTTGGCTTCACTTTTAAAGAATCTGTCATGACGTCCACTTTTTATACAGTCTTTGCTTTAAAGTGGTTGAAGTTTGTGTTTTTCTTCATGCAGACTTAAAATCAAACCTAAAATGAGTTAGCATGGTGGTATAAACCAGAAGCATCCTTTAAATGTCTGTTTCTTTATTATGGCCAGTATATATGATTGCTCTCTGTCTCTGCTCCGTCTCAGGGCACGCTGCAGAAGTTCGTGGACGATCTATTCACCGCCATCCTCAGCACCAGTCGTCCCGTACCTCTGGCCGTCAAGTACTTTTTCGACCTGTTGGATGAGCAGGCTCTGCTGCACAACATCTCGGACCCGGAGACCATCCACATCTGGAAAACCAACAGGTAACCTGGCAGCAGCAGCAGCGGTGGTTTACAGAAGACGTCAGGAGTCAGGGCTGGAGGCCAAGGGCGGGTCGCGGGCCAACTCCCGGTGGGCGGCCGTGTTAGAAAAATCTATAAACATGCGTCAAGGGGAATTTCAAAAACGTCAGCAAAGCCTGCCCACACAGAACATATGGACAGCAGTTACATATGCATATATACATCAGCCACAACATTAAAACCACCCACAGAAGAAGTAAATATGCATGCATCCAAGCCATCCGCCAATGATATGGTTTCCCACTGATCGTTGGAAGTTACTCGCTGTTTACAGCATGTGTAACCGCGGTAACCAGCTCCTACAAACTCCACGCCGCAGAGTTCAGCTGACGAACTGAACCAGATGCACCAGAGTTTGCTGGAAGCGTGAAAGTGCATCGTCAGTGCCGTTGATTGCAACTTTTCTCGGCTTTTCCCCCTAAAACAGTTTACCGTTGAGGTTCTGGATCAACATCCTGAAGAACCCGCAGTTCATCTTCGACGTGCAGACCTCGGACCACGTGGATGCCGTGCTGTCCGTCATCGCCCAGACGTTCATGGATTCCTGCACCATCGCTGACCACAAACTGGGACGGGTGAGCCGGCCTAGCCCCACATTATTAATCTACACCACATAAACAAATTCACGAACCACCCCAGGATGAAAATGATTGTATTTTTTGTAATTTACTTATAGTATCTAGCAATTAATAAATCCAGGAATGTGGCTGTAACTTAATCACACACCCAGTGCTTAGTCAAACAACCTTTTACTCCGTTATCTGTTCTATATTAAGAACACGTTTCTCCGCTGCTTCTTCCCTGCACAGGACTCTCCCATCAACAAGTTGCTGTACGCCAGAGACATCCCACGCTACAAACAGATGGTGGAGAGGTAAGAATATGGCAGCCGGTCGCTCCACTGACCCCAGGCATAAGAAACACTACGAGAGGGAGGGAGAGAGAGAGAGAGAACGGAGCCTCGGACAATCTGTCAGCGGCAGACAGAGGGTAGACTAAGCCCGCGAGGCTTCCATGCATGGATGGTCTGGGAGCAGACTGCTACACTAACTACTGTCTGCTGCACGTTACGCTGGTGATACATTAAAGCTCCATTAGACACTAGAGATGTGCCATGAGCATGTAAGCAGCATGTATGCGCATTACCTCCTCCATGGGATCATCATATTAAAATTAAATTAATGACTTTTGGACCTGGCATTCATGTAGCATGTAGCATGTAGCACCCACCTAGACCAGACCAGGCACTCCCCACCCCGTAGCAATGACTCTCCTAACCCTAACTCAAAAAAACATGAATGACAGCACAATGTGTTGACAACAATGTGTAGCCCAACACCACAGGACACCCTCAGAAGGCCCATGACCACCAGGGAGACCTGCACAATGGTCATAATGTTATGGCTGATCAGTGAATATTTCAACATAACTACACAGAAAAGTTTAGTTACACTGGGCATAATTACACAGTAAAGTTTACCTTTATTTGTTGAAAAAAGGTTGAGGTTTGTATGATGGTGGGATTGCGTTAAATTCAGCTTCTAAATGTTGTGCGTTAAATGTAAAAATATAAACTTGCAGCAAAGACAAGAAAGTTATTCCTTTCATTATGTCTGTCTTTTGTAACTCCAGGTACTACGCAGACATCCGACAGACCATCTCAGCCAGCGACCAGGAGATGAACTCATCTCTAGCTGAACTCTCTCGTGTACGTTACCCACTCTTGTCGTCACCGTTTTGCAGTACATTTATTTTTTTATTTTTAGGCAGAGGTGAAACACATGAATCATTTCAGGACCTCCATCTGGGCGTGTGCATAACAAGCCGGATGAGGAGTGTGAAATGAAATATTAACAGCAACTGATGCAGCTTTTAACAGCTTCCAGCCGCTGACGTTCGTTCACCTTTCTATTTTTACTCTCTCGACACAGAACTACTCCGCCGAGGTCAACTGTCTCGTGGCGTTACATGAACTCTACAAGTACATCAACAAATACTATGATCAAGTAAGTGCCGCTGCCTGTCCGTTGGGTTGTAAAGAAGGTTTTGAGGTTTGTTTCAGTACTGTCTCCTTGTTCATACTGCAGTACGGTGATAGGTTGAACATTGAGCCTTGTGATTTTTCATTAATTAACAGAATAAAAGCTGTGATTACGTGACGTGACACATGCAGCAAGGCTGAACCAGTGATTCCATGCTCAGTGTAAATCTAAAAAAAAAGATATACTTATCTTTTGTCCGCCTATCTCCTGTCAGATCATCACATCCCTGGAAGAGGACGCCACGGCTCAGAAGATGCAGCTGGGTTACAGGCTGCAGCAGATCGCCGCCGCCGTAGAAAACAAGGTGACGGACCTATGACCACGACGTCGGGATGGATTTTTACCCCTTTATCCTTGAAGAGAAGACATTGTTGGAAAAACTTTTTTCTTGACGTCTCATTACGAAAAAAAACTACTTTTTTTTTCTGTCTAAGACTAAGAAAAGACGCCGGAGGAATATTGTGGCACGTACTGAGTGAAGTTTAGTGATCATGTTAAGAAGGTCACTGCTACTCTTTCCTGTCCTGCACCGAGGAGGTACAGTAAGACTCACTTGAAACTCCTGGACGTCCTCACACTGGGAGTGAAAGGAAACCGTACCGCTGACGTAGAAACGTCTCCTGAACTTTGGGGGATTCCTCGTGTTGTTTGATTCTCATCATAAAGGGAGACACGATATGAACAGAGCTTTTTTTTTTTTTAATTGTCTTTCTTGATGGATGTTTTCTTGTGGAACATTCCCGCCTCGAGTTTAAAGGGACAAGGCCTGCAAGCGTCCGCCGAGGAACGACAAATCTGAGAATGCTGGAGGACAAAGCAGCGAAGAAGTGGGACTCGAAACATGTCAAGTCTTACGTCGTACGAGAATGAACTCTCACTTACGCCGCTTATTGAATCTTGAAGGAGGTTTCCACTCTGCTTTTAGCTTCCTTAAATCCTTCACCTGAGTCTTACTCTGTGTTTGAGTTTAATTAGCCGGTACTGGACGTTAACGGTTGTTTTGGTTTTTTTTCAGCTTCATCCACAGTTTCACTGTAACTCATATCTGCTGGTTTCTAGTCGTCTCAACTGAAGACAAGTGCTTTGTAAAAGCTTCCAGTCTGCTTTTCTTTAATTTGGGGATGCAGCGAAAGTTTTCGTCCAGAACCGAAAAGTTTCGGCCAAAAATTGCTGCGGTCAATAAAGGTCCAAAATTTTTCAGGAAAAAAACTGAGAATGGCCCGAAAGTGCATTTTTCAGTTTCACATAGGCTATCGCCAATTTATTGCTGAAACAGGATGTTGTAATGATGCAAGCAACCGCAGCAGTTTTCAAAAAATGCACTTTTGGGCCATTTTCGGCCGGAATTTTTCGGTGCATCCCTACTTTTATTGGTGACTGCTTACTGCTGTTGTGAATGTTCCGATCTCACAAATGTCGATTTTTAAGTATTTTTTATTTTATTTTATTTGTTTTTGTTTTTTTTAGATGTGTTTCCCTACGACGCTCGCAAATATCTGATCCGTCCTCATCGAGAGAATGAAGAGACGAAATCTACCCACGTTTAACGACATGTAGACAAAAGCCGCCAAAGACCAAGCCTGACCTTTTAGGGAGAAAACGTGTAAACGTTAAAATAACGCACAAAAGAATTTAGAAAAGGCCCGTTATTTATTTGACCTTTCAGACCCACTGTGATATTCTCCATTCCCTTCACAGGTAGCAAACAAGTAGATGGTGAAATAGATGATATACAAAACACTACAGAATTATACTAGCATTTCTCATGTGCTTTTACTTTATAAATTTATTTCAGTTGCTTTGAACACATTTTTTGTTTTGGTAGATTTATTTTTATATATTTATATACTTTTTTTTTTTTTTTTAAGTCAGGCTTGATCTGGGCCCTTGTCTACACTCCTACACTACACCGTTTTTAATTTCTAAGTAAATTAAATAAATTCTGCTGCGTAATTACTAAACCCGGCTGAACTGCTGCCTCCAGTGGACGGTTGTTGGAGCAGATTTTCACGCAAACATTTCACGGCAACAAAACAGCGAAGCTTTAATTGTTTTGTTTTTTAGGATTATTGGTGGCTTCATCTTTTACCTGCTGTCCCATCGTCTTTCCAGGCTTAAATCAGACCGTGTGATTGTTAAACAGCTCCGCCTGTTTCTCTGCGATGCCACATGTGAAAGTCTTTTTATTAGTTGTGTTCCAATTTAATTTATTGTTTATTATTTATTTTATTGCACTTGTTGTCGGTTACTCCCCTTCAGGCGGATAAAGTGACTGCCACCTGAACCACGCTGTGTTTCTTTAAAACCATTTGAGTCATAATCAGATTCTTGATCAGCTGTCTTGAAATTCCGCATCCTTTTTTTTAATGTTGTTTTTTTTTTTTACACTGCATCCGTTTTTAAGCGGGGACAGAGTTGAAACGTTTCGGCCGATAACCGTGTACATTATGAACAGAAATAACGCTCTCGTGGTTCGGTGCCGTGCGCGCTGGTGTTGCTTGTGGCTTACTGACGCTCAGTTCTGATGTTTGTACTGTAGATACAGTCTGGTCCTAAATAATCCTGACTCTAGTGTTTTCTAACTAACTGATAGGAGGAACCTAACAACAGCTTAATGTGATGCAATAAAGTGGTCCAGATGTTGACATGTGACTCAATTTTTTTGCTTAATTTAAATATTTTGATTGGGAATGGGCTCATTTTGATGTATTTAAATGGATCTTAAGACGAGGAAGGAGCGGCCCATCATGCATCTACATCCCATTCTATTGCTATGGTTACATGGGCCTTAATAATCCACTAATAATCACAATAAGAAGTAAATAACATTGACCATCTTGTGACAGTTCATTGTTCTGGACCTGACATTCATTCATTCATTCATTGGTGTGGATGTTACTTAGACATGTAGCACCCACCTAGACCAGACCAGGCACCCCCACCCCATAGCAATGACACTCCTTGATGGAGATGCAGCCACAAAAACACTTTAGGAACAACTCACAAAAACCATGAAGAACATCTCAAGGTGTTGACCTGGCCTCCAAATTCACTAGATCCCAAACTGATCAAGTATCTGTGAGATGATCCACAGAGACCCCCCCACTAACAAAACCCTGCTGCCAGACACCAGAAGGTCCATGTCCATTCTCAGATGAATCACCACCAACATAATATTAGCAAGGTGGTCATAATGTAATGCCATTTCCAGTGAGGACCTATCAAACTAAGCGTCCCTGCAGTGTTTAAATGCTGAAACCCATTACTGCTGTAGCTTAGGGTCGGCCTGTGCATTCCTTCCTCCCTGGGATCAGCAGGCTCCATATTTAGACATCCTCTCTCTTTACAGTGGCCTGTAAATCTGGCTTCATGATCACCTGTCACGCACACACGCAGCCGATAATGCCGAGGCATGCACGCACCATCAGCGCCAGCCCAGTGAAAACCAAGGATTAGCCAAACATTCTGCCGTTAAGTCTTTATCAGGAGACGTTTGTGTGTTTGTGTTGAAGCTGGCGCGTTGGTCTAAAATTAGCCGTGGCATCACAGCGGATGAATGCAGGTCACGTTCCAGTCTTTGGCCTGGTTAGCTGTGTTTAATGTAAAGGAGACTGGTGCAGAAATACACAACCTCTTTTATCCCCTACTAACCCAGTGATCTAGATCCGTGCAGGTGCTGTTTTGATGTCTCTCCACTCGCACGCACTCGTGCCTCGTGCTCCTGTGGGAAGTGTCTCCTTTCAGCTCGGTGCAAATGGAAAATAGAAACCGCCAGCACGGGCTTTTCAGCTTAAAATTGGGGCAACATTAGACGGTAATAGCAGCGGGACACGGGAGGACGGACTGAGGAGCACAACAATGGACACCTGCACGCTCTTAACGCAACAGAGCGGCCCAGTGAGCGCTTTCTTCCCCTGACTGCTTTATATGTCAGGCGGTCATGTCATTTTGTGACCAAAAACACGTCTTTACATAGTTTCTTATGCGAATATAAATATTTCTGAGCCACGCTGGAGCATTAGCTCTTTAACACTCCTCTGCTGTCGACAACACCTCTGACTAATGTCTGTTTGCTATACACCAGCCTTGAATCGTGACAGTTAAATGATCGCCCTGCCTGTCTTGTGACATTGAGGAGTTTCCTTCCTTGAATCCAGGGCCTGAAGAGGAACTGGGATGAGCTGCATCACGAGTACCAGGGCCTCCCTCTCATCATCGACACACTGTCAAGGAAAGCCCAGAAGCAGCGGCTCGAGGAGGCACTGAAGCAGCTGGAGAAGGACATCACCTTATTTGAGAGATTCAGAAGCGTATACATACCCAATAATTAGACATTTATCACGTGAGAAAAATAAAATCATTTAGTATTAGTACTGCTGTTTCTGGGATCTGTGAAGGTGAACCACAAGTTGTAGTTTTTCGTAGTAGTAAGCCCAGACAAAAGGTTCTAGCAGAATGATCCAGACTGAACTGACCAGATGTCCTGCAGGAGCATCTGGATCATTTTTAAAAGAGAATTATTGGGTTGTTGTTTTTAAACCCTGTTCAACCCAGTAGAAGAAGAACACAGGAAGCGCATCATCGACTTTCCTCCTCTAGTCTGATGCTCTAGTCATGTCCAAACATGTCACGTCTTGTCCTCTGTGGAGGTTAAGAAAGTAACAAGCCTCCGTAGAAAGTACGGATATTTGTGTACAAATGTAGGGAGTAAAAGTTGAGTACAGTAACAAAAGTATTTGTACTTTGTTACTTGAAGCAGGTGGAAGATACTAAAGCAGAAACACACTACTAGCAAGCGGACCAATCACAGCTTCTGGGGTCTGCGTCACCACTGGGGAGATGCACGTCATATAGATAGATAGATAGACAGATAATCCCATTTCTTTTTGTCCTCCTCCCCCCAAAGTGAGTGGTGGTTGTACAGTTTGATGGCACAGGTCAAAGGAGTTCCTCAGTCTATTAGTCCTGCACCTTGGTAGCAGCCTCTCTGAAGGTGCTTCTCTGGCTGCTGATGGTCGTGTGCAGAGGATGGCTGCCATTGTCCAGGATACACGTTAGTTTTTTAAGCGTCCTGCTCTCTGCTACAGCAGCCAGAGGGTCCAGCTTCGTGCCAACCACAGAGCCAGCCCGCCTGATCAGCTTCTCCAAACCTGGAGAGGTCTGTCTTTGAGGTGCTCCCACCCCAGCACCACAGACTGGTAGAAGATCCCCAGGAGCTTCTTGCAGAGGTTAAAGGATCCCGAGATATTTATAGGTCTGCACGACCTCCACCTCCTCAGCTCCTATCAGATCTGATCTGTTCCTCCCGAAGTCAATGACCAGTTCAGGCTACGGCGTTAGGGTCTGTGCTGCCGTCGTAGCTGTGGCCTACAAGGCAAAGTTAGTCCACACCCCTGAGTACGGGATGAGTCTGCAGCGTTGTTTTCCAGGAACCGACTCTAAAATACCTTCAGACATATGTTCAGGAACCTTTAACGTTTTAACAGAGACATGCGGGTTCTTGCAAATCTACAAACACTTTTAAATGCTCAGACTAAACATAACAACACACACCAGTAGTATGCTTTATAGAAAGAGTATTTCCAGAGGTGTGATACTGTAACGTGTCGTGTGACCGTGAGCAGTTATTCACGTGAGGTCCAGAGCCCCGTCGCTGTCTGTTATCTCGTGTCACTCACTTCTCATTCCTCAGCCTTCAGCGCCCTCTCTGTCTTTTTTTCTCACTCTCTCTCTCTCTCCATCTCAGCCATGAAGCCCTGCAGAGAGGGAGACGCGGTGAAGGCTGAAACGCTCTGTCCCTTCAAGCCGCCGCCGGGTAGCGGCGAGCACCCCGTCTGATTTTTCATCTGACCTTTGTTCTCATGACTTTATTGTGACACTTTATTCGTGGCTGGAGGACGGGGATCCCATTCTCGGGCCGCTTTTAGCGATCCGTGATCCCCGCCGGCCCAAAGGTCAAACTCCCCCTGAGACCGGGCGGAAAAAAAATAAATCGGCAGCTGTCGCCCCCCGTTCCTGCCTGGATCTGTGCAGCCTCAAACGACACTCTCATCTTTTAGCCTCCTCCACCCCTCTGCTCTGTTGGGGCTTTCCCACAGCAGAACAGACAAACGAGAAGGAATGGAGCAGCCGAGACAGAAGGAGTTTAACGTGACCAGGAGATAGAAATCACACAAGGAGAAGCAGGAGTAAAGTCCTGGCAGGCGGTGAGTCAGGAGGCTGCCGGGGATTTCCATCTTTAGACTCTGCTGACTCGCCGCTGCCGCTCCAAGCCTCCTGAGAGGGATTGTCACCCCCCCACCCCCAGCTCCCCTCCTCCCAACCACCTCCACCTCTTTAGCTGCCCGGCTCCACTGCAACGTTAAATGTGCTGCAGCTGCACTTAACGTCTGCTGCCGTGTCAGATCTGATCTCTGTGCCGGCTGCAGGTATCCGCCCCGGCTTTTACGCTTCAAGATACCGGCTGCATCCGCTGAACCAAGCCATGCAGAGGAGTCCCTGCTCGGCTCAGCAGCGTCACTCGTGAGTATAGAAACTTTACTTGCACATAAAACACTTCAACAAGATGGGTCATTTAACTTAAAAGCGAAAAATCGCCAAATTTTTTTGCAAGGTGCACCAAAATATATCATTTCTGGTGAGTTTTCCACTGATGCATTGTGTTTTGCATTACGTTGAATATGTTCATCCAGCCTGGCATTGTTGCATGAGCTCAAGAAAGTGCAGCTCAGCTCACAAACATGGTCATTTTAACACAAATTAAGCACGCCAGCATTATTTTAGCCATCAAAGAGGCAACTCAGCGCCTCAAATGTCAAAATATCAGTGCCGTTTGAACATATTTTCCAAACTAATCGGCTTTAATCATCTTCTAAAGTCATTTTTCAAGCATGCAGTGTGTATCTGGGCCTGTCCTGCACGAAACTTCAACAAAAACAGACACTGATCTCACACATGACGTGACCTCGGCTCCTGCAGCGTCCTCTAAAGCAGAGACCCGAAGCAGCTGGGATGCAGCGCTCTCCGGTTGCACGGACACGCGAAGCCAAATGATTTACAGCCAGTTACAGTCAGAAATAGTGCAACTTCCGATGCCACTCGTCCACTCTTAGCCAGGCAGCGGGACAAGTTTCCATGGCAGGCCGAGGCGATGGGAAACTCTAAAAGTAGCTCAGCTCCGACAAACACACACAAACACACACACACATGTTCTTACATCTACATATAGATGAAGAGCACAGGCTGAGGAACGCAGGAGGCCACAGAAACCCATCTTTTATTTTTTTTCCCTGTGTGTTTGTAGGAGTGACGGCGGCTCGTCTAATAGCTTTAAAGCCCTCGGATGCCACGAGCAGCTGGATCCCAAGGACAGCCAGGACTCTGAGGACCCCAGAGACTACTGTTACGGTAGGACAGAGTCTCTGAGCTCACGCCGTCCTCTGCAGATGTACGCATGAACACATCTGGTGTGTACTGGACGCATTAAAAGATTCTTCCAGCGTGCTGACTCTGTATCACCGGGCTCCAGCTAGAACCCCGACCCCCTAACCATCGTTATGAGCGGACGGGCCGTAGCTGGAGATCTGATCCTAGCCGCTTGTACGAGGGCAGGTCGCTGCTGAAATGTGAAATTTCTGAGCCTCCTAAGCTCCTGTTTGCAGAAGCTGTCTCTGCAGTACGTGCATGGAGCAGGAGCACTGTGCAGCCAAACAGCTCCATAAAGAAAGTGTGCCGTAATGACTCAGAGTCCAACTCTTAATCGTCTGTGTCGTCTGGACAGATGATGTTTAGAGGACACATCCACTTCGGTTAACTCTGCTCGGCGTTCTCAGATGCTTTTATACTAACGAGTATGACGCCACGTGGCCCCGCCCACTGAGCCTGTGGCGGCCATGGGTTATGTTAGGTGGAGAAAGGTTGTGAAAAACTTTTAGTTTATGGCACGAAAGGAGGCATTTGTTTTCTCTCTTGCAACATTGCTGTGTGTTAAGCTGCTTTATCTCTTTAAAATGTGTGTTCTTAGCAGCTTCAGGTTCTTTTTATTTATTGTGTTGCACGTGATCAGTTTCACCGAAGAATTTAAGCAGGTGTCCAGTAATTCTGAGCTGAAATCACTTTCAAGGTTTTCAGTTGTAGGAGAGTTAGTGCAGCTTTAATGTAAATATAAAGTGAATAACTTTGTACTGAGAGATTAAACCCTTTGTCATAAAGTTCTAAGTATAGAATTAATAGAATGTTTCTTTAACTCAAAACTCAAATCAAAGAGTTTTGGACCCAAGATAATCCTTAGGTTATATTTCCAAACTGCTCGCATCTGCTTTTTCCGTATCACAAAACATTTGAAAATGTAATGAGAATCTGTTGTGTTGTAACATTTATTTAGTTCCCATCCTTGATTTTGTTCATTTAAACTGTTTTAAGCAGTTTAAATGAATCATTTGTATTTAAAATATATACATATATATGGACGGCACTGTGGGGTGGTGGTTAGCACTGATGCCTCACAAGAAGCAAGAAGGTTCTGGGTTCTAATCCATCATGGCTGACTGGTTCTGCATGTTCTCCCTGTGTCTGTGTGGGTTCTCTCCAGGTTCTCCAGCTTCCTCCCACCGTCCAAAGACATGCTGGTTAGGCTCATTGGTGATTCTGAATTGACCGTAGGTGTGAGTGTCTCTCAGTGTTAGCCTGCCTCTCACCTCAATGACAGCTGGGATAGGCTCTAGTCCCCCGCGACCCTTCATAGGATAAGAAGTGGTATCTTTTTGCACCTCTTGTATCCATCCGCAGTATCACGGGCGCCCGACACTGGACTATAACTTATAGAGCAGCAATTTCAAGATCTCTGACGGTGTCCAGGAGCTGTGCGTCATCAGAGTTAGGCCTTGTCATTGTTCAGCTACAAGCCAAAGCTCTGAGGAAGTTGCAAAGCCAGAAACGGCTTCATTGTCATCTTTCAGTTCGCTCTGCATGCTCCATAAAAAAACATTAGAAAAATGTGCAGTGGATGCTGTATGATGTCAAGGTTTTTGTATTCCTACTTTGTTCATCACTTTCCTTTCCTCAGGCGGGTACCACCCCGTCCAGATAGGAGACACCTTCAACAGACGGTACCAGGTCGTCTCTAAGCTTGGCTGGGGCTATTTCTCCACTGTGTGGCTCTGCACAGACCTCAGGTAGGTCCGTTTAGGGACTGTACGCAAATGATCAAGGTGCTTGGATATTATCAGCATTTTCATTTTTATTTTTAGCATATGGTACAGATTTGATGTGTTCAGCAGAAAGTGTAGTATTCTGTGTTTCCAGTGTCCCGGCAGATCTGATCTGGGCTCTGTGTTGCAGGTTGGGTCGGCGGGTCGCTGTGAAGGTGCTGAAGAGCGGAGCTGGCTTCGCCCAGGCGGGACAGGATGAGCTGGCCCTCCTACGATGTGTTAGTGAACCTCTGCTTCAGTTTATACACTCTAACTTTTGGTTTCCGAACACGACTCTCTAATTCCAATCTGAGACATTTTCATGTTTCCTTTTGTACGCTACGATAGTAAAATAAGTTTTGTTACTCACTGTTTCCTCAGGCCGGGGGTCCTCTGGCCCGTCATCCCTCCAGCCAAAGGATCGTTCAGCTGCTAGATGAGTTTAAGCTGGCCGGGGTCAACGGGATCCGTATCCTTCTTGGACATGCATTCAGAACTTGACACCGAGGGCTGAGGAGTTATCATGTGCATGCATGGGTCACATAGCTAAACACTTTTATTTAGCGAAGTATTAGCTAGCATAAGTAAGAGTGAATGTGCAAATCCCTGCAACAACAGATCAGGTGCAGGTTGCATTCAGTGCGGTGGCATTGGCCTTGATGCCCGGTGGTTAGACACGTGTCTGGTGCTGGAGCTGCTGGGTCCTGACCTGAGAAGCTGGCAGCTGTGTTTTGGGAATCCAGGACTGCTGCAGCCGTGGGTCAAACAAATACTTACTCAGGTAAATCATAGGATCAGTGGAGAGCACGTTCACAATTTATCTGCAGGAGCTCAAGATCATGCGAAGGTGTTGAGTGATGCACACACACATTGCTGCTAATGCATAGAAGAGACGTCGTGTTTCCAGTTTAGCAAAAATATTCTGTAAAAATCCCTTTTTTTAATCACTAAACACTTACATTACAGGCCTAAAGCATGATATTTGGAGAATTTGTAGAAATGTATAGTGGAGAATATATATCAATTAGAATAGCATGCAGCTGGGGTGAACCAACAATTAGCTTAGCTAGATTGGAAGCAGGAGGAAACTTGCGGTGTCATTCCATGACAGATAGAAATGTTATCTAGTGTGCCTTGGGTGGATTTAGTCATGTTTAATTAACTATACCACAACCTGCAGCTACAGTGAGCAGGCTAGCAAATTAGCTTAAGACCGGTAGCAGGAGGAGACAGCTAGCTGAAATCTACCAAACCTGTCATTCTGTTAAAATTATAAAATGTTATCTAGTGTGCTTTGGCATATTTTTCTTTTAAATTAGAAACTAATAATGCCATAAAATGCAGCTGTAGAGAGGAGAAGTGCCTTAGCTTCGACTAGCATGATGACTGAGCAGGAGAAAGGTAGCTTAGCAAACATTTTACCAAACCTGAAAGATATAAAATGTCATCTAGTGTTCTTTATTGTTGCTGGCAGGAAGGTTGTCAGATTATTATTATTATTTTTAAACATAGTCATAGTAGCAGTTTTTATGCTTAGCTAAGCTAAACACCTCCTGGCTCTTTGTTCATAGTTGGCATATAGACAAGAGAACAACGTCTTCTCATCTAGCTCCTGGCAACCAAGCAAATACTTGATCAAAGGGACTGTTATTTAATAAAGCTCTTGTAAAAACAGTGTTTTGGAGCCAAAGATGCTTGATGATGCATATGTAGTTAGATCTAATTTTTTTTCTCTCATCTCTTTGAGGCAGCAGTTTTGCAGATTAAACAAAGTCAGGGAACAGGAAGCATCACTGACCACTCCACGTTCTTGTCTAGGTTCTGCAGGGTCTGGACTACCTTCACACTCAGTGTAAAATCATCCACACAGACGTCAAGCCAGAGAACATCCTGCTGTGTTTGGAAGAGCAGTCCCACAAAGCATCAGCAGGGGGCAGCACTTCCTCCTCTGTAATGACTGGGAAGGAAGCCAAGTCCACAGGTAGTTTTTTTTTTTTTTTTTTTTTTTTTTTTTTTTTTAAACTACAGATACAACATTTACATTTGAACAAACAGTCGAGGAGCTACATCTGGGCCAAAATGGTGAAAATTGGCAAAACTCAAAAAGGTATAATTTAATTATGATAATTTTATTGTTTCTTTCAGAGAGGCAGCAGGTAAATCCATACAGTTTAAAGGAAACTGCAGTGAAGATCGCTGACTTGGGCAGCTCCTGTTGGGTGGTAAGTACTCTATCAATATTTTACAAGCTGTTATGAGAAACCTTTAAGCCTGACACATCACTTTAGCCATGTCCGACAAGAAGGATCCACTTTTACGAGGCAGTGATACTGAATATGTTATCGAGGCCTATCAAACTGGTTTCTGCTGCCCCCAAGTGGCCAGAGAATGTATTAAGAGATCAATTTGACAATTATTGGTCAACTATTACCAAACTGTTAGAAGAAAACGCATGCAAAAATACACACACAGATGTCCCTTGTGTAAAAAATATATAACAGGCTTTGACTTAAGTGAAAAACTCTGTTTCCACTTTAGGGCTCAATGCCAAAAGAAAGGATCTGAGAAATAAACTAAATATTTAAAAGTGGTATTCACTGCCTCTCAAAACCATTTTAGTGATCCATTAGGGAAATAAAGTGTTTAGCCATTTCATGACAAACTGCGAGTTCAGCATAAATTTTTAATCTCTGAAAAGCAGGAATCCATATTTGTTGATTATTACATCCTGGCAGCAAAAAACAAAAAACAAAAGACTCCTACAAAATTGAATATGTCCGCTCCATCTCTTTGTGTCGGACCAGTACAAACACTTCTCTGAGGAGATCCAGACCCGTCAGTACCGCTCACTAGAGGTCTTGCTGGGATCTGAGTACGGCCCGCCAGCTGACATGTGGAGCGTCGCGTGCATGGTGAGAAAAAGACCAAACTGCTATTTTCTACTTTGAAATATTTAAAAACAAGAGTTTATGTTTGTAAATCAACACATTTTCATCGCATTTCTTTCTAAATTTAACATTTAAACTTTGGAATTTCTGATAGAATTTAGATTAAAGTTAAGTTCACAGATGTGTACAATAAGGGACCCAACACTGAGCCTTGCGGAACTCCAAAAATATGTAGCCTTCAGATTACATTCTTGTGTTAGTTAGAATGTTTAACATGTTAAATAAAACTCAACATTTGGACATCATGAACATATATGGAGACATTTTAATGGATGAGTCAAAAATGTGATGCTAGGTGTAAAAGGTAGTGTCAATGGATCATTGAATTCATGAGTATTAATCTTGAAAATCATCCATATTGTGATGAGATCCATCATTTGATGAGATGTAGTTGGGATAACCTCTAGTCCATGCTCGGCCTCACATCTCACCCTCCAATGCTCTTCTGAATTCTCCCAGGCCTTTGAGTTGGTCACTGGAGACCCGCTGTTCGAACCCAAAGCCAGTGACCCCCTTTCCCTGGAGGAAGGTACGTGTCGTGCAGCGGCGTTGGCGCTTACTGGGGCGTGACGAGCAATGAAACGGGATTAAATAAGATTACACACTGACTGCGTGGTAATTGTTGCTGCTAATGCGTGCTGTGAAAAAGTCTGCGTCTCATGTTTCCATCCACCTCAGACCACATCGCTCAGATCATGGAGCTGCTTGGCAAAATCCCGCCAGCTGTCGCCTTGTCGGGTAAATATTCCGCAGAGTACTTCGACCGCAGAGGTAAATCTGTTATTTAACTTCCCTAACCAACTACTTTTTTACTTCTAAATAAACCAATTGCTGTTATTGTGCCTGTGTGTGCACTGAAGAACTGCGTTCCTCATCCAGGTGACCTGCATCGCGTTGGTCGACTGAGGCTCTGGAGCCTCTACGATGTTCTTGTGGAGAAATATCACTTCCTGTTGGAGGAGGCGTCTGCATTCTCAGACTTCCTCCTTCGCATGTTGGATTATCACCCAGAGAGGAGGGCTACTGCCGCACAGAGCCTTTGCCATCCTTGGTTGACCTCTTGTAGCAGCTAGACCTCATCAATTTCGGGGCATCTTTCAATTTTTATCCTGTAAAGGATTCCCGTGAAATGTGTTTTTTTTTTTTTTCACATGATGATCTCCAGGGGAGCCCTCTGAAGCACTTAAGCAGTTCTTATAGTGTGGCTATGTTTGAGGGCGGCTCAACACTTAAGAGCAGCTATTGTTTAGTCAAACTGAATGTTACCAGCGAAATAGAAGTAAGAAATCTCTTACAATGTGTTAAAGACGCTTTTCTTTTAACTTTTTGTACAGCTTTAAAGAATAAAGACAAAAAAAATTAAGATTCATTTCAGTACGAATGTAAATCCAGTGTATTTTATGTGTATCAGCCCAACTAATCTGGTAAAATCTTAGTTTTAGTTCGGCAGCACGACAATAACACCATACAAACAAAGTCCTGCTGAAGTAGGTCTGGTGACCACAGAGTCTTGATGAGGAGATCACTCTGAGATTATATGGAACGATAAAACACGGATTAAATGTTTAGAAGAACATTGGCAAATTCTCCAAGATGCTGCACCTGCATGCAAATGTTCTGATGGGTTTAAAGTCAAAACCATTCATGGCGTTCTCTTTAAGTACCTTTCCTTTTGCTCTGTGTCGCATCACGTCCTCAGATCTTGGATTTGATTTTGATCTTTGGTTTGTTTTGTGAATCTGGAGAAGCAGCAGGTTTATTTCTGGAAGAAACATCCAAAAATGAACGTAATGATCCATGCCTGTGAGAGCGCTGTAAATTCCAGATGTAGCCTACTTCCTGTTTCAGTGAAAGCAAATACATCTGTTGTTTTGTTTGATATTTCTTAAATCACATTGTAGAAAGAAAATGAAATTCTAACATCAGCTTTCTCTTTTTTGTTATTTGTGAAAAGCGTGAGAAGGCCAGGAATATGACTCAAAATGAAATGAAATGAAATTGATTGTATGCGGAAACCGGATGAAAAAAGAAAGAATGCCGTATCGAATAGCTGTTTTTTCTAATCAAGCAAAAATTCCTTCAAAATTTCTTGTCATGACCACATTTATATTTTATATCATGTTTCAGCTTCCTTTATATTTAGTATATTTATATTTATTAGTTCAGACTGTGGACATCTGCAGCTCCTTAGAACAGAAACACAATCTGCTGACATTCATGCAACAATCGGCTCCGTACGTGAAATGCATATGTGCACATGTCCTCAAACGTTACTGTGCTAACAGTGGCATGTGGCATTTAATCTCTCTGTAACTTTGACCATCAGAATACATTCATACTGAGCGTAAAGCCTCTGAAACAAGTGCACTGAAATCTACAAATTATGACATCTTGACTTTTAGGTTTTTAATTGAAACCATAGGCATCAAAAAAACAATTTGACTTGTCCTTAGTGTAACCTTTTACAGTAATATCATAGGATTACATTGTCCAGGGACAATTATACATGGCATTTATATTATACATTGTGTTCCTAACTCTTCCACGTGAGATCTCATCCTATCCAGCTGTAGGCTCGGCACTCCACCAGTGGGTTTTCTCTATAAACAACCCTATAGCCACACTCAGTCCTAACCCGGCGACACTTCTTGGGCCATGAGGTGGGCTTCATCGGCCTGTTTTGGGAAGGAGGAGAGGTTTTAATCAGGCTATCAGAACCATGGTGCATGGTGAGAAAAAGACCAAACTGATATTTTCTACTTTGAAATATTTAAAAACAAGATTTTATGTTTGTAAATCAACACGTTTTCATCACATTTCTTTCTAAATGTAACATTTAAACTTTGGAATTTCTGATAGAATTTAGATTAAAGTTAAGTTCACAGATGTAAACAATGAGGGACCCAACACTGAGCCTTGTGGAACTCCAAAAATGTGTAACCTTCAGATTACATTCTTGTGTGAGTTAGAACGTTTAAAATTTTAATTAGAACTCAACATTTGGACATTGTGAACATATGTGGAGACATTTTAATGGATGAGTCAAAAATATGAAGTTAGGTGTAAAAGTTAGTGTCAGTGGATCATGAGTATTAATCTTGAAAGTCATCCAGATTTTGATGAACTGGCCACGCTGACGTGCAGAATGTGTGATCTACTCACGCGACGCAGTAGAAACCGAACTCGTGGCAGAAGCATTTGTCGCAGCCTCTCCGGAACGAGTCTCCTGGTTTGTAGAACCTGTCTTTGTATGAACAGATGCCTGTGGAAGAAACGAGCACTTTAGTGGCATATCCAGCCAACTCTCTTCAATCATTTCTCTCTGGTCCAACCTTCAGCTTTGACCCCGGTGGGTGAAACTGTACCACATAGGACATTGAAACTTTTGCAAAGCCTATAAATGTCTTTCATCTTGGCAGGACACCTACAGCCCTGCTGCAAGGGGTCAGGAACATTAATGGCTAAATCTAGCGTCCACAGTCTAGCCCTGTCCCCCGACTTCTGCAGGCTGGAGGTTGCCGTCCTCATGGGGTTTCTCTGTCACCTTGACAAGTGGATCAATAGGAACACGCTGATCTGCTGAGAGGAGTCCCTCAGGGCTCAATGCAAGGTCAGGGTATGGAGGACAGAAGGTCCACCGTCAGCCAGGTCTAACAGCCATGGGTATCATTAGTCACAATGCAAAAGTGATGATCAGCGTGGAAAGCAGCATCCCGGAAAATACTTATGCATCATTTTGAAGAATAATTCTGCAGAACAGAAGCAGTTCTTACCTTTCTTGTGGTATGTTGAGGCTTCTGAGCATCCGGTGCTCAGCAGAAGGATGAGGGACGAGCAGAAAGCGATGCACAGAAAGCATCCATGAAAGTTATTTAAAGAAAGTGACATTGTTAAAAATCTATCCCTAATTCAGAATCTTTGATGTGCACAAGTTTAAATCTTATGTCACTGTCCGGTGCGATCCAGTAAAGTCCTTGTGACGGCCCCAGCAGACTCCGGCTAATATTTATAGTCTCACATGTACCGGGCACCTCCACATGTTTAGTTCCCATCGTCCAACTTTTGTTTCGGAGCGAGTCGTGTTTGGAGTTTGGCTGCGTACCCATGCGTCCCTAAATGTTACCCTTGGCCATCGCTGGGTTAAGGCTGTGTGGGTGAAAGGACGGGCCGGCGCTCTGACGTGACGCTCGATTGCTTCCAAACAGCTGGAGCCCTTTGTCCGCCTGTTTACCATCTACTCCTGTTTTTCATCACTTATTCTCCTCTTCCTCCCGGTACACACCACACAGATGCTGACTACTGAAGCTAAACCTATTTTTATGACTGCTGACACGGTAGAAAAATAACTTCTTTTTGTGCTGATGACGGCGCTCTTTTACGAAAAGGCACAGCGATCACAAAACTGCATTCTAAAACACATTTGAAACGTCAAAATCAATTTTATTATCTGTAGCGTAAGTTTCCTTCCGAGGTAAAACAGCAAAGTGCGTCTCTGTTCAAACAGAGGGAGGAAATGACGCGGCTGTCATGGTGTGCACAGGACATTTTGTGCTTTTAACCGTACACCTACGCTGCCGTTCATATAGCATGAAGTAAAGACTGCGACGCTGCCAAGAAAGTATCTCACGTATTTTTCAAGCTGCGTATAGTTTGTACATCTAGTATACGGTTTGGAAAGATGCCTCAAATATGTGAGGACAAGTCCAAGAACCGTTGAAGACTGTGTCAGAGATACACATCCAGATACATGGCGGATGGTATGGAGAGAAAATGTTGGGTATATGTCGCTGTTTCACACACACACACAGGCGGATTTTACTGGATGCGTAACCCACCGCAGGACAGTTTGTGGTCAGCCCCTTCCTTCCTGACCGCCTCGGGCCAGCAACCAGTCGACACCACGCTCTGACAAAAAGAGAAAACAAACTGGACATCAAGGCCCTGGAAGGAAGCTGCGGTGGCTGAGGGGCAGCGCGGATAGAAACCGCCACCGGCCTCCGTGTCGACCCTTTAGTCACACGGGAATGCTGCGAGAGCTGCACAGTGGCTTGGCGTGTGGACTTCTGCGCGTACCTTCCTCTGTCTTCACTTCATATTGGGTGAAATGGAGATCCTGAAGCCGGTATCTGGTCTTGTGAGTCGTGCCCGGTGTGGCGGAGGTTGCCATGGCTGAAAGGCATTCAGTTTGGCTTTCGTGCATGAAGTATCCCTCTTGGCACAGACACGCCGTTAAATTGGTTTTCTAAACCTTAATAGTAGGATATTTGCCCCAAAACCAGGACGATTCTTGACCAATATTGCACACACACACAAATGCTGGTATCCAATTTAATTTGGGACTTTGCAGGTCATCCTTGTACTTGCCTGGCGACAGAGTGCAGCCGTGCACAGGATACTTTTTTATTAAAAAATATGTAGATGCCTTTATAGATGTTGGACTTCCTAGAAAATGTGTATATTTTATATACTAATAGTCTGGTTTAATGCAATAAATCTGCACCAAGGACTGCAGCCTCATTTGGACCCTCTCTACGCCCCTGAACATCTAGCTAGCTAGCTAGCTGGCTGTGATCCCTGCAGACCTCTCTCAGGAAACACTACTTCTGTTTGGAAGAGCATAAATCTACCAGCTTCTCTTGTAAAAACATTTTTACAACTGGTTTGCCACGAGGAACAACGTTTGATCTGTAGGCAAAACTTGTAAAATTAAGGATATCCCTGGCAGCTTCAGTTGCGAATATGCTAAACCAAGATGTTGGACACCATGCATTAATCATGACACCTGCTAAACATCAGCATGTGTCATGATTGCTGCTCTGGCTCAGTTTTTTTTTTTTCCTGCAGCTGTCCTGCCAATCTGATAACTCCCATTTCCACTTGTCCCGTAGTAAACCCCTCATCTCCTGACCACCCCCCACACTGATACCGCAGCCTGGATATCTACCAACCCTCTGCTAGCTTCATTTGCCAAATTGTTGCATCTTTCGTTGTTCTTCGTGTGCATTTTGAACGTCTGTGGACAGCCTATCAGTAGCGTCACTGGCTACGACATAGATCAGACTATGCGTTAACATCTGATCTGGTGAATTTGATCACGTTTGGCTGGCTTTAAGTAGCTGTGGTCGTCCATATATGCGTCCCTGGCCAGCATTTAAGACCAAAATAAACACCAACATCATTAAGGGACAGTAGATTATCACACCAGCTGCTGTGTCTCATGTCCATAGTCCTTCAGGTATAGATGGAGAGTTGAATCCTGGCCTGAAAAGCTGGATTGTTTAGTTTCCTCATACCTCAGTGCACTGAACTGCATAAACTACATTTTCCCGATGTTTTGTCTTTGGCATGAACACACTTCAGCATCTGTTACCGGGCTTGATGTGCAGTGTCTGTTGAAATTTCTCCTGCCACATAGGGACCAGTATTCCTGAATGAAGTTAAAGTGGTATTTTATACGTTCAAAGATTCAGATTCCCTGATCACCGTGAAGTAAATCAGACATCCTGTAATTTGCACACTGCTTTCACGACATCTCCGTGTTGTTTGCTGGGTTTAGAAGAGTGATTTGTAAATGAATGGCAGGAGCGTCGTCGTGCAGCGTGGTAGATCGGGGTCAGCAGAGTCTGCATGAGTAAGGCTGACTGTGGTAGGTTGGATGTCAGCGAGCGGAGAGGTTTTGCCTCTCCCGTGCGGTAGGTCCACAGGCGGACTCTCAGCAGCAGGAATTTCTGCAGAAAAGGACCACACAGACACCCAAACCGCTGATCACAGCTTTATTAGCTTCATTTCACCTTCTCCAACCTACAGTACGCCAACCTGCTCCTGGAGATCAGTGTATGCAAAACTCCTGAGTCCTATGTGATAAAGTAAAAAATAAAAAGGCTGATTAAATTTCTCTGTGGCCTCATGCACTTATTTTAATGAATCAAGAGACAAGTAATCTGATTCTGAGCCGTTGTTTAATGTCCTGGTTGAATCTCAATGGGATTGTTATTTAAAGCCAAGTCATCAATCTGAGTTAACTTTAAACCACAATTTAAATGTAAATGTAAAACTGCAACCTAGGGAAATACTGTCCCATAACTCTTTTGCTTATTTAAGGCTTTTTTTTTTTTTTTTTAAGTAAGTAAGTTATATAACACTTTGGTTCCTCAGTTTTTTTCCCTTCCCAGCATTTTAATAGAAACATAAAATATGCACAAATCATTTGCAGAAATGTGTCTCATGGACTTTCTTAACGAATTTTATTATATGTTGGATAAAAATGTTGATTGACCAATCACAGTAATATCTCAACAGCTATCTGTTGTTAGCAGATTGTGGTTGTACCATGGCTTTCCTGAGTCCCACCCAAACAAGTTAACTATTTGCCAACTTTGGTGCCACCTTTGGAGGTGGAACTGTAGCTAAACAATGGTATACTTATGGGTCCTATGCGTTCATCCAGGAGTGATCTTTTCAAACATTGAAACAGCCGACGTGGACAATGTTCCTGACCTGCAGTATCTGGATATATATATATATATAAAACCACCTCATTAACTTTCCTTTGTCCTACTCCAGAGAGTCACTGAAAGCATACGTTGAAGAACTACAACAAGTAAATGTTTAATCCCGAATTTCTTTCTCAGTGTGAGTAGCTTTAGTGCCCTTTGTAATCCACGCTATAAACATTAAACTACCTTGCCTTTATGAAAAGAAACCTGTTGGACATGGTGTCAAAAACATTACACTTGGAAGACGCTGGATTCTGTACCTGATAAAAAGTGATCACTACACAAGACAAATACGTTTCTTAAGGGATCCCACCACTTTGTTTTCTTGTTTTATTGCAGTAATCCACATCTGCCGTCTTGCAGAATCTTTGGGATGGATTTCCACTTTGCTCGTCCCCGACTATCCTTTCATCCTGGGGCACAACAGCTGTCGACCATTTTTGGATGCAACTGGTACAAGGACAAGTTGGTCACTTTCTTATTGCAGTTTGTCAACCACATTTGAAAAGTGCGCCTTCCTGCCAACATGGCCAGGTTAAATTTTACCCGTATATCGCATAATTTGATATAAACTGAGTGAACAACATATGGTAATTAGTTGAGAAGAGAAATAATCTAACAGGCTGGTTAAGTCCAGTAAAAAAAGTTGCCTTGGACAAACAAAGATGCAAAAAAACGCTTTCACGCTTTGACCTGGCATCCTGGGGCACAAGAGCTGTCGACCAGTTTTGGATGCAACTAGTTCGAGGACAAGTTAGTTAGCTGCTCCCGGCTGTCAACCGAGTATTAATAAGCAATGAAGCAACGCTAGCTTTCCTGCCAATATGGCGGCGTTGCGATTGCCCGTGCAGGGTGACGTCAGCTACCGGAGCTCTATACGACTAAATTCCGATACATGAACTTACCATTCACCTCCATCATTTCTGTAAATGTCAGTAAACGCACCACAACTCATTTACTTACTGAAAATGTCCACGGATTACCTCAAGATGGGGTCATTCATGTGGACTTTTGTTAAACCTAACCCAGTGACATTGGGTTCTCGCAACGTACCGTGATGAGTCCAGGAATCGGCTTTGTTTACGTTCTCCATGTATGCCTACATTGCTTCTCAGAGCAGGCTGCAGTTTAGCGGTTTGGTTTGGGTCCCGGGGCCAAGAATCACCTTCCTGAAAATGTCAGTTCCGCACCTAAATGGCAAAGACACATTTGAGGTTTCTAAAAGTAGAACTCTGTGCTGCAGCAGAGCCAGCGGTGTGGTTTCTAAATCCCAACGCGCTTCACAAATGGATGAAGCCCAGAATTCAATAAATAACACTGCTGGCTGACCCGTGCGGTCGCAGCTAGCAGCGGACCACACAGAGGAGGAAGCCACTGATGAATTACAGGTACTTAGTGGATTCTCCAGTCGCAGGCCGTCTCAGGCTGCGCCACCCTCTTAGCGCTCATCTGTGTGCAGTGGCCCCGTGTGGTATTTTTAGATGCGTGACTCACCCTCAACACTACAGCAGCGCTCTGCCTCGGCTGTTAATTACATAAATAGTCCCTTTTTCAGCCACAAGTTTATGCACAACAGTATCTCCAGGTCTCAGGGGGCCCGTCCTCGCCAAACCAAAGCCGCATGTGCGCGAGAGCATTGATTCAGTCGTGCGTTTGAATGTAAAATATCTTTATTCGACCTTCTCAAAATGTGTTTCAATAACAGAAATTGTCGTCATGGTGAGTTTGGAATACTATTCACAAATAGGAATTAATTAGACGTTATAATTTTTCAAAATCAAAATCGGCATGTCATCATAATCCAATGAAAAGCAACGAGCCTCCGTCATGAGTCTGTTAACACGTGTCCGAGATCAAGCGACGCCAGAAACGGACTTTTGTTGAGATTTATCAACAAGCGCCGTCGTCGTCGTCGTCCTCCTCCTCCTCCTCCTCCTCCGGCGAGAGTCAGAACTGAATCGGAAATGTTGAGGCTGACGTGACCGAAACAACAATCGTCATTAGATCATACCAAAAAATACACAGAAAGGAAACCAGAACGGAAAGGAAAAGAGTCTGTAGTTAACACGTAAAACAAAGATCGCATCGGAAATACTTGACAAATATCAGTATATCATTCTTTTGTTATACAAAACCAAAACTGATTGTTTCTTTTTTTTCTTTTTTTCTTTTTTCATGACAACACATGATAGGTGATGGTAATTTGGCAACATCTGCATTTCAGGAGTTAACAGAAAGTCAGCTATTATAATAAACATAAGTCACTGGACATTATTCATCATCATATCGGCCCCCGACCCCGTCCCACCCCCAACATGATGTCTTTATACATGATATTGCATGATAAAAAGATGACCAAATCATTGACATTTACAAAGTCCACAAACATCTCGTTTGCGGACGGAGATCGAAAATGACTTTTCATTGACTCTTTTATTAGCTTTTAAATTCTTTTTTTTCTTCTTCTTGTTTCAAGACTGAGGTGAATTCAGCTTATTTTTTTTATTTTTTATTTTTATTTTATCATTATTATTTTTTTTGTACTTGTTCAACTGTAGATATCAAAAGGTTTCCTCGAAGCAAGTCAAATAAATGGGAAAAAAAATAAAATAAAACAGCCGTAATTGTTTGTAGTTCCAGTCCTTCGGCTTGAAACTGAATTGACCTCAAATCTGCGGTGAAACCCACCTAGCTCCACGAGCTCAGTCCGAGTGTGTAGTCTTCAGTAGAAAAAAAACTACAGTGTCACTACTTGTTTTGCTGGTTCTGCACCACGTCTGAATTAAATCAAGAGTTCTTAGAGGCACCTGGAGTGGTACAAATATGTGCTCATCAGGGTTAAGGTATTGTCAGTTCCTTGTTAAGGTTTTTTTTTTTTCTTCTTTTTTTCAGTTCATTGTCAAGTCCTCAGGAACAGAGTACCCGCAGAGGAGACCGGACCAATGATCACACAGGTTAATGATGCTTGGAAGGCCGATGCGACATTTAGGCCTCAGGACTTTTTTTTTTTTTCTCAATTTTTTCTTTATGTAAATTTGTTGTAAAATGCATCCTGGGCCTGTGAAAGTATTCCCAAATGAGAGAGAGAGAGACAGAGATGCACTATAGGAGATATTTAAATCCCAAATATATATATATATATATAATGTACTGTGTGAGAGACATGACCGCCTGCTGTAGATACAAAAAGAAATGTACTGATCTTCTCAGATGTTCATGTACTGTACATATCAAAAGCAAAAACGAAAGCCTTGCCATACCAAATGGATGAGGTCTGTTTAAATATATATTTTTTTCAAATGTTTGCACAGTTACTTCAAGATTCATGTAAAAGGAAACTTGTCTTGAGTTGTAGGCCGAGGGACTGTGCAGAGCCTGCAGGGACAGCATCATGAGATTCAGCATAAGGGCTGTTTTTTTTTTTTTTAATATTTTGTCTTAAAGGCCCAGCTTGGAAAACCAGAGTAGTGCTATTCTATTGTAAGCTGCGGGAGCGCCGCGTCATTCAAACGACGACCACGCCGTGAGACCGTCGGTCTAAAACGCCGCTTTGTCCATTTCCACAATAAGCCTTTAATACAGTACTGTGTACACAGCTTCCTGAGAGTTAGCTAGCTACCGTTTTAAAATCACACTGCGCGTCTAGCTATCTGCTCATTGTTTGTATTATAGCGTAGCGATGCACCGACTGAGCCAACCTCAAACAGATGTCAGGCCTCTTAGATCAACCCCTCACTCACGTAGAACACGTTAACTGACCCTTGTCGCAAATTTGCGACGCACTGCTTCCGTTCAGGCTGCAGCCGAAATAACGCACGTAATCCTCCAATGTCTGTTTGTGCACATTCAAAAGAATTCCTAGGATCCTTTTGCACTGGTTTCTCGTAGGACTGGTCAGAGAGGTAAGCAAAAACACAAATAATTAATTTCTTTAAATAATTTGAAAATCGATTCAGGCGTCAAAGAGTTAATGCAGGCGTAATGGCGTTTTCAGACCATTTAAGGTATCGTCCACTAGGGATGTCCCGATCAGGTTTTGTTGGCCCCCGAACCAATACTGATCATTGAGAATTAAATATCCGATCTTAAATAAACAACATTTCCTTTCTTGTAGCTTCCTAAAGTCTTTCCTTGTCTTCTCCTAGAGTGGACTGGACTCAGTCCAATAAATCTTTCTGTCAGAGTTAATGTAGTGTGGAGAGGGTAGCTGGTACCTTGTGTTCTCTCCTCCACAAATGTTCTGGTCATCCAACGCTGCAATAAACTCCCTAACCCTCTCTGGAAGATGTTTCTCCTTGACGATGTCTCCGGGAAACTTTTCTCTTCTTTTAAACGTTCAGTGTTTGTTGTTGTTGTTGTTGTTGTTTTGTTGCAGTCTTTGCCTGAGTGGACTCTCCATACTTAGTATTTTCTTTTTGGGTGGTAGTATTGACTGATGATCTGGAAATATCCATATTGCATAATTTCTATCTGATTGACAAAAGTAAAGTACTTCCACATAGTAGACATGTTTTATTGTTGATTTTCGTATCTCTTCTTCTACTTCAATTTGTGGCAGCTTTGACGCCAGCCAACAAAGAGGATGAAGACGTTTTTATGCTGCAGGGACGAGGTTTTAGTTTACGGCAGAGCTAAAATAAGTAACTACAAAAATTCAGGCTTGGCCGAGGCCCGATACCGGATCAGCCAGATACCCATAGGGACATTCCCATTGTCTGAGTTAGCTGCGTAAGATAAGAGTGCAACATGGATTTCAGTTTTCCTTAGGACGTAGCCAAAAATACAGAAAGCCTTCTTGTGGCTGCGTTGCTGGGTTGAACTACTTCACAGGGTTGACAGTGTTCTGGTACCTTTCCATTCAACAGTACAAAGCAGGCCAGTCTCTCACATAAAACAATTAACTGTGCCGCACAGCTCATTTCATTCCCGTCATGACTTGACCCAGACTTCAGGAGGTTCAGTTACAGTATGTCAGCCTGAAGTGCCGCTCAGAATCCCACGCGGTGCGCTGGATCGCAGCGGCGTGCCTCGTCTTACGGCACAGCGGCTTGTCGCGTTAGAATCCGACTCGTCACAAGTGTCGTGACGAAACGTCGGCATCACCGATGCAGATCAAGAAGCTACGGCTTAGGGAGGCCGCAAGGAAGCTCACCCACCAGTGTTGTCGTGAACCACACAACTCAAGTCAGCCACAAGAAAGAACTCTCTTGAAGATCTTTATCATTAGTAACGGGACAATACAGTGAGGTTGTGCCTTCTGCTTTTCTTCTGGGATTTAGCAACCTTTGTAGTATAATTCAGTATATCACCATCAATCCTGAGTAAGGTGCTGCTTCCAGTATGACTGGGCTCAAATGACCTGTATTCTGTATTCTATAAATGAGTTGGTTTAGCTCCATAACCCCCTCAGGATATATTTGTCTCCTTGACGCTAGGCAACGTAGAGGAACATGGACGTGGTTTTCGTTCATAGCAGACCTAGGATAAATAACTACAAAAGATCGGGCTTGGCTGAAGCCGGATACCTGATCGGCCGTGATACCGGTCGGGACATCCCTATGACGTACAGCTCATGGTGTCAATCATCCATGTCCATGAGGATCCACACAGCAAACAGACTGCACGTGAGCCAGAAAACTGCATCCATGCATTGTGCACAGCATGCACAGCTGTGTATCTCCTGTCATGTTTTTGTCAAGTGGCTGCACACAACAAAGCAGCTCTTCTTAATGCTGTCATCATATTTTCCAGCGAACGTGTGGAACAACTAAACTGGTTTTAGCGTGTCTAGACATTTTGAGATCAAATCTGCACCTGCAGCACAGACACCAAAAATTCACCTTTACTCAGGTCAGGTCCGTCTATGGGAATATCTTCTGTAACATCACCAACTCATCGCATTAATCTGCTGCCATGCACACCTCTCATTTAAGATGTTTGCTAGCATGTTACCTCATGTTAAACTGCACCTCCTTTGTCTCTTCTGCAGCTTATATCCCTTATGCTACGTTCACATGACCATCAACGGAGCAACAAGCTACAATTCATTATCACTGGAAGTGATATTAAGTGTTAAACCGATGCTCAACACTCGAGTTGGCTTAATCTGTTTTTGGCGCTTCATACGAGTTTTGCCACGTAGAGGTTCGCACCGCGAGGTACAAAATGTGCACCAGTCGCCGTCGAAGTGTTGCTCCAGAGCCGCTTGTCGCTGTTTGTCTTTGTGTGTTTGTTGTGCCGATATTTCAGCAGCAGATATTCTATGGTGTGAAACTCCTGTCACTCGGGGTAACACCGTTTTGTGAATAAAACACAGCTGAGCAGGTTAGCTTAAACGCTAACGGCTGAACGGTTGAAACGAGCCGCTCACGACATGGAGCTTTCAAAAAAAAAAGAAATATCTTAAAAAATGTTCTTGCATGAGGCCCAACTCTGCACGTGGCATTCACAAAAGTAAAGCAAATGGAGATCTTTTTCTTACTACTACCTCAGTTATCAGTCCTCACTGTACTTGAAAGAACAGTGGACATATGATAAATATGAGTATATAATTTTATAAAATGTGACACTGGAAAGCTACACTTTCAACACTATGTGTTAAAAATAACACATAGTGTTGACGGTTCCCTTTATTATACACTTTATTGCAAAAAAGTATTCACTCACCCATCCAAATAACTGTATTCAGGTATTCCAATCACTTCCATGGCCACAGGTGTATAAAAACAAGCACCAAGGCATGCAGACTGCTTCTACAAACATTTGTGAAAGAATGGGTCTCTCTCAGGAGCGCAGTGACTTCCAGCGTGGTACTATGATAGGATGCCACCAGCGATTAGGAACGACAGCAACTCAGCCACGAAGTGTCAGGCCACATAAAACGACAGAGCGGGGTCAACAGATGCTGAGACGCATAGTGCGCAGAGGTCGTCAACTTTCTGCAGAATCAATCTCTACAGACCTCCAAACTTCATGTGACCTTCAGATTAGCTCAAGAACAGACAGTGGAGACCGCTTCATGGAATGGGTTTCCATGTCCACGTCCAACATCAATGTCTGACCTCGCTAATGTGCTTCTGGAAGACACTCCTAAACCTTGTAGAAAGCCTTCACAGAAGAGTTGAAGCTGCTTTAGCTGCATAGGATGGACCAACATCATATTAAACCCAACGGATTAAGAATGGGAAGTCATAGGCAGATGAGCGAATACTTTTGGCAGTATAGTGTATTTAGAATCACCAGTGAACCTAACCAGCATGTCTTTGGACGGTGGGAGGAAGCTGGAGAACCTGGAGAGAACCCACGTAGACACAGGGAGAACATGCTAACTCCACACAGAAAGGAACCAATCGACCAATGGATTAGAACCCAGAACCTTCTCGCTGTGAGGCATCAGGCATGCTAACCACTTCAACACTGTGCTGCCCTTAAAAAAATGGTCGCCATTTTTGTTATTTTTATGAATGCAACGTGCGTTTGTATAATATGTGAAATACGTTTAAAACGGCTACTTTTAGGCTAGTTTTTTTATGGGGGTACGGGAGGTGCCTTGGCCAGGGGACTGTAATCTCAAAGCTCAGTATTTCAGTATAAAATCCTGCCTAAAATGACAAAATCGTCTGAAAAGTTTTAAACATTAGGACACCGAACACAAACATACTCTGCTGCCGACTAACACCCTCGTTACGGAGATATTTTGAAGCAATTTAATTGTGTTTAGCTGTTTTGTTTTCCCCCTTTTTTGTTCGGGTGTCCACTTCTGCGCGCAGCTTCTACGTAGAGGCATATGAGTGACATCACCTTAAGACAATATGCAGCACTTGGGGGGCCGACAGCCGTATTCACACAGTCTTAAGACATCTGTAGAGTAAACTGATCACTGTATGCTGGAACCATAAACTGGAGTAAACTGCACACTGGAGAAGGGGGTCGCAAGGTAGCATGAAGGAGAAGGACAAAAATAAAATACAAAATAATAGGAAAAAAAGAAAAGAACTCTGACTTAATAGCTGCAGTTAAGCTCAGCAATTCAAAATTTACAGTCGGACTGAAGGTTGAAATATTACATTAAGGGGCTTCATCTGAGGCCGTGTCAAATAACCGTGATCTTACTTTGCTCTGGGATATCCTCCTGGGATATCCTGCATATCCTGGGATATCCCACCAAATCAGTTGGGGAGGGGGGATGGGGGAGTCGTAGAAACACAACGAGTTCACACGCAGAATCAGATGCTCTTCCAGCACGAGGAACACCGATACCAAAGGGTAGAAATACTACACTCGAATGCATTAAGAGTCAGATGAGGTTTTGTCGTCGGCTGTTTTCGTCAGCGGTAATGTTATTTACATTGTTCCGTATGTACAGTAGAGAATCTCCCAGAGATGTTAGGTTCGGTAAAGCTGCAATGGTGGGGGGGTCGGGATATTCCTTTTGAAATTCCTCATGTTTGGAAAAGTCCTTAGATGAAGAGCCATACGAGTCCCGGTCGGAACGTTTTTTTTTTTTTGTTTTTTTTTCTGTTTCCTTTTCTGAAATGTTTAACGATGGACTTGCCGTCTTGTATTGCGGGCCTCGACTCTTTTCGCTCGTGTGTGATCTTTTTCTCTGAAGCCGTGGGACGCACACCACACACGAAACTCAAAGTCGGTAAATAGCAAAGTTTGAAAGAAACCACTGTGAAATCATAAACATGGACATTATGGTTCTTCATCGTAAGGATTGAATTTCTCACACAAATCAAGACTTTAAATACAGTAACTCTGTTTTTTTTTATCATAAAGGTATTCGTTGAGAAAGTCGAGTGTTAAATGCACTGTACAACCTTGTATAATTATTATTTTTTTTTTTCAAAATATAGTTTATCCCAGTGTGTTTCGTTGTTTTTTTTTGTAATCTTACAGTATCCTGTACACTTGGTGTCTGCATTGAGATTGGGCGATATCCTGATCATTGGAGAGAAGAGAGAAGAAGAAGAAGACAGAAGAAGAGTAGAGGGGGGGTTAGAGAAGTAGAAGAAAGGGAGAAAAGGAGTTGTCCAGTGCTGTCCTCAGTGAAGACGCTGCACTCCGTACCGTGGCTCTCTTCTGTCCCGCACCTCAATCTGAAGGGAACAAGGAGAGAACATTCACTGCACTGACCATGAATATACAGCCTCAACAATGAACAATGATGCATGAGTCACACACGGTCAATTTAAGATTTTTAAAGCAAAATCTCATGGCAAATTTGTGGGCGTGTTTAAACCAACAAAAAACAAACAAAAAAACATGGATTACCTGGGAAAGAAGGTTTAATGAAGAGCTGCTACAACATGGAAAGTTAAGATCTGGTGTATTTGTAGCTTAACTCACACTAGACTCAAAGGATCAGGACCTGGTCTGACTCTTCCTTTTAAAATCTGCATTTTTATTCCTTTTTGCATTTACTGAACATTTTATAATAAAACTTTCACACATCCACCAACACAGTGGCGTTCACATTAAAGGGGACCTTTAATTAATAAGCCTAGTGATTCCCAATCTGGAGTACGCATACCCGCAAAAGAGTTGATTCTGAACTCAGCCTGACTGCTTTCTTATTTTCTGATTCTCCACCTAAATGAACGATCAAAAGACTGTTTTTCAATTATGTTAATAACTAGATTGTACAACAACTGGCTTTGACGCTAATGTAGCTAGCGCTAGATCACCCAAAAAAGAAAGACACCGATTCCCTGAAATGTCTGTGATTGGTGGGCAGGTGCAAATCACCTGATGATATAGCTATACTCACTACATGTGTGAAAGGAGGTGCCCACTTGAAAACCCCAATGACAGGCTGCATACTGCTGTTGTTCAGGTGAGGTTCCTATTGTTTTCATGTTACTTGGTAGCCATGGCTAGCTGCTGAGCGGACCATACAAGCCAGCAGCATTTAGTTAGGTTATGTTTTACAGTGTTTAAAGTATCCTCTGCTGCTCAATGGGCTTACAAGGAAGCAGCTTTTACTTAGTTTATGTAGATTATAGGTTAATTGTCATATCACATGACTCTAGGTTTGGTAGGGCCTCTTAGTCGAACAGGGCCTCTAAATGTGTTTTGCCTGGGATTTTTTCACAAGGGATTGTAACATCTTATCATATGTATTACTGAATTAATTATTACATTATCATGGTTATTTTTATTTCTGTCACCCCTCCACAGTAAATTTGAATGACAAAAAAATGGGCTCCTGTCTCTTTAAGATCCATCCTCTGAGATAAAATTTGTTCTAGTCGGCAGACTTTGAGGAAGTCTCGGTTTGTGAGCGCAGCATGGTCAGATCGGGACTTACGTGCCCATTTGTGTGGTTTTGAATTCTGGTAAATAATGGAAGAGCTTCTTTTTGAACAGTTTGTATTTAAAATGGATTGAATCATTCTGGAGACTGTTGATGACCACTTCTGCCGGTTAATACGTCAGGTCGCTCACGTGTTAAAGCGTTCTCCAAACTTACTGCAAATACAATCCATGAAGCAATAATTCACTTACCCTTGACACAGCAAAATCTGCAAGGACAGAAAAGAACAGAAGTGTTGGCAATATACACAGAGAGGCCGGAAATAATAAAAGTGCATATTAGCGCAAAAACATCAATGTGCTTATGTAAGTATGAGTTAAGCATTTAGGTCGTCACTGCTGCTGAACAACGCGGCCTTGAATGGCTACCCACACATGTCTTTCCTCAAACGCCTACGGTGCAGCAACTTAAAACGTAAAATGTACAAATATGAGATTAAATTTCTATCATTCTATCATTTCTAGTCAAAATATCTAACTACACATAATATAAGACACAAACATTGCTTGAAAAAAATGCTTGAAAAGAAAAAATTGCTTGAAAATAGGCAAAAAAAACAACAAATAAAACTGCCAATGGAACTAGTGAAAATGTCTCTGTATTAAGATGTATTGTCTTAAAATAAGTCCCTGTGTCTTGCTGAAATGGTACTCTTTAGGCAGTTGTGTCTTATATTAAGTGTAATGAGATATTTTGACTAGAAATGAGACAAATATATTTGGTAAGATTTTGTTTTTTTGCAGTTGTAGGATTTTTATTTAGTACACCATTGAGCCCCAACGCAAAAATTCAGGGTTGCATTCATACCCTACTCTATCCAGCTCACCTTTCTGTATCAGATAACTCCACAATATTCATGTTAATGGACACTATTGCACCTTATTAATAACTCCTATGTATATAATATACATTATTTTAATCTTATTTTATTTTTGTTTTATCTTCCTTTTTATTTCTTGGTTCTTGTGTGTGTGTGTTTTTTTATGTGGATGATTAAAGTCCGTCTAAGTCTAATTCGTAATAAATTACAGATTAATATTCAGAACTCACTATTGCTGGAAAAAGGTTTCCTAACTAGATTTCATTTTTTTTTTTTTTTTTTTGCTTTAAATTTTAAATGTAAGAAATGGAAACAACAACAAAAAGTTCCCACACTCTAATATTTCATTGGACCTCCTTAGCTTTGATTACAGCACACATTCTCTGTGGCATTGTTTCCATAATCTTCTCCAATGTCTCCAGGTTTCTCTCCATCCAGTGTTGCATTCATTGTATTGATGATGGAGAGTCTGACCACTGCTC
>SRSE01000374.1:0-23904 GCA_005024645.1 Planiliza haematocheilus | reverse complement strand
AGTAACAGAGTCAGAGAGTGGATGGCCGGAGTCTGGAGATGTTTTTGAGGTGAAAGAACGCAGGTTTGGGTGGTTTTGATATGAGCCTGGAGTGAGAGTATGGGGTCCAGGATGACACCAAGGTTGCGTACTTCTGGGGATGGCCTGATGTATAGCCATCCACAACCAGGGAAAGGTACCAACCTTCTTAGCCAGTGATGGGGAAGCCACCACAAGAGCTCTGTTTTCTTATTGTTCAGTTTGAGTAGGTTGGCAGTCATCCAAGTTTTTATTTCATGCAGGCAGTTGACAAAGAATATGGGAGGAAGCTGAGCCGAGGGTTTGGTGCTTATGTAGAGCTGTGTGTCGTCAGCATAGCAGTGGAAACTGAGTCCATGGTGACGAATGATTTGACCAAGGGGGAGCATGTAGATGGTGAACAGAAGGGGCCAAGTACTGATCCCTGAGGCACACCATGGTTGACTGGAGCTGGGGTTGATTTGAGTCTTTGATGGTGATGTATTGAGTAATATCATCAAAATTAGGAACATCCTGTCTCAGAATGACGCTGAGAAACTAGTTCATGCATTGTGTCTTCCAGACTGGATTATTGTAATTCATTACGTCTGGATCCAAATAACTCTTTAAAAAGCCTCCAACTGATTCAAAATGCTGCATCCAGAGCATTGACAGGAATTAACCAGAGAGATCATATTACTCCAGTTTTAGCTTCTCTTCACTGGCTCCCCTTAAAGTCTAGAATAGAATTTAAAATCCTCCCCTTACATCCAAGGCCCTCAAGGCCTAGCTCCATCATATCTTAAAGACCTCATTGTACCATATCATCCCAACAGATCACTTCGGTCTGAAAGTGCAGGCCTACTTGTGGTTCCTAGAATTTCAAAGAGTAGAATGGGAGGTAGAGCTTTCAGCTATCAGGCTCCTCTCCTGTGGAACCAGCTCCCAGTTTGGGTTCAGAAGTCAGACACTCTCTATTTTTAAGGTCAGGCTTAAGACTTTCCTTTTTGATCAAGCTTATAGTTAGGGCTGGACTAAACCATCCCTTAGTTATGCTGCTATAGGCCTAGGCTTGCTGGGGGACAATGCACCAAACACATGTTCTCCTTCTTTCTTCTCTCTCCACTCTCGTGTCCTCCACTTCTTTTTCTCTGGCACAGAGCTCCTCCCTCTAAATTCCTATCTGCTACTAGTCATGACATCTGTGCTATTACTATGTAGAATGTTTACTGCTGCTCTCTCTTCTTCCGAGTATCTCTGGCCTGGAGTTGAGTGTTTTCCTGTGGAGCTCCATACTACATCTGTTGTCGTGTCTCATCATTCTGCCCAGTCTCCATGAATCCTGCTGTTATCCACTCCTACCTGAATGAACAATTCTCCAACCTGCCTATGATTCCTCTACATTTTCTAACCGTCATTAACATCATTAGTTTTAATCATAGCATCCAACCTGTATGCTTTAGTCAGATATGTGTATTTATGACAGATGTATGTTTATCTTGCTGTTCTCTTTCTCTGTCTGTACCCGGCTGGCCTTAGGCAGATGGTCCCTCCATATGAGCTGGTTCTGGTTCTGGTTCTGCTCCAGGTTTTCTTCCTGTTAAAAGGGAGTTTTTCCTGCCACCGTCTCCTTCAGGCTGCTCTGGGGGTTTATTGACCCTATATTTATTGACCCTATATAAATAAAACTGAATTGAATTGAATTGAAACTTCATCAACAAACTTTATTAACAAATACGACGCTCACAGTGCTCTCTGGGTAATGCAGTCCGCTGACCCACCTCCACAGTAAAACCACACTGGTCAGCTGACACCTGTCAATCATCACAGGCAGTCCAGGGGGCGGGGCTCTAGCGGCGGCGATACAGGATGTCCCAGGTGTCCCTCCACCTCAGCCCTCGCAGCTGATTGGCCGACAGCTCTGGGCTGCCGTAGGTCAGAGGGCAGAAGGTTCGGTAGGACAGGAAGACGGACAGGAGGACGGCGGACACGCACACACACACGCCCGCTGGTGTGTCACAGTGCTGCACACACACACACAAACTCATTACGTCACTGAATGTGTGTGTGTGTGTGTGTGTGTGTGCGTGGGTGTGTGTGTGCGTGTACCTGAGCAGGTGAGTGTGTGTGTGCTCCAGCAGGGCGGGGCTCAGCAGGTGCAGGTAGCAGAGAGCGGGCAGGTAGTGATACAGGAAGAGAGTTTTATCCATGAGGAGGAAGGGGAGGACGTTGACCGTCCAACCGCCAACACACACACACCCCAGACACACAAAGCGCTGCCACACACCTGGACACACACACACACACACACAGTGAGAGAGGTTGTGTTAACGCAGTGGTTCTCAGTTATTTTCTGTTATGCCCCCCCCCCATTACCATTAGTATCATTTGTCCAAAACTTGTTATATATACAAAGAAAAGAAAAAAGACATGGAATAACTTTATTAACATTGTTTCTTAGTCTCTTACAGAAAAGATTAGTGCATTAAAGTGCAATTTGCCTGAATAAAAAATAAATCCTTATTTAAACTATTGTAGGTATTAAATTATTTATTTATTATTTAAACTATTTTACCTTATATGATGTTAACAGTGCTCGCTGGTTAAATGACGTAGCGCTACATACATTTCTACGTTTCATCATATTTCCTTGTCTTGGGTTTTGAGTGACTTTCCTTTGTCTTATTATCTTCCTCTCTCTTTCTTTTCATCCCTATCAAATATTTTTCCATGTTCCTCAGTTTGTTTACATCTCTTACCGCCGGCTCTGTTAAAAAACACCATAGAGCTAATAGTGCGCACAATGAGAGCGCCACTGCCACCTACGTCTGGATGTGTAATTACACTTTAATCGAATACAACAAGAGCAAGCACTCGCGCCCCCCCAGGCATTGCACGGCGCCCCCCACTATTTGAGAAGGACTGTGTGTTAACGTGTTAAACGTCAGCTGATTCAGTGAGTCATACCTTCAGGTAGATCTCTAAAGCCCCGCCTCCTCCTCAGCAGGTAAACGACCGCCAGCAGTTGATAGGCCAGCAGGCTCAGGTTGGCCACACCCCATGACACAGGGTTACCAATCAGATGGATCTGAGCCTGAGACACACACAACACACCTGAGCATGTGTGTTACAGGGTGTGATGCTAAGCTAGCGGTGTGATGCTAAGCTAGCGGTGTGATGCTAAGCTAGCGGTGTGATTCTAAGCTAGCGGTGTGATGCTAAGCTAGCGGTGTGATTCTAAGCTAGCGGTGTGATTCTAAGCTAGCGGTGTTATGCTATGCTAGCGATGTGATGCTAAGCTAGCGGTGTGATGCTAAGCTAGTGGTGTGAGTCTAAGCTAGTGGTGTGATGCTAAGCTAGCGGTGTGATGCTAAGCTAGTTAGGGTTAGAGTTAGGGAATGGATCACTAACACAAATGTGTGTGCGTGTGTGTGTGTGCATGTTACGTTGGTAGAGGAGTGAAGCCAGTACGCAATGTTGGTTTCCATGGTGACCCACTCCAGAGGAGTGGAGCTGTATTTGTGCTCCGCCTCTTCCTGCTTCACCGTCAGCATCTTCCACTGCCATGACAACACATGACATCATAACTGATACCGCTGCCGTGGTTACACATCTTTGATTGGACGATGCTACAGACGAGCTGTCCCACCTGGAGCTCAAGGAATTTGGCCCAGAAGGACATTTTCTGTCCACATCGATGTGAGTCGGAGAATGAAGCTCCGCCTCCCGAGCCTTCTGCCCCTGACCTGCAGGAGACGAGAGGAGGGACAGGTTGACGCTAAGCTAACAGGCTGATGCCAAACTAGTGGTTTGATGCTAAGCCAGCATTAGTGTAAAGACAAGGTCAAAGGTCAGGGGTCAGAGGTCGTACTGGTTCCATATCGATGCTCCTCCACCGTCCATCCTAAACTGCTGCTGTGAGCTTTGAACAGTTTCTCTGCAACGACCTCCAGCTGACGGAAACCCCAGTCTGGAAGGGACACACCACTCAGCTACACACACACACACACGCACGCACACAGATTTAACTCAGGCTTGTTTCTCATGTCGTGTCATGTGAGGTCACTTCCTGTTGGTACCTTGAGGACAGCGGAGGTGTTAACGTGAACCAGTCTGACTTCAGATACTATCGTCTTCCACACTTCTGAGTCCGCCTCCCTGTTGGAGATGTCCTGAACAAACAAACAAACACATTAGGCTTCCATGGTCAGAGGGGACAGAGGGGACACAGGGGATAGAGAGGTCAAGGGGGTCAGAGAGGACAGAGGGGTCAGGGGACAGAGGGGTCAGAGGGGTCAGAGGGGTCAGGGGTCAGAGAGGTCAGGGGTCAGATGGGACAGAGGGGTCAGGGGTCAGAGGGGTCAGAGGTCAGAGGGGTCAGATGGGACAGAGGGGTCAGAGGACAGAGGGGTCAGAGGGGTCAGGGGTCAGAGGGGTCAGAGGTCAGAGGGGTCAGATGGGACAGAGGGGTCAGAGGCGTTCTCACCACCCTCCACAGGTTCTGCGGTGGCATGGAGACGTTGAAGTCAACGTATCCAGACACTTCCTGGGCGTGAGGACTCATGGGAGCTGCTACGTCATGACTGAAACACACAGAGATCAGAACATCAGGACTACAACTCCCAGAGTTCATTTCACCCTCAAAGAGCCAATCAGAGCCTGGACCACATTAAGAGACACAGCTACGCTGAGACAACGCTAACTTCCAAGCACCTGAGCTGTTTACCTGTTGAGGAAGCGTGACGTCATCCCGTGAACCACCTGGATGACATCACCATGACGGACAGGTCGAGGAGGACTGTCCACCACCAGCTCCTGTCTGCCAGACACACAGAGCTTCAGTCAGGTACTACATATCCCAGCATGCCCCGGGGCAGACAGGTGACCTACCTTCCGGGGTCTTTGACGATCCACCAGTTGTTGACGTCTTTGAAGGGATAACAGGTGACCTGCTGCTGGTGAGAGCTGCCCCGCCCACTTTCATACCTGAGCCACAGGAAACAGGAAGTCAGACTATACTACCCCTCTGATTGGCTGACAACAACGTGAGCTCACCTGATTGGATAGTTGGCTTTGTGTGAGTGGAGCCAGCAGGGGATAGGCTGGGAGGCGGAGCTTCGTAGAGTCACCTGACTTCCGTACACAACCTCCAGAGGCTGACCCCGAGTGATCCTGGACAGACCACCCTGACACACAGCCAGTTAAACACATCAATCAACACATCAACACACCAATAAACACACCAATCAATCAACACATCAACAAATTAATCAATCAACACCAATCAACACACCAATCAACACACCAATCAACACATCAATCAACACATCAACCAATCAACACATCAACACATCAATCAAGTAACACACTAATCAATCAATCAATCAACACATCACTCAATCATAGTGTTAATTTCGTTAACGAAAACTATGACGAAATATGTTCGTCAACGCACATTTTTCTACGGACGAAAACTAGACTAGACGAGACTAAATCCCACATGAATAAACGATAAATAGGACTAAATCAGTATTTATTTTCATTGACTAATAAAGACGAGACGAAAATGAAGTTCACTTAATGAAGACTACGATAAAATCTATGGTCATTTTCGTTCACGAACTAAGACGAGACAAAATATTAGACTTCCTGTCTCCTCTGCTGCGCAGCCTGACGCAGGCACGCTGTTCCTCACACACGCTACACACACACACACACACAGACACGCTACACACACACACACACACACACACACGCTACACACACACACACACACACACACACGCTACACACACACACACACACACGCTACACAGACACGCCCCCTTTCGAACTCGCAGCCGGCCGAGCGGCAGACACGAGGGACACGAGAACACAGATGAATGGAAGGACACAGGACAGTAATAATATTAATACTGACCTCAGGTTTTATGTGAACTAGCTTTAAAGACACAGCACTTTTGTTATCCATTTGTTATTAAAGGAGTTGTTCACCACCAAAATGACTTTTTTCTATTGATTACTCACTGCGGATATTCAGTATTATATTTGTTTAAATGCAGGCATTATTTGTCTGAATTGTTATGGTTCAAAAATAAATATGCACCTTTATGAAAAGGATGAGAGAAAATGCTATGTGAAATAATTATAGATTATATGGATATGCTATATATTATTTGCTGACAAAAAAGGTAAAGGGGTAAAATAATTGTCTTGACTAAAACTAGACTAAAATGTCAACAGTTTTCGTCGACTAGACTAAACTAGATAAAAATACGTTGTCGTGGACTAAGATGAAGACTAAAATGCTTGGCTTTTAGTGGACTAAAACTTGACTAAATAAAAACGGGATGAGGGTGACTAAATGTGATAAAAACTTACAAGGGCGATTGAAACTGGACTAAGACTGAACTAAAACTATAAAATGGCTCATAAAATTAACACTACTCAATCAACACACCAACCAATCAACCAATCAACACACCAACCAATTAATCAATCAACGCATCAATCCATCAATCAATCAACACATCAATCAACACATCAATCAATCAATTAATCAACACATCAATCAACACATCAATCAATTAACGCACCAATCAACACATCAATCAATCAACACATCAATCAACTAATCAATCAACACATCAATCAACACATCAATCAACCCATCAACACATCAATCAACCAATCAACAAACAGATCAAGATGTTCTGAATGTCCGTTTACCTGCAGGCTGGCCTGAAAGGAGGAGCTCATCAGCTGATCATGTGGTCCACTCCGGTTCAGGAGACTCAGATGAAGGTAGAACCAGAACACATAAAGCAGAACAGGAACCAGAACCAGACACACAACTCTGGACACACATTGGACACACACACTCAGCTACACACACACACACACAGACACAGATCAATAACCAAGCAATATAAACCTGATCAATGATCAGTGATCAATGGACTCACATGGCTGATGGTCCGGTCTCCAATCAGGTTCCAGGTGTGAAGAGAGGCCACGCCCAGCAGCAGCAGGTAGGAGAACATGCCCATGTACTTCACCCTGACACCGCACATGCTAACGTTAACATGCTAACAACATTCCAGGTGAGAACAAGACGAACCGACAGATGCTTCAGTTTCTCACCCAACAGCTGCAGAGGAGGAGACGCCAGAGAGGAGGAGCCAGGTGTACCTGGACCAGGAGCTGAGCAGGAGGAAACAGGAAGTAATTAAAGATCTCCTGGTGTTCCCTCAGCTGGTCTGGAGGTGAACTCACCTGCTGGGGGCATTATGGAAGCGCAGGTACGAGAAGAAAGCCAACAGCACGAAGAAGATAAGAACCGACTCCAGCAACATGAAGCGCGATTGGACGATCAGAGAGTTCTCTGGAAGGACAAACAGAGTCAGCTGACATACAGGTGAGCACACATCTGGCCGACTGTCAGACACTCACCCAGCAGCAGCAGCACAGCAGCTCCCAGAGCCGCCAGGTGAGAGAACCTGAGCTCCAGAGTCAGCAGGTAAACCAGAGGAACACAGAGAGCTCCACACAGAGCCGGAAGAACACGTAGACTCCACACGCTCACACTGCAGGGGTACTCTGTACAGCAACGGATTCACACTGGTTCAGACCGGTCTAAACCAGATTTGAACAGGTTCAATCTGGTTTTAAAAAGGTTCAGACTGGTCTAAACCAGATTCACACTGGTTCAGACCGGTCTAAACCGGATTCACACTGGTTCAGACCGGTCTAAACCGGATTTAAACAGGTTCAATCTGGTTTTAAACTGGTTCAGACTAGTTTGAACAGGTTCAGTCTAATTTAAGGCTGCTGTCCGTACCTACTCCGATTCTGTTCCACACAAAGTTTCCATCAAATCCTCCCAGATAGGCTGAAACAGCAGAAACAGGAGCATGTGTTGAAACCAGACTTCTGATCGTGGTAACATGGTAACTGTTGTCATGGTAACCAACCTCCAAGGGCCAGGATCATGTGGCCAAGCGGCGGTCCGCTGTCATCGATGAAGAAGACTCTCTTCATGTAGAGTGACACAAACTGACCGTAGTACACCTCGTCAAACCTGCAGGGAGTTAAAGCTGTGAGACAGGGTCGGGCCGCAGGACGTCCAGGTGCATGATTCAAACACTCACACCACAGCGTTGGGGTAGCTAAGACAGCTCAGTCGGGTCCAGAGGGCCAGCAAGGAGACCAGAACCAGGACCAGGTCCACCTGAGCCGTCACCACCAACGGGAGCTGCAGCATCGTGACCTTTAATCAAACACAATGAGACGCTAATTACAGAGTTTACTGCTGGTCCCTGAATGCAACATCACAGTTAATGCTTCCGGTCTGAGATGAGTTTGATCAATACCAGCTCAGTTTTATTTTTATATAGCAGCAATAATAATTATCTGCAGAGTCTGGTCCAGAGCAGCATGAAGGAAAAACAGAACCAGAACCAGAACCTGTTCTTACTGAGGAACCCGTCTGCCTAAGGCCGGCCGGGAGAGAGAAGACATAAACGTCAAACAGAATCTGATGACCTTACAGGACAGAATGTAAATAAAACCGTAAAGAGGGGAGGAGGGTTCTACTGCAGAACCTCTAGGAACTACAACCTTAACATGATCTGGTCCAAAGAGGTCTTTAATTCAATTCAATTCAATTCAGTTTTATTTATATAGGGTCAATAACAATACAAATTGTCTCAAGACGCTTTACAAGACCCGGCCTGAAACCCCCAGAGCAGCCTGAAGGAGACGGTGGCAGGAAAAACTCCCTTTAACAGGAAGAAACCTTGAGCAGAACCAGAACCAGAACCAGAACCAGCTCATATGGAGGACCCATCTGCCTAAGGCCAGCCGGGTACAGACAGAGAAAGAGAACAGCAAGATAAACATACATCTGTCATAGATACACATATCTGACTAAGCATACAGGTGGGATGCTATGATACAAACTAATGATGTTAATGACGGTTAGAAAATGTAAGAGGAATCATAGGCAGGTTGGAGAATTGTTCATTCAGGTAGGAGTGGATAACAGCAGGATTCATGGAGACTGGGCAGAATGATGAGACCACGACAACAGATGTAGTATGGAGCTCCACAGGAAACACTCAACTCCAGGCCAGAGATACTCGGAAGAAGGGAGAGCAGCAGTAAACATTCTACATAGTAATAGCACAGAATGTCATGACTAGTAGCAGATAGGAATTTAGAGGGAGGAGCTCTGAGCCAGAGAAAAGAAAGTGGAGGACACGAGAGAGGAGAGAGAAGAAAGAAGGAGAACATGTGTTTGGTGCATTGTCCCCCAGCAGCCTAGGCCTATAGCAGCATAACTAAGGGATGGTTTAGTCCAGCCCTAACTATAAGCTTGATCAAAAAGGAAAGTCTTAAGCCTGACCTTAAAAATAGAGAGAGTGTCTGCTTCCTGAACCCAAACTGGGAGCTGGTTCCACAGGAGAGGAGCCTGATAGCTGAAAGCTCTACCTCCCATTCTACTTTTTAAAATTCTAGGAACCACAAGTAGGCCTGCACTTTCAGACCGAAGTGATCTGTTGGGATGATATGGTACAATGAGGTCTTTAAGATATGATGGAGCTAGGCCTTTGAGGGCCTTGTATGTAAGGAGGAGGATTTTAAATTCTATTCTAGACTTTAAGGGGAGCCAGTGAAGAGAAGCTAAAACTGGAGTAATATGATCTCTCTGGTTAATTCCTGTCAATGCTCTGGATGCAGCATTTTGAATCAGTTGGAGGCTTTTTAAAGAGTTATTTGGATCCAGACAGTAATGAATTACAATAATCCAGTCTGGAAGACACAAATGCATGAACTAGTTTCTCAGCATCACTCTGAGACAGGATGTTCCTAATGTTGATGATATTACGTAGATGAAAGAAGGCAGTCCTGGTTACTTGCTTAATGTGACATTTAAAGGACATATCCTCATCAAATATAACACCAAGGTTTTTCACAGTAGTACTGGAGGCCAAGGTAATGCCATCCAAAGAAACCATGTGATTAGATAATGAATCTCTGAGATGCTTAGGACCAAATACAATAACTTCTGTTTTGTCTGAGTTCAAGAGTAAGAAATTACAGGTCATCCAAGCCTTTATGTCTTTAAGGCATGCTTGGAGTTTAACCAGCTGATTAGTTTCATCTGGTTTCATAGATAAATATAGCTGGGTGTCATCTGCGTAACAATGGAAGTTTATGCCATGTTTTCTAATAATCTTCCCTAATGGCAACATGTATAATGTGAAGAGTATTGGTCCAAGCACAGAACCCTGAGGAACGCCATAACTTACTTTAGTATAAGTAGAGGAATCATGGTTGATATGAACAAACTGGAATCTGTCAGACAGATAGGATTCAAACCAATCTAATGCAGTTCCTTTAATCTGGATCTCACTTTCAAGTCTTTGTAGTAAAATATTATGATCAATAGTGTCAAATGCAGCACTAAGATCTAGCAGAACCAGTATAGAGACAAGTCCACTATCTGAAGCCATGAGGAGATCATTGGTAACTTTAACCAGAGCTGTTTCTGTACTATGATGAACTCTAAAACCTGACTGAAACTCTTCAAACAGACCATTCCTGTTTAAGTGGTCACACAACTGATTAGCAACAACTTTAACTAGAATTAAAAGGAAATAAAAGGAAGGTTGGAGATTGGTCTATAGTTGGCTAAAACATTTGGATCTAGAGTGGCTTTCTTAAGTAGGGGCTTAATTACAGCAATCTTAAAAGACTGAGGCACATATCCTGTTAATAAAGATAAATTTATCTGGTTCAATATGGAGGTGTTAATTAATGGAAGAACTTCTTTGAGCAATTTAATTGGGATTGGATCTAGAAGACAGGTTGATGGTTTAGATGCTTTAATTGTTGAAGATAGCTCGAGAAGATCTACTGGGGAGAAGGATTCCAGATGTTGATAAGGTCTAACAGAAGTTTCTAAAGTCACTGTACTTCCATCTTTGACAGCTGGAGGAACGATGCCTTGAATGTTTTCCCTGATATCAACAATTTTATTAGTAAAGAAGCTGATGAAGTCATTACTACTGAGGGCTGAAGGAATAGATGGCTCAACAGAGCTGTGGCTCTTTGTCAGCCTGGCTACAGAGCTGAAAAGAAATCTGGGGTTGTTCTTGTTTTCTTCTATTAATGATGAATAGTACGCTGTTCTAATACTACGGAGAGCTTTTTTATAAGTCGTTAAACTATCTTTCCAGGCTATGTGAGCTTCTTCAGAATTAGTGGAATGACAGATTCTTTCTAGCTTTCAGGCTGCCTGTTTTAAACAGCGTAACTGTGAATTATACCAGGGAGCTAGCCTCCTCCCATTCATGACCTTCTTTATCAGAGGAGCAACTAAGTTTAGAGCTGAACTAAGCGATGCTGCAGTGCCGTCGACAAAATCATCTAATAGTGCAGGAGTTAAATTGTGGTTGCTGTCGTCCACATTATTGACACATGGCACTGGGATGAATAAAGAAGGAATTAATTCTTTATATCTAGTTACAGCATCATCAGATAGACATCTACTGTAATGATATGTCTTTTCAGTTCTTGCGTAATCCATTATAGTAAATTCAAAGGTAATGAGAAAATGGTCAGATAAAAGAGGGTTTTGGTTAAATATAGTTAAACCTTCAGTTTCTATGCCGTATGTTAATACCAGATCTAAGGTGTGATTAAAACTGTGAGTTGATCCGTTTATATTCTGAGAAAAGCCAATTGAATCTAATAATGATGTAAATGAGGAGCTAAGGCTGTCACTGACAACATCAACATGGATGTTAAAGTCACCTACTATAATGACTTTATCTGTTCTAAGAACTAAATCACATAGAAACTCAGAGAATTCAGCTAAAAACTCAGAATAAGGAGCAGGTGGGCGATATACCACAACAAAAAGAATTGGTTTTTGTGTCTCCTGGTCTGGATGAGCAAGACTAAGGGTAAGACTTTCAAATGAATTAAAGCTCTCCTTAGGTCTAGGATTAATAGATAAATCAGAGAGGAAGATTGCTGCCACTCCTCCTCCTCTACCTGTGCTTCTAGGAATGTGATAATTACTATGACTGGGTGGCGTAGACTCATTTAAACTAACATATTCATCATCCTGCAGCCACGTTTCAGTCAAACTAAATAGATCAATCTGATGATCAGTTATCAGATCATTCACTAAAAGAGATTTGGATGAGAGAGATCTGATATTTAAAAGACCACATTTAATTTTCCTATTCTTCTGTTCTGCCAATGAAGTTGTTCTGATTTGTACCAGGTTCCAATGAGTAACTCCTCTGTTGTTATTTCTTGGTTTAAATAATCTGGGAGCAGACAGAACATTTATACAGTTTATAGAGTTTAGGGTGTGAGACAGTGCTAGAGAAGCAGCAGAGAAGTGTGTAAGACTACAACTCTGCCTCCTGGTCTGAACTCTGGATTGTCATGGTTTCGGGGAGCAAGATACGAAGGAGGTAGGTCTTTAAGGACTTTGGATGGAAGGAGGAGGAGTTTGAAGCTAGACCTGGACTCTTCTGATCTGTACTGGTTAAGAACAGAAACAGCTCTGGTTAAAGTTACCAATGATCTCCTCATGGCTTCAGATAGTGGACTTGTCTCTATACTGGTTCTGCTAGATCTCAGTGCTGCATTTGACTCTATTGATCATAATATTTTACTACAGAGACTTGAAAGTGAGATCCAGATTAAAGGAACTGCATTAGATTGGTTTGAATCCTATCTGTCTGACAGATTCCAGTTTGTTCATATCAACCATGATTCCTCTACTTATACAAAGTAAGCTATGGAGTTCCTCAGGGTTCTGTGCTAGGACCAATACTCTTCACTTTATACATGTTGCCATTAGGGAAGATTATTAGAAAACATGGCATAAACTTCCATTGTTACGCAGATGACACCCAGCTATATTTATCTATGAAACCAGATGAAACCAATCAGCTGGTTAAACTCCTTAAAGACATAAAGGACGACCTGGAACTTCCTCCTCTTAAACTCAGACTAATCAGAAGTCATTGTATTTGACCTTAAACATCTCAGAGTATCTTTGGATGGCATTACCTTGGCCTCCAGTACTACTGTTATAAACCTTGGTGTTATATTCAATGAGGACATGTCCTTTAAATGTCTCATAAAGCAAGTAACCAGGACTGTCTTCTTTCACCTGAGTAATATCATCAACATCAGGAACATCCTGTCTCAGAATGATGCTGAGAAACTAGTTCATGCATTAGTGTGGTCCAGACTGGATTACTGTCATTCAAAGCTGCGTCTCTTCCTGTTTCCTGCCACCTTGTCCTTCAGGCTGCTCTGGACACTCAGCTTTTAGAAAGCGTCCTGAGACGATTTGTTTTGTTATTGACGCTGTGTAAATTAAATTAATTTAACTGAATGAATTTTAAAGTGTTTGGAGGCAGACAGTAATGTCCCTGACGCAGGAGACAGAAGACAGTCCTGGTCCCTTTATGAGACAATTAAAGGACATGTCCTCTCAGTAGGACTGGAGACCAAGTGAAGACATCCAGAGAACACATACATGATACATGACCACAGCTAGCCTGTTAGCCTGTTAGCCTGCTAGCTTGTTAGCCCGCTACGTACGTTCCCACTTTCTGACGCCGTCAATCCGGTGACTGAACACCGATCATTTCGCCGGTTACCACCGAGTTCTGCAGCTCTCTTCCCGGCGGATCTTCACCGTTTCCAGGTGTTAGTTTGAGCAGCTGCGGCTCGCGCTCGGATCGATACTTCCGGTATTTGAGTAGTTCTGCCTGCTGATTGGCTCACTCGGCACTCTGCTGTACGGTCTGCGGTTGCCGTGGAAACGCCTGGACAAATTAAATAACGAGAATAAATGAGACGAGAGAAGGAATCTAATATTAATACGAAATGATTTATTTTATTACTGTAATAAAAGTCGATTTTTATGTGAGTCTGTCCAATCAGAGGACGGTTTAATGAGCCGTCATCACTGGAGGAAGATAAAGATCCTCCTGTTATTCTACGGTGTACGAATGAACTGGTTCCATGTGATGGAAGATAAAATAATCCTCAGAACAGATGGTGAGCAGATTATTAATGAGGGCCCCTGGGGGCCCAGTGGACTCTTTCATTCACACATTAACGTTGTTTCTCTCGGCCCCACACGTCCATCGACCAGTAGATCTGTTTGAGATTATGTCATTTATCTGCTGCACCTTCAGAAGCAACAAGTTCCTGGTTGGTTCCTGGTTAGTTCCTGGTTGGGTCCTGGTTGGGTCCTGGTTAGTTCCTGGTTGGTTCCTGGTTAGTTCCTGGTTGGTTCCTGATTGGGTCCTGGTTGGTTCTTGGTTGGTTCTTGGTTGGTTCCTGGTTGGTTCTTGGTTGGTTCTTGGTGAGTTCCTGGTTGGTTCCTGGTTGGTTCCTGGTTAGTTCCTGGTTGGTTCCTGGTTGGGTCTTGGTTAGTTCCTGGTTGGGTCCTGGTTGGTTCTTGGTTGGTTCCTGGTTGGTTCTTGGTTGGTTCTGGTTGGTTCTTGGTTTGTTCCTGGTTAGTTCCTGGTTGGTTCCTGATTAGTTCCTGGTTGGGTCCTGGTTGGTTCTTGGTTGGTTCTTGGTGAGTTCCTGGTTGGTTCCTGGTTGGTTCCTGGTTGGTTCCTGGTTGGTTCCTGGTTAGTTCCTGGTTGGTTCCTGGTTGGTTCCTGGTTGGTTCCTGGTTGGTTCTTGGTTGGTTCCTGGTTGGTTCCTGGTTGGTTCTTGGTTGGTTCCTGGTTGGTTCAATTCAATTCAATTCAATTCAATTCAGCTTTATTTATATAGCGTCAAAAACAATACAAATCGTCTCAAGACGCTTTACAAGACCCGGCCTGAAACCCCCAGAGCAAGCCCGCAGGCGACGGTGGCAGGAAAAACTCCCTTTTAACAGGAAGAAACCTTGAGCAGAACCCAGCTCATATGGAGGGACCCTTCTGCCTAAGGCCAGCCAGGTACAGACAGAGAAAGAGAACAGCAAGATAAACATACATCTGTCATAGATACACATATCTGACTAAAGCATACAAGTGGGATGCTATGGTACAAACTAATGATGTTAATGACGGTTAGAAAATGTAAGAGGAATCATCAGCAGGTTGGAGAATTGTTCATTCAGGCAGGAGTGGATAACAGCAGGATTCATGGAGACTGGGCAGAATGATGAGACCACGACAACAGATGTAGTATGGAGCTCCACAGGAAACACTCAACTCCAGGCCAGAGATACTCGGAAGAAGGGAGAGCAGCAGTAAACATTCTACATAGTAATAGCACAGAATGTCATGACTAGTAGCAGATAGGAATTTAGAGGGAGGAGCTCTGTGCCAGAGAAAAGAAAGTGGAGGACACGAGAGAGGAGAGAGAAGAAAGAAGGAGAACATGTGTTTGGTGCATTGTCCCCCAGCAGCCTAGGCCTATAGCAGCATAACTAAGGGATGGTTTAGTCCAGCCCTAACTATAAGCTTGATCAAAAAGGAAAGTCTTTAGCCTGACCTTAAAAATAGAGAGAGTGTCTGCTTCCCGAACCCAAACTGGGAGCTGGTTCCACAGGAGAGGAGCCTGATAGCTGAAAGCTCTACCTCCCATTCTACTCTTTGAAATTCTAGGAACCACAAGTAGGCCTGCACTTTCAGACCGAAGTGATCTGTTGGGATAATATGGTACAATGAGGTCTTTAAGATATGATGGAGCTAGGCCTTTAAGGGCCTTGTATGTAAGGAGGAGGATTTTAAATTCTATTCTAGACTTTAAGGGGAGCCAGTGAAGAGAAGCTAAAACTGGAGTAATATGATCTCTCTTGCTAATTCCTGTCAATGCTCTGGATGCAGCATTTTGAATCAGTTGGAGGCTTTTTAAAGAGTTATTTGGATCCAGACAGTAATGAATTACAATAATCCAGTCTGGAAGACACAAATGCATGAACTAGTTTCTCAGCGTCATTCTGAGACAGGATGTTCCTGATGTTGATGATATTACGTAGATGAAAGAAGGCAGTCCTGGTTACTTGCTTAATGTGACATTTAAAGGACATATCCTCATCAAATATAACACCAAGGTTTTTCACAGTAGTACTGGAGGCCAAGGTAATGCCATCCAAAGAAACCATGTGATTAGATAATGAATCTCTGAGATGCTTAGGACCAAATACAATAACTTCTGTTTTGTCTGAGTTCAAGAGTAAGAAATTACAGGTCATCCAAGCCTTTATGTCTTTAAGGCATGCTTGGAGTTTAACCAGCTGATTAGTTTCATCTGGTTTCATAGATAAATATAGCTGGGTGTCATCTGCGTAACAATGGAAGTTTATGCCATGTTTTCTAATAATCTTCCCTAATGGCAACATGTATAATGTGAAGAGTATTGGTCCCAGCACAGAACCCTGAGGAACTCCATAGCTTACTTTAGTATAAGTAGAGGAATCATGGTTGATATGAACAAACTGGAATCTGTCAGACAGATAGGATTCAAACCAATCTAATGCAGTTCCTTTAATCTGGATCTCACTTTCAAGTCTCTGTAGTAAAATATTATGATCAATAGTGTCAAATGCAGCACTGAGATCTAGCAGAACCAGTATAGAGACAAGTCCACTATCTGAAGCCATGAGGAGATCATTGGTAACTTTAACCAGAGCTGTTTCTGTACTATGATGAACTCTAAAACCTGACTGAAACTCTTCAAACAGACCATTCCTGTTTAAGTGGTCACACAACTGATTAGCAACAACTTTAACTAGAATTAAAAGGAAATAAAAGGAAGGTTGGAGATTGGTCTATAGTTGGCTAAAACATTTGGATCTAGAGTGGCTTTCTTAAGTAGGGGCTTAATTACAGCAATCTTAAAAGACTGAGGCACATATCCTGTTAATGAAGATAAATTTATCTGGTTCAATATGGAGGTGTTGGTTCCTGGTTAGTTCCTGGTTGGTTCTTGGTTGGTTCCTGGTTGGGTCTTGGTTAGTTCCTGGTTGGGTCTTGGTTAGTTCCTGGTTGGTCCTTGGTTGGTTCCTGGTTGGGTCTTGGTTAGTTCCTGGTTGGGTCCTGGTTGGGTCCTGGTTGGTTCTTGGTTGGTTCCTGGTTGGTTCTGGTTGGTTCTTGGTTTGTTCCTGGTTGGTTCCTGGTTGGTTCCTGGTTAGTTCCTGGTTGGGTCCTGGTTGGTTCTTGGTTGGTTCCTGGTTGGTTCTTGGTTGGTTCTTGGTGAGTTCCTGGTTGGTTCCTGGTTGGTTCCTGGTTAGTTCCTGGTTGGGTCCTGGTTGGTTCTTGGTTGGTTCCTGGTTGGTTCTTGGTTGGTTCCTGGTTGGTTCCTGGTTGGTTCTTGGTTGGTTCCTGGTTGGTTCCTGGTTGGTTCCTGGTTAGTTCCTGGTTGGTTCTTGGTTGGTTCCTGGTTGGGTCTTGGTTAGTTCCTGGTTGGGTCTTGGTTAGTTCCTGGTTGGTTCTTGGTTGGTTCCTGGTTGGGTCTTGGTTAGTTCCTGGTTGGGTCTTGGTTAGTTCCTGGTTGGTTCTTGGTTGGTTCCTGGTTGGGTCTTGGTTAGTTCCTGGTTGGGTCCTGGTTGGGTCCTGGTTGGTTCTTGGTTGGTTCCTGGTTGGTTCTTGGTTGGTTCTGGTTGGTTCTTGGTTTGTTCCTGGTTAGTTCCTGGTTAGTTCCTAGTTGGTTCAATTCAATTCAATTCAGTTTTATTTATATAGCGTCAGTAACAATACAAATTGTCTCAAGACGCTTTAGAAGACCCGGCCTGAAACCTCCAGAGCAGGGTATGTTATGAGAACCATAGCTGTATATATAGCTTTACATTTGTGATTACCTTCTGGAGTTCTAAGCTATGTGGCGATCTCGTGTCTTTGTTTTTAGCATTGCTAGCTAACGTTAGCTATCACGACCAGTGGTTCTCAAATTGTTGCCATTGTCTATTTATGTACAATACAGTCTTGGTAGTCTGGTCAGAATCTAACAAACAGTGTCAGATCTGTGATTGAGATGTCCCTATGGACGGTGGAGAATTATTTTATAGACTAACAACATGACGTAAACTACAGTTCTCCCTCCTTACTCTCAGCACAGGCTGTTCATCACATTTATTTTATCTAGGCTGCCCAAGTGCTGTCACATATGGAAACTCTCCAGACTGGTCTCCTACGTTCATCTTGGCTACCAGAGAGATAACCAGTGACAGAGGCATCACGTCAACGTGAGGAAAGATTCAGGGCCAGATCAGACCAACGATGATGCAGAAGAGACCTGCACCAACAGCGCAGATGCATTGCTCCATCTCGGTGAAATACAGGATAATACATGGAGGCTGCATGGAGCCATGATAACTACGTATCATACCCATATATTTGTTTACCTCATCTTTCTCCCTCTTGCCCTCTTTGCCAAATATATTCTATATATGAAATTAAAATGTTTTAATACTATTACTTGAGTAAATTAATTTTAGTCTGATTTTACACAAGTATCTGTTCTTCCAACTGATCAACAATGTGTGTACTTTTGGCACCTCTGTATGTTGTACATGTGTTACTTTCTGATAGGTATTAAAAAGATTTTATACTTTGTTTAAAAACTGTGTCATAATGTCCCCAAATGACCCTGATATGCTTCCAGTAAAAGTCAGTATTGAGTTTTCAACATGCCATACCTAATTCATAAGTTATTTAAATTGACATCACAATGCGGCCTTGGCATATTTCAGAAACTTGTTGTCCTGGTTCCTGGTTGGTCCTTGGTTGGTTCTTGGTTGGTTCCTGGTTGGTTCTTGGTTGGTTCTTGGTTGGTTCTTGGTTGGTTCCTGGTTGGTTCTTGGTTGGTTCTTGGTTGGTTCCTGGTTGGTTCTTTGTTGATTCCTGGTTGGTTCCTGGTTGGGTCTTTGTTGATTCCTGGTTGGGTCCAGATTGGTTTTTGGTTGGTTCCTGGTTGGGTCCTGGTTGGTTCCTGGTTGGTTCCTGGTTGGGTCTTGGTTGGTTCTTGGTTGGTTCCTGGTTGGTTCCTGGTTGGTTCTTTGTTGATTCCTGGTTGGTTCCTGGTTAGGTCTTTGTTGATTCCTGGTTGGGTCCATATTGGTTTTTGGGTGGTTCCTGGTTGGGTCCTGGTTGGTTCTTGGTTGGTTCCTGGTTGGTTCCTGGTTGGGTCTTGGTTGGGTCCTGGTTGGTTCTTGGTTGGTTCTAGGTTGGTTCTAGGTTGGTTCCTGGTTGGTTCCTGGTTGGTTCCTGGTTGGGTCCTGGTTGGGTCCTTGGTTGGTTCCTGGTTGGTTCTTGGTTGGTTCCTGGTTGGTTCTTGGTTGGGTCTTTGTTGATTCCTGGTTGGGTCCAGATTGGTTTTGGTTGGTTCCTGGTTGGGTCCTGGTTGGTTCCTGGTTGGTTTCTTGGTTGGTTCTTGGTTGGTTCCTGGTTGGTTCTTTGTTGGTTCTTGGTTGGTTATTGGTTGGTTCCTGGTTGGTTCCTGGTTGGTTCTTGGTTGGTTCCTGGTTGGTTCTTTGTTGATTCCTGGTTGGTTCCTGGTTGGGTCTTTGTTGATTCCTGGTTGGGTCCAGATTGGTTTTTGGTTGGTTCCTGGTTGGGTCCTGGTTGGTTCCTGGTTGGTTCCTGGTTGGGTCTTGGTTGGTTCTTGGTTGGTTCCTGGTTGGTTCCTGGTTGGTTCTTTGTTGATTCCTGGTTGGTTCCTGGTTGGGTCTTGGTTGATTCCTGGTTGGGTCCATATTGGTTTTTGGGTGGTTCCTGGTTGGGTCCTGGTTGGTTCTTGGTTGGTTCCTGGTTGGTTCCTGGTTGGGTCTTGGTTGGGTCCTGGTTGGTTCTTGGTTGGTTCTAGGTTGGTTCTAGGTTGGTTCCTGGTTGGTTCCTGGTTGGGTCCTGGTTGGTCCTTGGTTGGTTCCTGGTTGGTCTTGTTGGTTCTGGTGGTTCTTGGTTGGTTCCTTGGTTGGTCCTGTGTTCCTGGTTGGTTCTTGGTTGGTCTTGGTTGGTTCCTGGTTGGTTCTTTGTTGATTCCTGGTTGGTTTCCTGGTTGGGTCTTTGTTGATTCCTGGTTGGGTCCAGATTGGTTTTTGGTTGGTTCCTGGTTGGTTCCTGGTTGGGTCCTGGTTGGTTCCTGGTTGGTTCCTGGTTGGTTCTTGGTTGGTTCCTGGTTGGTTCTTGGTTGGTTCTTTGTTGATTCCTGGTTGGTTCCTGGTTGGTTCTTTGTTGATTCCTGGTTGGTCCAGATTGGTTTTTGGTTGGTTCCTGGTTGGTTCCTGGTTGGTTTCCTGGTTGGGTCCTGGTTGGTTCCTGGTTGGTTCCTGGTTGGGTCTTGGTTGGTTCTTGGTTGGTTCCTGGTTGGTTCCTGGTTGGTTCTTTGTTGATTCCTGGTTGGTTTCTGGTGGGTCTTTGTTGATTCCTGGTTGGGTCCATATTGGTTTTGGGTGGTTCCTGGTTGGTCCTGGTTGGTTCTTGGTTGGTTCCTGGTTGGTTCCTGGTTGGGTCTTGGTTGGGTCCTGGTTGGTTCTTGGTTGGTTCTAGGTTGGTTCTAGGTTGGTTCCTGGTTGGTTCCTGGTTGGGTCCTGGTTGGTCCTTGGTTGGTTCCTGGTTGGTTCTTGGTTGGTTCCTGGTTGGTTCTTGGTTGGTTCTTGGTTGGTTCCTGGTTGGTTCCTGGTTGGTTCTTGGTTGGTTCTTGGTTGGTTCCTGGTTGGTTCTTTGTTGATTCCTGGTTGGTTTCCTGGTTGGGTCTTTGTTGATTCCTGGTTGGGTCCAGATTGGTTTTTGGTTGGTTCCTGGTTGGTTCCTGGTTGGTTCCTGGTTGGGTCCTGGTTGGTTCCTGGTTGGTTTCCTGGTTGGGTCTTGGTTGGTTCTTGGTTGGTTCCTGGTTGGTTCCTGGTTGGTTCTTTGTTGATTCCTGGTTGGTTCCTGGTTGGGTCTTTGTTGATTCCTGGTTGGGTCCAGATTGGTTTTTGGTTGGTTCCTGGTTGGGTCCTGGTTGGTTCTTGGTTGGTTCCTGGTTGGTTCCTGGTTGGTTCTTGGTTGGTTCCTGGTTGGTTCCTGGTTGGTTCCTGGTTAGTTCCTGGTTGGTTCTTGGTTGGTTCCTGGTTGGGTCTTGGTTAGTTCCTGGTTGGGTCTTGGTTAGTTCCTGGTTGGTTCTTGGTTGGTTCCTGGTTGGGTCTTGGTTAGTTCCTGGTTGGGTCTTGGTTAGTTCCTGGTTGGTTCTTGGTTGGTTCCTGGTTGGGTCTTGGTTAGTTCCTGGTTGGGTCCTGGTTGGGTCCTGGTTGGTTCTTGGTTGGTTCCTGGTTGGTTCTTGGTTGGTTCTGGTTGGTTCTTGGTTTGTTCCTGGTTAGTTCCTGGTTAGTTCCTAGTTGGTTCAATTCAATTCAATTCAGTTTTATTTATATAGCGTCAGTAACAATACAAATTGTCTCAAGACGCTTTAGAAGACCCGGCCTGAAACCTCCAGAGCAGGGTATGTTATGAGAACCATAGCTGTATATATAGCTTTACATTTGTGATTACCTTCTGGAGTTCTAAGCTATGTGGCGATCTCGTGTCTTTGTTTTTAGCATTGCTAGCTAACGTTAGCTATCACGACCAGTGGTTCTCAAATTGTTGCCATTGTCTATTTATGTACAATACAGTCTTGGTAGTCTGGTCAGAATCTAACAAACAGTGTCAGATCTGTGATTGAGATGTCCCTATGGACGGTGGAGAATTATTTTATAGACTAACAACATGACGTAAACTACAGTTCTCCCTCCTTACTCTCAGCACAGGCTGTTCATCACATTTATTTTATCTAGGCTGCCCAAGTGCTGTCACATATGGAAACTCTCCAGACTGGTCTCCTACGTTCATCTTGGCTACCAGAGAGATAAACCAGTGACAGAGGCATCACGTCAACGTGAGGAAAGATTCAGGGCCAGATCAGACCACGATGATGCAGAAGAGACCTGCACCAACAGCGCAGATGCATTGCTCCATCTCGGTGAAATACAGGATAATACATGGAGGCTGCATGGAGCCATGATAACTACGTATCATACCCATATATTTGTTTACCTCATCTTTCTCCCTCTTGCCCTCTTTGCCAAATATATTCTATATATGAAATTAAAATGTTTTAATACTATTACTTGAGTAAATTAATTTTAGTCTGATTTTACACAAGTATCTGTTCTTCAACTGATCAACAATGTGTGTACTTTTGGCACCTCTGTATGTTGTACATGTGTTACTTTCTGATAGGTATTAAAAAGATTTTATACTTTGTTTAAAAACTGTGTCATAATGTCCCCAAATGACCCTGATATGCTTCCAGTAAAAGTCAGTATTGAGTTTTCAACATGCCATACCTAATTCATAAGTTATTTAAATTGACATCACAATGCGGCCTTGGCATATTTCAGAAACTTGTTGTCCTGGTTCCTGGTTGGTCCTTGGTTGGTTCTTGGTTGGTTCCTGGTTGGTTCTTGGTTGGTTCTTGGTTGGTTCTTGGTTGGTTCCTGGTTGGTTCCTGGTTGGTTCTTGGTTGGTTCTTGGTTGGTTCCTGGTTGGTTCTTTGTTGATTCCTGGTTGGTTCCTGGTTGGGTCTTTGTTGATTCCTGGTTGGGTCCAGATTGGTTTTGGTTGGTTCCTGGTTGGGTCCTGGTTGGTTCCTGGTTGGTTCCTGGTTGGGTCTTGGTTGGTTCTTGGTTGGTTCCTGGTTGGTTCCTGGTTGGTTCTTTGTTGATTCCTGGTTGGTTCCTGGTTGGGTCTTTGTTGATTCCTGGTTGGGTCCATATTGGTTTTTGGGTGGTTCCTGGTTGGGTCCTGGTTGGTTCTTGGTTGGTTCCTGGTTGGTTCCTGGTTGGGTCTTGGTTGGGTCCTGGTTGGTCCTTGGTTGGTTCCTGGTTGGTTCTTGGTTGGTTCCTGGTTGGTTCTTGGTTGGTTCTTGGTTGGTTCCTGGTTGGTTCCTGGTTGGTTCTTGGTTGGTTCTTGGTTGGTTCCTGGTTGGTTCTTTGTTGATTCCTGGTTGGTTTCCTGGTTGGGTCTTTGTTGATTCCTGGTTGGGTCCAGATTGGTTTTTGGTTGGTTCCTGGTTGGTTCCTGGTTGGGTCCTGGTTGGTTCCTGGTTGGTTCCTGGTTGGGTCTTGGTTGGTTCTTGGTTGGTTCCTGGTTGGTTCCTGGTTGGTTCTTTGTTGATTCCTGGTTGGTTCCTGGTTGGTTCTTTGTTGATTCCTGGTTGGGTCCAGATTGGTTTTTGGTTGGTTCCTGGTTGGTTCCTGGTTGGTTCCTGGTTGGGTCCTGGTTGGTTCCTGGTTGGTTCCTGGTTGGGTCTTGGTTGGTTCTTGGTTGGTTCCTGGTTGGTTCCTGGTTGGTTCTTTGTTGATTCCTGGTTGGTTCCTGGTTGGGTCTTTGTTGATTCCTGGTTGGGTCCAGATTGGTTTTTGGTTGGTTCCTGGTTGGGTCCTGGTTGGTTCTTGGTTGGTTCCTGGTTGGTTCCTGGTTGGTTCCTGGTTGGGTCTTGGTTGGGTCCTGGTTGGTTCTTGGTTGGTTCTAGGTTGGTTCCTGGTTGGTTCCTGGTTGGGTCCTGGTTGGGTCTTGGTTGGTTCTTGGTTGGTTCTAGGTTGGTTCCTGGTTGGTTCCTGGGGTCTGAGGAGGTTTCAGCTTCCTCATTAAATCTTTTTAACCTGACTCTGAGAGCTGACAGCTTGTAAATCAGCTGTGAAAGATCCTGATGTGGATGATTTAAAATCCACAGCATCAACCAGTAATTGTTATATTTGGACCTGAGGCTCTGAGGCCCCTGAGGGCCAAAGGCCAGCATTACATCTATAATATGATATAACATTATGACCACTGACAGGAGAAGTGAATACCCCCCCCCCCCCACACACACACACAGTGAAAACAAGACACCATCATAAGG
>SRSE01000373.1:1040000-1211905 GCA_005024645.1 Planiliza haematocheilus | reverse complement strand
GAGAAAGAGAAAGAGAAGAGGAGAGGAGGAGGAAGAAGATAAAGAAGAAAAGAAGGAGAAAGTGAAGAAAGAGGAAGAGGAGTCCTTCAGGCTGTTTTGGAGGCAGATGGAGGATCGACACAATAATGTTGTCGTAATGGTCGTAATGTTGTGGGGAGGGGGCTGTCCGGTTGCCTTGGTAACGGCTGGACACATATGTGGAAGGCGGTGAAAGAACGGTTACCGTAGTTACACGTCTGCGCTGAGGAGCACATGCGAGGCCGGTGATAACACTGTCATCGCCGTGGAAACAACGTTTTCCATGCGGCTGATTTACTGCGAGGGTTTGTAAATTAAACACGGTAAAACAAGTGATCATTTATTTCCCGTTGCCGTAGCTACCTGGTGGGGGACGAGCTGTGGGTGGTGATGGAGTACCTGGCCGGAGGTTCACTGACCGACGTCGTCACGGAAACCTGCATGGACGAAGCTCAGATAGCGGCCGTGTGCAGAGAGGTGAGAGCATTTAAAACCTGCTGGCGTCAAGTTTACGCCGTCAACGAGGAAGTCTTTGTGACGCGTCCTCCGTTTGTCCGTCCAGTGTCTCCAGGCGCTGGAGTTCCTCCACTCCAACCAGGTGATCCATCGAGACATCAAGAGTGACAACATCCTGCTGGGCATGGACGGCTCCGTCAAACTCAGTCAGTCACCGTTTTTATTATTATTAATATATTAATGTCCTGTATTAGAGACTCACCCCGTCCTCTGTCTTCCTCCTCACAGCTGACTTTGGGTTCTGCGCTCAGATCACTCCAGAGCAGAGTAAACGCAGCACCATGGTCGGGACGCCCTACTGGATGGCTCCGGAGGTGGTGACCCGTAAAGCCTACGGCCCCAAAGTGGACATCTGGTCCCTGGGGATCATGGCGATAGAGATGGTGGAGGGGGAGCCGCCGTACCTGAACGAAAACCCACTGAGGGTGAGTCAGACTGTGATGAGACCGGTGTCGTTTATAAAACCACCACTGGATGGCACCAAAGCGTTTCCTGATCCTCCTTCTTTCTTTTTTAAGGCGCTGTATCTCATAGCAACCAACGGGACACCGGAGCTGCAGAACCCGGAGAAGCTGTCGACGACATTCAGAGACTTCCTGAACCGATGTCTGGAGATGGACGTGGAGAAGAGAGGCTCGGCTAAAGAGCTGCTGCAGGTACAAAACACACAAGGAGTAAAACGGAGGAGGAGGAGGAGAAGAAGAAGAACAGGACGTCCACAAGAACAGATATAGATCCAGTTATTAAAATGTTCCTGCCCTCCTCAAAGACCCTGAATAATAACTCTCCTCTAAATCAGCTGCTTTTCATTTATTTAGCATCTTAGCTTATAACACTTTATGTTGTTTTTATTACAATAATTTAAATATTTTACGGCTGAATTTTTGCTCAAGAGTCAAAGTAACTGGGCAAATATTCTGACGTACACATTAAATATTGTTTTAAGCTCAAACGTTTATTTATACTTTAGACTTTAGAGGCGCTAATCTGTAGAATCAAAATGAAAAAGAGTATATTATTTAGTTTCTGTGCATTTAAATACTTTGATAAATGAAAATCTTAATCTTAAAGAACTCTAATCCGTTTAGTTTCACTCCTCGAGGCGTCGTGTCTCAGACGTTGATGTTAGAAACAGAAATGTGACGTCTGCGTGTTTCTGTTTTCAGCTGAATGCCCGCTAACTCCTCCGTCTGTTTCCTGCAGCCTTCAGATTCGTTTTAAAACGTCCGGCATCTCTCTACACCCACGTGGCTGTCCAACCGTCCCGTCTGCGAGCTGAAAGCCGGGACAGTCGAGCAGTCACGTAGGTGTAGAGAGATGCCGGAGGCGGAACTGAGAATCAAACCGAGTTGTGTAACTGTACGATGACTCAGAGGTGAAACTGGGAAGAATTCACTGTAATTACTGCTGCGTATGAGAGACCTTGTTCTCTGAGGTAAATGTTAATTGAAGGGAGAGTTACATAAGACGTCTACAGGGTTATCCAGGACTGAACGCATTAAATATCTCAGAAGTCAAAGAGTTTGTTGAGCAGAAACAAAGAAAACTGGACTTTTAGGATTTGACTGGTGAGGCTTAAAAAGGAAGGTCTGGATGGATGTTTTAGGGTTTAAAGAAAAACAACAAATCAAATTTAATGAAGAAACTAAAAAGGAGAAAAGACAACGCAGAGCTACAGCCAGGAAGAATATGAGCGCAGCTTTTATTTTTCATCCTTTCATTATGTTTTTTTCCAGCAGTTGTCTGCGTGTTAGCTTGCTAGCTGTTAGCCTTGAGACATGCTAACTGTTAGCTAGCGGTGGTGTTCTCATCTCAAGCTGAACTAAACACCAGAGAATAAAGATTAAAGACATTTTTTAGACGTTTACTGAAACATTTCCTCCCTCTCCTCTTCCTCCTTCCTCCTCCCCCGTCATCTCCCCTCCTCCCCCTCTCTTCCTCCCTCAGCATCAGTTCCTGAAGATGGCGAAGCCTCTCTCCAGTCTGACTCCTCTCATCATCGCGGCCAAAGAAGCGGCCAAGAACAACCGCTAGCCGCGACCTTTGCACTCTTGGTTTTTGTCTCTCGGTGTCGGTCGTCCCTCCTGGACGGTGGAGATGTCCGCCGGCTGGGTTTGAATGCCTCCCATCTCCTTCCCCCTTTTCTTCTTCTTCTTCTTCTTTTTGACACTCCACTGGACTGGGACAGGAAGTACCTGACATTATCGATCGATGACGATGTCTTCAAGTTCCTGAACAGAGCCCAAAGACTCACGGGAGTTTGTTTGTTTTTCACCCCGGACCACGACAGCCAACCAGCATCCTCTGACTCTATCGTTCATCTATTGACCGTTTTATTCAATTCATCATCGTCTGAAAAGTGCATTTTCATTTAAATCAGGTTTTTTTTTTATGTCTGTGTGACATGGGGAGGGAGGTGGGGCTGGGGAGGGTGGGGGGTGTTGGGTTATTGATTCGTTTGATTGTAGCGTTACCTTGTGTAGTTTCTGACACGGAGCAGGTGAGGTTTGGTACTTTGTCGTGTCTGCAGTGTGAGCTGTGAGTTAGGTTATTAATATTAATTATAACGAGGAAACACTGGTTCGTCCCGGAGCCGCAGATGGACAGACAGACGGAGGCGTCCAAGTCAGACTCAAACTACAGGTTTAACTCCTTTCTGGTTAAACTTTCTCACTGCTGAGATGATGAGGAGCAGAATCAGATTTACTTTACATTTACTAGAGCTCAGGAAAGATTTCCTCTTTCTAATTCCCCAAACCTGTCGTCTTCAGACCAACATGCAGCAACAAACACCTGGATGTCTCCTTTAATAGATTCTGTAATCAGAAACTAAGAGTTTTTACATCTTTTACCGTCTCACTCTTCAGTTTCCAGCGGCTGTTTTATTCAAACCGGTGCAGAGAAACCGAACAGGAGACACATTTAGAGACGAGCTGGTGATGAAAAGGCCGAGAGTGGAAGAAGAACATGACTCAAACAGGATGATTGTGTCGTTCTGTGGATAGATGAGACATCAACACTTGGTTTATCAGCTTAAAAACTACTATTGCACATCCATGAACCCAGTTCTTACGTCCATTTCACCTGCTGATTTGGAGATAATTACAAACTAAAGAAAAGCTTCAACAGTTATATTTTCATTTGATTTTAACTCCTGCGAATCACTCGAGCACTAAAAGAAGAATTTAACCCTCGTAGTTTCATTTAAAGCTGCACAGCTGTGTGGCAGATAAAATAAGATGATCCACGTTTAAAGCAGCTCCGTCTGCGGCTCTGGGACGTCGCCGTCTGCAGGTTCGACGCTGAGACTGTGAGGGAGAGAATGTGCATGTCAACGACCTTTTGTATTTTTATTTTAAACGGTACCTTTAAGGTTGAGAGAGAAGAAAAAAATAAAAATAATGAGTTGTAATGATGCTGAACGTGACGATCCATGAAGGACGAGAAGGAAAGATCGTATCTTAATCCTATTTTCAGAAGAATGACGCAAACAGATGATGGTACGATGTTTTTTTCTGCAGGACTCCTCTGAACATAAGGTGTATATTTTACAAGCAAAAAAAAATAAAAAAATAACTGTGTTTAAAAAAAAAAAAGAAGAGACAACAATCAGTTTACACGCTCGCTCTGTTTTTTTATAACTGATCAATGCCAGATGATTTTTCTTTTCTTTTCTTTTTTTACTGAGGATTTGTTTTGGAAAGTTTTATTCTAGGTCTGAATCCTGTTAGAGCCAAAGTTTCCATCACGATTTAGAAACATTTCCAAGACATCTGCTCAAAACCTTTTTTGTTTTTATTGTTATCGTAGTGTTAACGTACCTCTGGCCTTAAACTGTTTCAAAGGTGCAAGACTACTTTTGTACGAGTCTGAAAGCAAAGACACGCGGCAACATTTTGAGGCAACGGCTGCTAATTCTTATTATTATCTGCAGATTCAATAACTCTGAGTAACGTTTAGATTTCATTGTGGGGGGAGTTTAAAATGCCTCCACATCGACTGGATAGTCCTTCAACCAATCAGAGGCATTTGTTTTTAAACACATTTAAGTCCACGGTGCTCAGCTGACGTTCATGACTGTTACTCTTCTGTCCATCACCACGTGAAGCCCCGCCCCCAAATGATTTGATTGGCTTGGAAGATCTTTGCAGGAGCTGAATCAGTTCCCAAGAGACGGACTCCAGATAAACTTTCTGCAGAGATTAAATCTTCCACTGCGAGGAGAAAAATGTCATGAAGTCGCATGTTAATGATTTTAGATGTGAGCAGTCTTTGCTGATGTGTCTTTGAGCAAGGCACTGAGGCAAACAGCTGTTGTTAAACTCCTATAAAAGGTGTTTAAACTGCCTCAAACTGCTGCCACTGTGTGTTTGCGCGTCCTGGTCTGAACCCGTAACAAACATCTGCTGTTTCTGGCTGAAATCTGGGTGAACGCTGGTGTTTTTAAATAAATCAAAGAGACGACTGAGGGAAAACAACAGGAATGACACTTCTAAACTAAACCTTAATGAAGTGTTGATGATTTATTCTCCTCTTTGCTGATGATGCTGCAGTCTTTAATGAGTTCCTCCTCCGAGCTAAATCTTTTTAGCTTTTTATTCTGTCTTTAAAGAAAACGAGAGAAATGTCAAAGAGATATTTTGTCAGTGTTACGTCTGGAAATTCAGAAAAAGCAACTACTATCACCTACTTCCTGTTTCTCTCACTCCTTTTAAAGACTGAACATTAATAACAACGAGTTTGTTCCACTTGGATTAAACGTCTCAGTCGAGGTTTCTACTCCAGATTTCAGACCTTTTTCTTGTGTCTGAGCTCAGAGATCGTTGAGATCTGTCCATCATCATCGTCTCTGAACGTTTTGCTCCTGCCAAGAGAAACTACTGTTGCTTAAACTTCAATATTCAGCCTCGATGAGCTCCAGACTATTAAAAACCTTTGATATGACTAATCATTTAGCAGTTCAAAGTAGCTTAGGGGAGGATTCAAACTTGGTACAGCCCAGTGTTTATGAGGACCTGGTTCAGAGCGAGAAGGTCAGATGAAGTCTTCACCCTCCGGTGTATCAGAGCCATAATTTATCCGTTTATAAGTCATTTTGATTTATGAAAAAAATAAAATAAAAGTAGAGAAAAACTGAAAACGTGTTCTGTGTTTGTTTCAAACTGGACAGCGACAGGTCTGGGTTGTTGTTGGGTTATGATGGTTAAAGCTTCTACCAGCGCTCAGTCAGGTTTGTGATCCGCTGGCAGGTGGAGGCTGATGTGGTTTGAAGGATCAACAAACAGGATCCTGGCATTGATCTCTGGGCGAAGCAACAACCATCGACTTGTGGTCCATGCAGGAAAACAGCTGGGGTCCAGCAGGGTCCTGTGGTGTCCTTCAGGTGGGCTTGTTTACAGCAGCTAGAGTCACGAGGAAGGAACATGTGCTCCGGTGACGTGACCTTGAACACAGGCGAGGTGTTCCTGTGAAGGTGCAGCACAAAGAGGATAATGGCTCCTCTGCTGTCTTTGTCTCTGAGCTGCAGCGATAAATGACTGTTATTACAACCAGTTTCCATCTCGGCACCAGAGGAAATCACATAATCTGAGTGTTTTGTTCCCCCATGCCTACTAAAGCTGCTCTGTATTTCACAGCGGAGATTATCCGCGGCGCTCGGTGGCACATTCGGCTTCTTTCCTACCTGGGAAAAGAAAGCGACGGCTCTTCTTTGCAGGGATGGTATCTTAGCTCCTGCCTTCGTTCTGCACTGCTGCTTTTCTTTTATTCTCAACCTTTTAATCCAAACCTTCCCCTCCTACTTCAAACAAAGGTTTCAGGCCCTTAAATGGTTGATGCTGCTTGTTACGACCAACTCAAGAGGTGCAACGCAAAGAGGAGACGCATGAGTTAAAAAAAAAAGGGTTTATTTAATTCAAAAGAAAAGAAAAGGGTGACAGGTTCAACAAGTTCCTTTATTCAGATTAAGCCCAATCCAGTGGAGGTGCAGAGGAGCGTGACACTCCTCATTCTGACCCATTTATTTGAATAATAAAACATCCAGTAGCTGCAAACTATTCTGGAAACTTTCCGTTTGTGGCGCAGGCTGAAGTAAATGGGGCACAGTGTTACACCTGATGCCGATAAGTGAAATAATAAGGATTTATTTTATTTATAACATGCTTTCCTAAGAGTCCAGAAAACTCTAAAGCCTCTCTCTGAGTCAATTATATAAACTGCTGTTCTTCGGCTGCAGGAAGGAGCTTAAATCCGTCTGGATGTGGCGACCGCCTGCAGCCTTCACATCAGATCTCACTTACTTTTCTTTTTTTTCTCATTTAAATTAAAGTTATTGTTTTGCTGGATGAGCTCTGCTTTCATCTCCAGGCTAATTTTTTTGGGTAGCAGTGGGCTTGTATCTCTGGCCCCTGCAGTGGATTCAGCCCCGGCTTGTTGCATAATGTTAAACTTTGATTAAAGCTTCAGCTGAGTGGACTCAGGCGTGCCGGCTGTAAATCTGAGCCCACATCTACTCGTGCACGGCAGCAGCTGACACGTGCAGACGGTCGATTACGGATGATGACGGTTTATTTCATGTGATCACGTCAGAGTACGAAGTCTGCTAAATCACTGCAGATTTTATCTTGAGGCTCTTGAGGCTGTTAAAATGACTGATTTGGGGAAATGATGAAAATGTCCGACTGAAGTCTTATTATTTATAGTTTTAAACAAAAGAAGTTTGTCTGAACTAAACATAATATCATTATAACGGCTTAAATTTCCCATAATGCTCCCTTAAAACACAACAACACATTACTCCAATTTTAACAATTCTCCCGGCTCGTTTCTGGATTCATTTAAGTTTTCATTTAGCGCTGATGCTAACCACCTCTCCAGGTTCTCCAGCTTCCTCCCACCGTCCAAAGACATGAATGAATGAATTTAAACGTGTCCGTGGCCTCGCTCCACAGTGTCTGACCTCTCTGAAAAATAAGGAAGCTGAGAGGCGACGGTGCCTTTTCGTTCCCTGCCCCCAAACTGTAGAACTACTTGCCTTGGCACATCACACGCTGACTCACTTCTTCTTTTTAAATCCTTTCTTTCGCTTTTAATTCAGTTTGAGATCTTGGTTCTCATGGTTAGCACTGATGCCTCACAGCAAGAAGGTTCTGGGTTCTAATCCATCATGGCCGACTGGTTCCTTCCTGTGTGTAGTCTGCATGTTCTCCCTGTGTCTGCGTGGGTTCTCTCCAGGTTCTCCAGCTTCCTCCCACCGTCCAAAGACATGCTGCTTAGGTTCATTGGTGATTCTGTCTCTCTGCGTTGGCTCTGTGATAGACTGGAGACCTGTCCAGGGTGGACCCCACCTCTAGACCGATGACAGCTGGGTTAGACTCCAGCAGACCCCCATGACCCCTAACAGGACTAAACGGGTCTAGAAGATGAATGAATGACTGAATGTTGGTTCTTATTGTTTTTATTGATTAATTGTTTGATGATTTAATCCTGTTAATTGTCCCGTCTGTGTATAACTGTGTTGTGCTTTATAAATAAAGATTAAGTGACTGATTGAACTTCACCAACATCTAAGTTGACATATTGAGGGCGACCACTGGCAGACTGATTTATTTTACGTATCTATATCAGAACAAGTTGTTGGACTTTATCTTGGCCTGATCCTGGCCAATCTGTTGCCATGGAGACCGAGCCCTAGTTAATATTAAGAAACTCCACACTTTCTGCTCTGTTTCTTTGCCCTGCATTAAATGATCTCAGCATCTCTCTGACACACATGAAGCCGTGTGTCCTCCTCTGGTGCTGCAGCGTGAAGAGTGATGAGGCCTTCTTTTACATTTATTTATTTATTTTTTATTTTTTTGCTGAGGTTGCGGAAAGAAGATGAATGACAGAGTGTGACGCATCGACGACAAGGACAAACAACACGGAGGAGGAAACTGAGACAAAAACAAGCCGGTGGGAAGAAAGGGGTGTGAAATGACAAAAATAAAAAATAAATAAAGGCGGCAAAGAAGTATTAAAGATGGCCGAAGACAATAAAATGTGCACAAGAGAAGAAAATGCAATTAAAAGTCATTTAAAAGGTTCTCAGATAAAAGTATGTTTAAAGTAAAGATTTAAAGGAGATGACAGAGACAGAATTCATTTGCATTAATTGTGGAAATCATGCAGTTAATATTAATATTTTAATCTATGCATACATGCAATGTTTTGTGTGTGTGATTTTGATTTTATTAATCTGGATATTTAACATCGTGGGGCCCACATCTAGTTTAAAGGTTAAATCTGCAAAGACTAGGTTTTAGGTTTTATCATAAAGGTTCTAATTAGGTTAAAGGTTATTAAATGCTGCATTACATTCGTGTATTATGTCAAAGACAGAATCGCAGGCTTGTGTATGTGCTGATGGAGGTCCCTCAGTGTTGCAGAGGAACCCCCCCTTCCCTCGTTTTTATTGCTGCTCTTACGTAACAGCCTCCACTGCAGAGACGGAGCACTGCAGAGGACGAACACACCGTCCCGTTTCCATCACTTCAGAGGACACGCATTCATTTCCTGAAGCCTGGGCCTTCATCCTAACCTCAAACAAAGTCTTCACATTAAATTTAATCACAGACATGATGGTTTACTGGCCATAAAAAGGAGGCGAGGGTCCATGGCGTGAGAACGTGTCCTCACAACACCAGTAATGCTCACACATTAGTGGTAAGCATTTCTGATCTGTATCTGTTTACATCTTAATAATTCATTTAATGCTCAGATCGCTGCTCGGGCAGCGTGTTCAGCAGAAAGCTGTCCACAAGCTCATTAGTTACATCTCTTTATTTGTCGTTACAGCGTTTTATTTGAAGATTTCATTTTTTATTCACCAAGTAATTTGTCATAAAACTTACGCGTCTCTTTGCTTTTATTCGCTGCTCGCTGCAGGATGATGTTGTCCTTACACATCTAGAAGTTGTATGTTAAAGTCAGAATAATATATCTAATGCAAAGATAATAAAAGAGCAGCTGTGACTGGACAAACAAGTCCTAGATTTGTCTTAGATGTACCGTAGTGAGTGTACATCCCCCTCCGTGACCTTCCAGAGGACAAGACGTGGCAGAAAATGACCTGGTTTTGTTATTTTTGCACATAATTTAGTTCTGATCACTTCTTCAACGTGTCTGCAGAGAGACGCAACGCTTCACTGAAAGTATTTAATCAATAACTAATTTACCAAAGTCACACAATCATTTTTAAAAGATCTCATTGTTGGAAGCAGCAAACCCTGAATATGAAGGTTTAATCATCAAGAAATAAGAGCATCAGTGTCCTTACTCTACTCACTGTAAAACTGCCGGGGTTATGAACTCTAAATTATTCTGTGTGAAAGCCTTGTCTTTGTTTTGTGGGACTCTGCTCTTTTATGAGGAGCACAGCAGAGAACAGAGAGAGAGTCACACACCACATGTGGTCAGCTGGGATCTTAACATGCTCGTCTTTGATGAGGAAAGAGAAGGACAGATGAGATGATGGGGAGCGTGCAGTGAATGATAAATATTAGGACACAAAAAGATTTTTCAGTTGAGGAGCAAAGTCACAGAGGAGAGGCTTCTCAGTTCTGTTCTGTTCTGACTACAGAATTCATTTTCATTCAATCTGAAAAAAACAAAAACAAAACAAAGGTCAACACTTTCTTAATCAAGCTTTGTCTGTTTGTTTGTCCACCACGATGCTCCAGACTAAAACCTCTCCACAGCTGTGGTAAAACTTCTCTTTTGAGGTTCACCGATAAGCCGTAACATTATGACCAAGTGAGCTGAATAACTGATCATCTGGTTACCATGGCTCCTCTCAGTGGGTGGGATATATCAGGCGGCAAGTTGAACATTTTGTCCTCAAAGCTGATCTTAGAAGCAGGAAACATGCTCTAAATTTTTCCGTCTCCACCCTCTAAAGACCGACTGTATTTAGTTCTTAATGTGAGTCAACCCACTAAAAGAGAAATATCAAAGATCTATCATTGATTCTTGATAGCTGCCCTCATACATGGGGCAAAACCGAGGCAGCGTGGGAAGGAGAGGTCGGAGAAATGATGCCAGAAGACACCTGGACACCAGTTTTTCAATCACTGTCAGCCAACACTGCGGCCTGACCCTTTGATAGCTATCTTCGGTGTAGCTCCCACCTCCATAAGAATGCAAAAGCCTTTGCCTCAGTGCATCCCCGCTGTCTGATCCTGCTGAACTGGAAGGGGAAGAACCCTCCTTCCATATGTCCACTGGATTAGAGAGGTGATGTTGGGATTAGCTCTGGGAAAAATTAGGTACACAGTGCACGGGTTGGAGGGTAAATATGACAGAACCTGGTCACAGTTCATAATCAAGAGTCTGCCTTTTGCCTGACTCATTGTTTTTTATTTGTTGGTAATTTATTTTCTCGCTCGTTTCTCATTTCTGTCGGTGCTATAATGATCGACACAGATTGTATTTTTTGTATAGTCTTCTTTGTGGGGATGCCACCTAGATGGGGGTGTGGGGGTGAGGTTCACAACTTTTGTAAAAAATGTTAAACTTATGTGAATGTTTCGTTGAAAATTATAAATAAAGTTGTAAAAAAAAAGAAGAAGAAGAAGCAGGAAACATGTTCTAGTGGAATAATTCAAGGCGCTTTCACGAAACTGTGGCGTCTAGACGACTGGATCAGAACTTCTAGAGAGCTGCAGCTCTTGTGGCTTGTTCCTGGTCTGCAGAGGTCAGCAGCTATGAGCAGTGGTGTAATAAAGGCGAAGACGTGCTCATGTGGTGTCCTGACGTGACATAATATCCTGAATTCAAAGTAAAAACCAACACAGGCGAGAAGTCCTCTGAATGCTCAGGAAAATATGAATCTGAACATGTTGCGCAACCTCCTTCTGCTGAGGAGGGTTGTGTAACGCAGCAGGACGCGCCAGAACAGACTGTAAACGGACCTGGAGGAGAAACTGTTGTTGCTTCCTAGACTAGACTTCCCAGAGTTGTTTACTGCATCCTATCCTGCTCCAGGTGAGCAGCTCTGAGCCTGACAGCAGCAGACTGTGGGTGGACTGAGCAGCTCACAGCGGTGACATGTGAGTAATGAACAGAAAGAAGGAACATGTTCTTCATTAAAGGTTAAACTATTGACTGACAGCAGGTAACAAACACGCAAATATCAACACACTCAAAGTCTCTGGGGTCCCCCGCACACACACACATTCAAAGTTCAAAGTTCAAAGTGGGCTTTATTGGCATGAAAGTTTCTTAACAAAACAATATTGCCAAAGCAAATCGAAATACAAAGCAAATCAAAATACAATACAATGAATTAAATATATACATTCTGAACATTCTATTAATTATATACAGTGTGTGATGTGTGTTGTGGTGGTGGTGGTTGGTGGTGTAGTGGTGGTGGTTGGTGCTTGGGGGGGGGGGGGGGGCTTGATCACTCACTGTTCCCTCAGTGCGTGCATGTAACACCTAACGGGCAGCAAGTTGTGCCCACTCTCTTCCCGGGAGTATTTAGTTTGGAATAGGTCGTCCAGCTCTTGAAACCGGAACCAAAGAGCTGAACTTGTTCCAATAAATTTCTCTTGTGTCATTTAATTTTGTACATTGTAGGAGAAAGTGCATCTCCGTCTCAACCTCACCTGTCGAACAGTGACCACATGTTCTGTTTTCTTTTGGTTGCCATGATTTTTTGTGTCTTCCTGTTTGGATTGCCAATTTGTGGTCACTGAGCCTGTACTTGGTTAGGATCTGTCTCTGCTTTCTATCTCTGACAGTAGAGAGATATTCTGCTAATTCATAATCTCTTTGAAGGGCAAGATAACATTCCAATCTACTTTGGCTTTTAGTTGTTTCTTCCCAATGGTCCAGATAGCTTTCTTTATATTGTGCTATAATTTGCTTTACCCTGATTTCTGTTTGTAGAGCAGTGTTGTTATGAGGCTGGTCAGAGTTTGTCTGAGAGGGGGCAGTTAGCCTCAGTACCAACTGACATAGGGGACTCTTTTCTGGGCTCAGCTCTTGGGTTTGGAGGGCTTTGGAGTGGAGGGTGTCTCTGGGACTGGATTTCAGGTGGTTAAAAAAGTTGAGCGTTCTCTTCTGAACGTTGGTTATCAGTGGGTATCTGCCTAATTCTGCTCTACATGCATTTGTTGGTGTGTTTCTGTGTACGTGTAAAATGTATCTGCAGAATTCTGCATGTAGAGATTCTCTCTCTGCTATGCAACTCCTAAGCAGAGCATTGCCATGGCGACACGGTGAATCATAAATGCAATGAATCTGGTCAACAAGGCTTGGGTCGCCACGGTAACAGCATTACAGCGACCTGCACAAAGGAAACGCCTCCCACATGAGGAAATGGCTTCATCAGAGTGTGTGGGTGATAAAAAACATGTGTTAGGCTGAGACTAAGAGTCAGTCATTGTCTCTGCATCCTGAAGACACACGTCTTAATTCAGATTTCCATGTAAGCCAAGGGAAGGTTTTAAGAGGCAATCAAATCATTAAAACACAACGGTGATTAAAAAGGCAACGATAAGTTATCAAGTGCTTTGTTTGTTTTTCTAGTTTGGACTTCTCTGGTGTGTACTGGCACATGTTTGAGTTTTGGACATTTATCATATTGTTTAGGGATGAATATAAACCCATAGTGTTAGTAGTCATGAGCCTGAGGACGCTGGTTTAGGTTCAAGTTCACATTTAAAGTGAAAAAGAAATTACCTTCATCCACGACGGCACAAAAATCCAATTATAGTCACTCAAGCGGATGCAAACAAAATGCCTCATATAGGGATATAAATAAAATATAAGATACAAATAGTGAACTGTCACTGCTCGGGGCCCTCAGGGAACAGACAACCAATAGTAATTCCTCACATCTTTTTTTAAATTAACCAATAAAGGTTCACATTTAAGAGTCATGGATTAAGACATAACTTTAGTTTGTCCTCTTTACAGATTCGCTTAGAGAAGCAATGGCTGTTTTTCTCCTTCACCTTCATCTTTTTCTTCTTCTCCTCCTTCTTCATCGTCTTCTTCAGTGCTTGAGCACTATATGCGTCTATTGTTCTTTGCTCTTTGACAAATATTTAGTTTTAGATGGACAGACTAAATGTTTGATTTCTTATTTTAGTTCAATTTCAGTTTTATTTATGTAGCATCAATAACAATAAAAATCGTCTCAAGACGCTTTACAAAACCCGGCCTGAAACCCCCAGAGCAAGCCTGAGGGCGACAGTGTTATCAGCGTTCTTACAGTGACGCTGCTAACAACGATGTTAACAATAACCTGAAGAAATAACTCATCTAAAATGTGACGATGGTGTTTATAAAACCACAAATTAAAAGTTTTATGCCTTAACCTGCTTACATATAAATATGTAAATTTGTTCTGCTGGTTGGTTTAACTTCTCTGTGTGCACATGCTGTTTAATGAGGGGGCTTAATCACATTTTCATTTCAATACACATTTCTCTGTTTTGCTTAAGCTGAAGATATCTCCTCCAGAAATAACTCTGCAGCAGAGCTCATGTCTGTGATCCACACTGTGTTGTTTACTCCCCGAAACAAAACCTACTTTCTGCTGCAGATAATCTGAAATCTGAAAAATTCGGATCAGGCCAGCCCCAGCTGTGGTTATGCAATAACAACTGTAGCCTGACATTTCCCCCAGTTTGGAAATGTCTTTTGCTGCGTCGCCACTCCGCTGCCTGGCGTAATGGATTTACTGCCTCAACTCCTCCGCTAATTTGATGCTTAACTTTACCACAAGCATTTAATTTAGTGTCACTAGATTCTGTTCTGGATGCAGAGAGTGCAATTACATAATAAAACTGTTGTGAAAGTGAGAGACAGAGGAAAGACTGACACTAACACAGGCAAAATAAATACTTTTTAAAGATTCATTTTAGGTAGTATTACAATTTAAACATCTAAAAAGAACATGGATGAAATATGTGATTTCTTTTTAATGTATTTTTTGTCAGATCAACCGTCCAAAACCCTAATATATATTACATTTGGGATAATACTAAGAAAAGCAACACATTTTTAGATGCTAGTCTCAAAACAGCCTTGGAAACAAGACTAATCATCTAATTTATGTCCCAAACTAATAAATAACCATGTTTTATTAATTCAGGAAGAACACAGTGAGCTAGGGTGCCGTAAGCCAAGGCCCCCCATTAGCTTCTAGCCGAGGACCCCCTTCGCAAACCCACGGACAAAATATGTGAAGAAACTGAATGTTTTCTCTTACCTTTATTCATTATTCCATAACTATTACATTTGTTTAAATGCTGCCTCATATTTTCTGATTTTAGTTGGCTAGGAGTTCTTATGGTTTTTTGTTTGTTTGTTTCTTTGTTTTTTGCAGCAGTGTCATTTACAGTAGGGCTGTTGGCCTGTTCTTGTCAAAAACCTGTCCATTTTGCGCTAGCTACACGCTAGCTTGAGGGGCTTAGATTATGAGGTCATGAACTGTTTGGACTGACAGGGAATCAGGAAGATGAGCGTGGCAAACAGGTGGCAAATAACGTTTCGACATATATCGAAATTATATTTATATTTTATTATACTATGAAACTATTCTTAAAAAAAATAATTAATTTATATTTTACAATAACAATTTTTTTTTAAATTATTATTATTATTTTTTTTGTTATTGTTATCTTCCCTCCCTCCAATTGTCTGAGTCCCCGCCCCCCCAGCGCACCCTGGCGGCCCCCACTTTGAAAACCACTGACGTAAGCAACAGGTTGACTGAAGTCTCTCGCGAACGCCTCGTGCCCGCAGTAGTCGAAGCTCATGCGTTGCCCGTGCAGCCCGGTGTCATCATCACACACTGAGGCTGCGCTGCCGCACGAGACCACTGCAGTCAGTGCTTGCCACGGCTCGTGCTTCAGAACGTTCATCAGTTTTTAAAAAATAAACTAACGGTTGAAATCCTAACGGAAGAAAACAGAAGGAGTAAACGGACCGTCGAGCAGCGAAACAAGACACGACTTATTTAGGTAAGAACATGCTAGCTTAATGTATTTGTTTACGTGATAATTATTGTCTGAGTCGTAGCCGCTGTCAGTACCCACCGCATACTGTTAATGTCAGTGTTTGAACGGGCTAAATTGTCAGTTTTGATGGGACGTTCAATCACTACAAGACACTAGCATCATTCCTTTAATAAAGCTACTTCGGTCATAACCAGCCGAGCGAAATCACGATGATTGAGGCTGCTTGTTGTGTTCCTTATTAAATTAAACCTATATTGAGTTGTGTTTGAACACTACCAAACACTAAATTTAACCTTTACCGAAATATGAACAGATTGCCATTTGAAAACGCGTATGACTTTAGTTGCTTGCGGCTAGCTGTCGTCTTTTCCACTTAGTACGTTGAATATCACGAATTAGAGTGAAACAATTTGAGCAGACGCAGACTTTGATTTGTTCTCCTTGTTTGTTTGCTTTGTCTAGACGGTGACATGGTGCAATTTATTTATTTTTCATGCTTGCAAAGTGTATTCGTTTTCAAGCAGTTGGTTGATTTGCCGTGTCTGTTAGATCATTTCTAATCAATCGGTCTCGACACCTCTTAATTGCTCTCTCGGTGTTGACCTTAATCTGCTTTTCTTCTGCAAGATGGTTGATTTAGTTGTTGTGATTGATCAGCTGTTTGGTTTGCTGAAAGGTGAATCGTGTTTTTGTGCCGTTATTTTCTTTTCTTTACCAGTTGTTGAGTAAGGTGTATATTAGTCCAGGTCACGTGGCAGTACGCCAGACACATATTGATGCATTTATCACCCAGTCAAGGCCAGTTCTGGATAACAGCTGTGAATAGATAGATGTGAAGTGCTATGTCAAGGTATACTCAAAATGACCAGAAATCACTCAAACTACAAGATACAGTATAGATCTGTGTCTATGCAAGATGTTTAATCTTTATCATATACAAATTGTCCTTTAGAATAAAGTTTGGGAGGCATTCTTTATATTTGTGTATTTAGGACACAAATATAGAGAGGAGAAGGAAGGAAAATTACTTGCCTATACAGTATTTTTATATCCCACATGGATTTACATTCCAGTCTCCCCCTGTCTGGTTTATTTATACAGATTTAGATTTCTTTATTAAGCTTCTTTATTTATACGTATGACAGGTTTAAGCGTTCAAAATTGCCTTGACATACATATTCACTTGCCACTTCATTAGGTACACTTCATGGAGGTTCTGGTATTCAGCACTTGTTTAAAAGGATGAAAACCAAGGGAACTGTTGATTCAGTTGTGTTTTCATGGAGTTGTACTGACATGCGTTCCCATTATTTTGATAACCCGCTTGTAGTCAGTTGGCTAGGTTAAATAACATTTTAGAGTATAACCTATATTATACAAATATCAAATGAACTGACAAGTGATTGTACAGTTGCTTCTGTAAATGTTCAAACTTGTATAACGTCTAAAAGTCTTGGCTTGTGTAATCGTAATGCATCACTTGCTAATTTTTGTATGTTACTTGTCAGCAAAAATGGAGTGGCACATTGTGGCGAAGAGAGGCATCTGCTAGTGAAGATTAGTAGTATGTTGTTTCTAAGTGGCACACTGCAGTGACATAAAGTATATGCTGGAGTAAATGTTTAGTTGTACCAGGATTTAAGGGGAAATATCTCTGAAATAATTCGTCTTGGATTTGCAGCCTACTTTGGCTCATGATCCTCTTAAGTCGAAGGCTCTTTTGTATGTGGTGCCTAGCTTTACTTATGTAATTATGCCCACTAGCCACATAGTTCATGTTCCACTATTAATGAGTGATAAATCTGCTGTAATTAAACCACCAAAAAATATCTTTTGGATGCATCATGTAACCACTCAGCATAGAAAATATCTTCACAATTCACAGGTAAACATTTCTAATGATGTTTCATCATGGTGTCAGGAGTCATGGTCCAGGGATGCTCGGGTTTTGTAGAGAAATGATTGGAAACCCAGGCAGAAATTCTCTCATCTTTGTGAAAATACGATTTAATGTTCAAACACAACTAAAGGTTGTTGTTCCAGAAGTCTGTTTTCATTTATTTGTGCTCATTAGATTTAATGTTGTGTGATGGTGCTTATGTGTTCTATCATGGAGCAATTGGACCAACAACATGCAGTCTGAATCGAGAACTCATCATCTTATGATTCAGCTTCTCAGGATTTATGTTGCCGTTTGTTTTAATGTGGTGATAATAGACATGAATTAAGGTAACACACAGATGATAACTGTGAATCCCTGGCCAGTTGTAAGTGTCAGCAGGGCATCTGAAAAGTCACAGGAGGACTGACACTTTTATTCAGGCATTGACGTATAACCCTTAATGTTGGTCCTCACCACTGATCATACCTGCCTCTGTGTTGATACCATCTGCAGAGGCATTGTTATGGATCATTTGAGTATATGTTGCTGTGGGAAATAATGCAATGACCAAACGATAATGTCTTTAAACACAGTTGAAAATAGAAAGCCTCAGTTGGGTTTCTGTCTCTAATGTCTGCACCACAGCAGGTTGAATCAAGTGCCTAAAGGCATTTCACACTTAACAGTGCGTCTGTAGAATTAAATCGGCCTCCTTCTATACACAACAAGCTCAGACCTTTCTGCTATACATATACAAAGGTTTAGCAGTAGTCATAGTAAAAATCGTATCCATGCCTTGCTTTTGTATGGTGATGTGGTGCTTGCCAAAATGTATAATAACGTTTTCTGTACAAGTTAAGTACATTGATTTTATTACTGAGAATAAATATTCCCACAGAGATCCCGGTCTAACAATTAAATCGATGAAAACATCCTCAGTTGTTTCCTTCTCGCTGAGGCTGTTTAGTGGCTATGCTGATGACAACTTATAATGAGCCACTGATGAATAAATCAATATGTTATTCCAGATCATTAAATCTGCCAAGACGTGACTTAACACCATTGCTGATACAGCAATAAGTTTCCCCAAGGGAAAAAGTACATGTTTAGTGTGAGCGCTGCTGCCTGGTTTGAGTTCAGACACAGACAAACCTGCCAGGAGAGGACAAGCTGTTCCTCACTGAGAAATACTGACAAAAGTGAAAAGTACTATTAATTACAAAAAAGTTTTGGCTTTCATCTCACAATACAATTGAAATCTTTGATTTATTAGTACACAGTACATAACACAGTACAACACTATACAGTAATATGGAAAAATATAAAGCAATATAGGAATATATAAGACAGTACAGGGAAATGAGTTACGATTATATACACAAAAATAGAGAAATATAAAAATAAATAATATCTTTGTAAGATCACTGCCAACATTGAACTTGTTTTATAGCGCAATATTGTGTTGCTTACAGTGTGATTAACAATGGTTCAGCAAATAAAACTGGTTTCAAAGTCATGAATATTACATGTCCACTCTTGAAAGATTTATTTATTATTTTTAGCGTGTGTTAATTAAATAGAACTTACTTTAAGAATAAATATCACCACAAAGAATGTGTATACTGTGATGGACGTTGGCACCTGCCTGACATGAGTAGTCAGTGGTGTTGATGTGGTGTTGTTAGCTGTGGCGTGATGTGTTTAGACAATGAGTGACCAGCAGAGAGCTGATTGGCCTGAGTACAGAGGCTTGCATTGTTTTGTGTGTACAGTCTCCTCTACTGTCTATGCCTCTCTCTATCTGCCTAGCTACAGTAAAGCAGTGAGACAGCAGCAGCGGTACAGTTAAATCAGTCTTCCTGTTTGTCATAAAGGATACATCTTGAATTCATCAATCATATCTTAGTGTTAAATCTCCTTAAATGCTGATGCACTGTTGGTAAACACATGGGACATGTCAAGTTACTGTGTGTATGTATCCAGCAAAAAAGCTCCATGCTGTGACTGCGGTAACTCATTTGTATGTTTAATAAATTTGTACATTTACCAGCTTATGCAATGTCTAATGCAGAGCCATAAAGATGGCAAGCTGTCTTATTATTTTCCACTGAGATGCCACTACACCAAACAACATAATGTCTTTATCAGTCCTTTTATCAAACACATTATTTTTAATGTGTTATCAGCACTGACCTGCTTCACATCTAATTCTCCAGGTCCCCAGTGGGACAATTAAAGTTTAATTGAATCTTGTGCATATTCACATCCTGAAACCACAGCTGTACAGCTGCACAGGAGAAGAACTTCACAATCCCTGGGGATTTGGACATGTGTTGCAGACTGCTTTTATGATTTATGGTTGTATCTCTTCTGGAAGTATATGGTTCATGCATGGTGGTGTAATGGTGCGTTCCCGAACGCACCATTTTCTTGTGGCGTTAATGCTATGGACAGGTGTCAGTGTGTATATGTTTGCTGGAGAGACCATACGCATATTGGGAGCCATTTCCGTCGGGAATTCTGCTCAACTGATGCTAAACGTAACACTGCAAACTGTTTTTAGTCAGCTCCTCATGCTGGCACTATGAGAGACTTCATTTACTGCACCAAGCTGCTGAGAACCTACTAAATGCTTCAAACGTGGACGGAGTCTGAGGAGAACTGTGAGCACTGTTAAGACACTGTGAACTGGATTCAAATGGGCTCCAACCTGGGTACCACACACTAATGAACTAATAATATAGTTAAAATGCATTTTTTGTTTTCATAAATTCAACACCTGGTCAAAAATAAATGTGTTTTTTTTTTTATTGATGTATGGTAGGCTGACTTCTCCAGGGCAGCATAACTGTATATGAAGCTAATCAAGTCTCTCTGCGTAGTAGAAAGAGTCACATTCTAAATGCTGCTATACACACATCCCAAATTGAATACTTTAGTAGGCCCGTCATCCATTCATCTCCAATGCAAAGAGTCATTACTCAGAGTAGTTTTGATGCGGTTTACCCACCCTCCTGTAAAATAAGAGAACAGAGTGCTGCAAAAATAATATTCCTAATTTATCCACTGTGTAAGTAAGGGTAATGAACAGAACACATTATCCAAAACTAAACCGCAGACGGCAATAAAATTGCACTTTATTTTTTTAACGAAATTTCAGGTTGTTCATAAATTTTCAACAACTGTTCATTGTTTTGTAAAAGGATAGCTCATAATGTACTTGTTCTTCTTTGCAGTAAAACAAAGGGATACAATTGTAGTTGTCGCTATTTTTAGGTTATTATACTATTATGTTACTGGTCCGGCCCACTTGAGATCAAATTGAGCTGTATGTGGCCCCCTGAAATAAAATGAGTTTGGTGTAAGGGGAAAAGCCAAAGATAAAGCCTGAAACGACAGAGTCTCAAACAGCGTCTGTAATCTGACTCAGAGGTATTGCTTGAGCAGGGACAGAGGGTAAAGCCCCGGCGGGTGCATATGTGCATGGTGCATTGCAGTTTTTGAACTGCTGAGTGGGCTATCTGAATTCACGAAGCTGCTTGTAATGTTAAAATTCACACTTGCATTTGGATCAACTTTCAACGTGTCAGGAAAATACAACTTAAGGAACAAAACAAAGCGCTACTTATGCTGTGGATGGAACTTTCTGTGACTGTGATCACATCAGTGCTTCCTGTCAAACACCTGGGATTATGTTTCTTCTGCATTATGTTTCTTCTTCTGTGTGTTTGCTTGGAAGTTTCAGTCATTGCTCAAACTGTGAACTTGCATAGGTTTGCATGTAATGTATAAACTAAAATGGGGTAACTTGCCTCAATCAGAATATGAGTCTGGTAATACGCTCTTTAGATTTCATTTCTGGACATTTTTCAACTGATACAGAGTAAGATATGCCTCTGCACGCAATTGGACACTACTACAACCAGTCAAAGCAACAAATGACAAATCCTACTTATTGACAAATGCCCTAATTGCTGATAAATGTGTTTCTTTTAAAGTTTTTTTGCTGTTTTTGCAGTTTCTGACGCAACTGTGGAATCTAAACCTCTTGCTTCACCAACGGTACAATGAATTTTCAGAATAGGTAAAAGGTTTACAGGCTAATGGTTGACTTCTGGTGTCAATTAATATTGTTATGAACATTTCTGTAGTGACATATTGACTTAGTGTACATTGTCTCCTATAAATACACACATGTACAATAAAAAACAGTAGGTGGACGGGTGACCTTTGCAGATTTTGGCTTCCTCTGTGAAGTGCTGTCCAGTGATGTAGTTTGGCGTTGAACTGCTAAAAGACTGGCCAGTGTCCAAAGACTGCACAGAGAGGAAGAGGGACAATGACAGATGGACAGGTAAAGTTAGAGAGAGGATGAAAGGAAAGCAGTGTTCAGAGAGTTAAATAGGGAAAATGGATTTACTGAGAGAAGAGGTAGATGTAGAAATAGCTCATCGCCTCACCATACACTTAAATATCCAACATCTTGCCCTCCTTCTCTCCTTTGTCGGACTTCTCCTCTCTTACTCCTTTACCTTCCTCTGTGCTATCTTTGTCTGTGTCCTCGCTTCATGTACAGCATCTTTCTCAGCCTAAATCTAAGTGATTCTCTCTACTTTTATCCCCCAAGCTCAGAGAGACTTTTAAGTGTCTCACCACCTGTCTTACGCCTGCCCCATATTTACATCCAGACCCATAGTTTGTAATGCATTAAAAGTACAAATGTTAGTAGTAGCATTGACGAGCAAAAGAAACGGAGTTCAGAAATTGTTTGTTGGCAAAATGTTAGTCGAAAGGGCTTTGCTTCAAATTCATGTGTCCCCCTTTTTCTGTTGTGCATTAGTTAGTTATCTTGTCAGATATTTGCAGTTTTTCATGATTATCAATGTGTGTCTTGATCTCACAAACCTTTCATGTTCTTTTTTCTTTTTGGCTATTTATTTTATTCTAGCATTTATAACTATATTTTATGTGGTCACACTAAACTGAACCCTTGAGTATGTTTGGTTTTAGTATTTAATAGCTTTGACAACTCCTCTTCATAATTTCTCTCTCCATTTTCATCCTGTCATTTCTTCAGTCTCCCCTTTCATCTCTCCATCTGCTTCCGTCTTGTTTAGCCCACCTCCCAACATCTTTTCACTGCAGTAATAATAACAGATCTGACGGCACAGTTGCCATGGCAGCTGTGTGATAAGTTGGCTGGATGAATCGGGCAGGACTTCTAGTGGCTGACTTCAGTCACAGAGGCAAAATAGAAATAAAATGATCACAAGTGAGCTGAGCAGATGATGAAAGATTCAAATAAAATTAAATAGTACTTTAGAGTTCATAAATATTAAATAACATAAGATATTGTAATGTTATTTATTAGAACCATTTACATATATTAAATATTTGATGTTATGTAATTCTTTTCAAAACCTTGTTTTAGGATGCCCGTGTGTTTCCTTGCATAAATTCTGCCGTGTACCTCTTGATCAGAAGTTGCGCTAGACTATTGCTGTCATTTTGACTGACCCGTCACTTTAATTATCATTTCATTCATTGTTGATTAATAATCAATAGTGGTGGGGAAAAAAAGATTCAGTTCATATAACCGACCATCAAAGGCGACTCAAGAATCATGAATATAGAGTCTATTTAACGGTCTCAGTTGAGTCCTACCACGTTTGATTGAAATAAATAGCACCATTCAAACACCGTACATCTCACTCGGCAGAGAAACAATACGTACTAACCGACTTGACCAATGGCAAATTCTGGTACTCAGACACTCACTCATGTACATACAATACGCAGAGAAACGAAACTTAACCAACTCATAACCGCTGCTCGCAGATCAGCAGCCACTCACTCGGGCGGCAGATAAATAAAACTTAACGGACTCTTACTACTAATCAAGACAAACAAGAGTCAATTAATATGCTCACTCGCCACCAAGTTTGCAGACAACATCGGTCTGACTTAAAATAACTCCAAGTCCTTTTTTAAATACAGTTTCCTCTCGCACTGTCACACTCATGTTCTCCTTTCACTCCACGCCACCAACCCACCTTCCTCTGCCTACTTCCCCCAGAATGACTGGCACTTCTGGCTCTGGGTTTTCTTCCTCTGGTTTTTCCTCCTTCCTCTAACGGAGTTCAAGTGAAATTATTGAACATTCTATCGAACGTATTTTCTATTGGTATCGATCTCGTGTCTATCATGATATATATCGTTATAGTTTTATCGCTCAGCCCTCATATAAATGAATGTCCATACATTTAAGCCCTTGTGGAAAGTGTTCACACAAATCTGATTAAGCCTGTAAGTCACAGCAGTGTTAGCTACCTAGTTTTATTGTTCTTTATTGTTCCCAGCATCAACAATAAAAGTGGACTGACACATTTATCTTAGCTGCTCTCTTACGTCCAATCTGGGTCAGTTTAGCACTTATCCCACCAGGGACACGGTCACACCATTTTCTGAGAGCTATTAGAGGTGAGCTCATCTTTATGCCTCATGTTCTCCTTTCAACGGTGCAGAATATCTGCGAGAGTATGTTGATTGTAGAGACAAACAAAATGTAAAATGTTTTAAGGTTGTTGTATAATAACAGTCTAGTAACTGTATCTGTCACCTTAGCTCATGTCTAGTTAAGGGCATTACGTCCATGATTACTTCTAACCTGCTTCCATCCTTGAATCTTGAACCAGTGAATCAGGTCTGTGATCAATAGACTATTTGTAATAGAGAGTGTGTGTTAAGCTATTTAGCTGACCTCTTTGTTCTCAGCTCAGCACGCTGTCAGACGCTGTTGTTGTACCTACATTAAGTAGATTTAGGCCACCTATTTGTGTCTGTAACACAGGATCTAAGCAAGCTCACTTGTGTACTTGGTCTGTTCTTTGAGACAGTCAAAGTTAATTTTTAATTTTAAAGTGGAATCAAATAAAATAATAAAGGAAATTAAAAACCTACTGAATGTTATTAATCTTCTTCCAGTATCTTCCAGGGCTGTTACCCTGGGGTGGTCTGACCTGACATATTAGCTAATTGATTAACCTGGATCACTGACTAAGTGATTGTTGATTGCTACAGTATTTGGATCAGTGGCTGTAGAGCAGCTCCACACCTACCAGCACTAAACCATTATGTTGTATATGTTCTGCATAGATTGAGAGTTAATTTCTCTGTAAAATGTAAATAACAGCAAAGATCTGTTCAAAATAATTTCTGAAAGTCCATGTTCTGATATAATTAATGACTAAATACTAAGTGTGAACTTTATTATTATTACATTGTCATGGTTGTAGGCTTAATGAATCTTAGTTATGTTAAGATGCATCCCTTTTTGGTTTAATTACAGTTTCACTGCAGTTAATCTAAGGCCATTCAGCTGTGGATGTAGAGTGACAGATTAGCATACACATATAGGTCAATGTTTATTTCTGTTAGAGCATTTGTAACTTATGGGTTAGTTTAACCAGGTCACACAATCCTGCTGAATCTGGTTTAAATACATTTTAAGTTGATTCTGTCCTCCTTCTCCTTCACAGGTGACTACGCGTAGTGCCAAGGAGTCCAAGCTTTTTTCTCCACCCATCTTCAAAACTGTCCCTTTTCCTCCTCTCTATCTTTCCTGTCTTTCTTGTTTTTCCTATTTCTCTATCCCCCTCTCTCTTTCTGTCTGTGATGCTGGGTTGTGGGTGAGTATATGCCAGTGACCAGACTGAAGCTGGGGAAGTTAAAGGTGGTGCGGCGGCAGCTGCTGCAAAGGTACGAAGCATCAGACATCACAAAGATAAAATAAGACATAATATGACTTGCAGTCTAATTCTGTCTTATATGTTTGAAACAATTCTGATATCTGCCATAAATAGCTACTAATAACTTATCTTTGCTGTAAAATCTGTTGTACGTTCTGCATAAACTTCAGCATTTACGTTTGGTTTGTTGGTTTTGAGAACATCAGCCACAATCTTAATAGAAATATAGAATAAATTAATAGAAAATAAACCCAAAAAACACAGCAGTATCTTTTCCTGGTTACTCAGCTGTGGTTTTACTGACATTGGTATGAGTACGATATTATTATGAAACAATTTTTTGTTTAATTAGATCTGAATCCATTATCAGATCTGTGTATTTAATCTAAATGCTTACAAATCTCTCGTCAAATCTTTTTAGATTCACACTTTTGTGTCTAAAGTTTGAAAATGACTAAAGCTCAGATCTCTACATCTTGATGTTTCCTCATCAGCCATTTTCTAATTGACTATAACAGGTATGAACACCAGCCATTTGTCTCCTGCCTGGCCGGCCTCTATGGTTGCCAATGGAGACGATACCAAAGAGCCCGAGCGCAGCCAGGAGAATGCTGCTGCAGCAAGGTAAACATACGCACACAGCTTGGTGAGTTTAGCGAGTTTGCTGATTTTGCAGAGTATTGATTCCCCAGCCACTTCACCTTAGTGTGGCCTGCTGATTCAAAATAGGCAGCAACTGCTTTTCTATGAATATATATATGTATATACTCTGTCAGCTGCTATCAAAATGCACTGCTACCATATGCACTTGGCAGTTTGACTGACTTCCTCTGTACCGGCCAGATGGTGTAGCTTCAAGGAGTTTCTGCTCCAACTGTGACTATAAATCCTATTAGACGGGAAATCTTCAGTTTACTGTTGAACCTTAATTTCACTTTAAAGAAGCTTTGGGGGATAAAGGTTAAGGATTTAAATGTAAATACTCTAGTATAGTGCTATAAACACACACTTGTTTGTGAATAATTATTGTTTCTTTGAGTAGGAACGGGTCTTTTGATAAGACAGAACTGTGTGTTACAGGTGGAATGTGGCAGTTTTGGCCTCCTGATCCTCACCTTCTTTCTGAGTTTTGTTTTCCTCTACTTCTGGTGTGAAGCCCAGAATGACTACAATGACTTTGACTGGTGGGTCTCACACACCACATACTGAAATACAAACACATGTTAGTTGAAGTTTGTTGTAATTTGTTGAGATTCGTGGAATCTAACACAGTTCTAGGTGTAGTGGTTTCTCTATAGGTTGTCAAATGAATGAATCAACAAATAATTCCTACTCTTTGAAAACTATTTTATCTGGTTAGTGCGTATATAAGCTTCTGTAGGTCCTATATATGCTGCTGATGTCTTTGTAAATTTGCTTATAAAAATGAATAAATGTGTCACAGCATGTGATAACAATCTGATAACTGTTTTTTTTATTATTATACCTCTTCAGGTTTAATTTTGGGACTTTTGGTTTCTGGTTCCCTTGGTCTCTGGTGCTGCTGGTTGTTGCTGCCGCCCTCTTCACGTACATCGCCCTGCTATTGGTATGCACTGATACCAACCTCTGTGGAACTATGATATGGAAATATGATATAGCAAACAAAAAACTTATCTCCAGTGCATTCAGAGGATTACATTTTCTGCTTGCTGAAATTTGCCAGTCCAAATCCCTGGAGCTGCTGAGAAAACATTTGTGTTGTTCTTGCCAGAGTTAAAAGTTGACTTGAGTCAAGTTGACCCAGTTTGACTGTTGGGAGTGTGACAGCATTTCCTGACCAGAGCACTCGACCCAATGTGTTTGATGAGGCACACATGCACATGAGTCCCTTGGCTCTCCCAGAACTTTGTGTGACATTTGTCTGGAATTTGTCTGCCTCTCTGCAGTGACAAATATTATTTAACACTTGTTGTATAATACATATATCTGCATCTATAGTTGGTGTGGTCAGTAATGTAGTCGTATCTCTTGTCTGTGCGTGTGTTCTTGTGTTCTAGTGAAACATCATCACTTGCTGCCCAAGTACTGTTCTAATTTAAAATATGCATCTGACCATATGGTCCAAATGTGTGTATTCTTGCCCTGCCCATTTTATTGCAGACACATCCAGAGATTAAGAGCCTGTGTTGACTTTGGACAACCAGGTTACCTAGTATGCATTTACTGATTGTTATCAAGTACACTGCTGTTCCAGTTACAGACTGACTGTAGTACATAGTCTGCTGCTGCACCTGGCTAGAGATTTATAACAAATTAGTAACATATATTTCCTAAATGCTGTTTAAAGACCGTTTGACTGTTAAAATACGATTTTTCCCTTTTTTTTTCCCTTTCTTTTTAAAAAAAAAAAAATATGTCGAAATTAGAAACCATGTGGTTCTTGATGTTAGGTTTCAAACAATGTCTATGTTGAATTAGTTTTATCTGACAGTTTCTAAATATCTTATCATTGTTCAGGTGCTGGCAGTGTGTCTGCTTTCTGAGGGTCAGAGGCTGTATCTTCACTGGAGCCACAAGGTATGCACACAGTGATATGATAAAGAATAAATCATTATATTTTTCTGTTACCCCTTATTTTCAGTTTAATACATTTTCTGTCCTCCTGCCTTTGTTTAAGACTGGCATTGTGGTGACGCTGGTGTTCTCCGTCACAGCAACTGCTGTCCTGTCTGACCACTGGAGCAATGAATGGAAGACTCTCGTCCTCTCCCTACAGGTTAGCCATTCCTGACATGTCAGCCATTTACACAATATTAGAATTCAAAACAATGCAGTAACGATTGGTAATGTGAATGCTGTTTCTATTGTTTTTACATCGACTGTAATTTGTGTTTTATATGGATAGTGACATGTTTGGGACTGCTGCCATGTTGGGCAATACTTTCATTCTCTTTTCATGTTTAGGTGACGGCACCTTTCCTCCATGTGGCTGCTGTCTCGCTAATGGCCATTCTCTCCTGGCCAATAGCACTGCACTTCTTCCGTATGAACAAGAGATGTAAGTTAATTGATCAGCTTTTAATATTATACTCGTGTAAAGAAATAAGATGATCCAGCTGCAGCAGTTCTAGTTCTGGGAAATGAAAAAGGCAGCTTCCTCAGACATTTCTGCAGTGGTGCTCTTTAAGCAAAATAAATGACACCAAACAAGACCCCATATAAAATGTTGGTTGGGTATATGCTTAATAAGCTCCTTATGAAAAAATATAAGCCAAAAAAATACTTACATGATACCTAAGAAGACGAAATCTAATGACATGCAGTCCTGGCATAACAGTATTAACTGGAGGAAATTGAGGAAATGGGGACATTAGCTGTTTACTGATGATTTCTGACTCAGAGTGGTTCAGTTATAATTGTAGCAGTAACCAATAAAGCTATTCTGAAATTAAACAATCCCTCAGCACAATGACGCACTTATCTGGCATGTTTTTTTTTTTTTTACATCTCCCTCGACTTCCTCTTACTAGAATATCTAATTATTACACTCTTCTCTTTGGGATTCTTTCTGTCCCTTCATTTCATTCAGGGTCATCTTTCTCTGAATGGCTTTGACCTCTGTGTCTCTTCGTCTCTCTTTTCTCTTTCGTCTCCATGGGTACTGTCCCTTGTCGCCATGGTGATTCAGCGGGTAGAGCAATGCTGAGTCATGACAGGGGTCTCACCTGGCAGTAGATAAGGAAGAGACAGAGTTGCCAAAGCACACAGAGTAATAGAGCTTGCTCCAACTTTACTGTGTTGAGACAAACTTCCACCCAAGCCCAGTTAGAGCAGAGACTTACAACCTGAATCCCAGAAAAGTTGGGACGTACTTTAAATGTGAACAAAATGAAAACTAAAAGACTTTCAAACCACATGAGCCAATATTTTATTCACAACAGAACATAAATAACATAACAAATGTTTGAACTGAGAAATATTACAATTTAATGCACTAGTGACCTCATTTAAAATTTCATGCTTGCTACAGGTCTCAAAATAGTTGGGACAGGGGCGTGTTTACCATGGTGTAGCATCTTTCAAAAACAGCTTAAAGATTTCTGGCCATTGAAGTTATGACTTTCTGGAGTTTTCGCCTATAGGCAAAAATGGGACTAAATAGATATAGGTTTCCAGCTGCTGAAGAGTTTGTAGTTGTCTTTGACATATTCTTCTTTTAAAGAAGAGCAAAGATCTGGACTGCAGGCAGACCAGTTCAGCACTGGACTCTTCTCTGACAAAGCCATGCTGTTGTAACAGCTGCAGTATGTGGTTTTGCATTGTACTACTGAAACATACAAGAAATATACAAGACTTCGTCTGGAGGGGAGCATATGTTGCTCTAAATTCATTTGTTGAATGTTGATTTTTGTTATGTAGTTAGAACTTGTACTGGGACTCTCAGTGAGACACATTACGGAGGCCCTCACTGCAGAGTATTTTCTTAAAGAGTAACTTCATCCCCACCATTATGACCTTACTTCTGATACCATCTGGTGCTTTATGTTCTTACTTTGCCATGGTGATGTGTGTGTATATCCAAGTATCCAGAGTTTCACATTTACTATTGAAGTGTTTCCAGGTTTCCTTTTCAGTCATTATCTAGATACCGGCAGATATTCAAGATAATGTTAGGCAGGCATCGGTCTGTCCATATGGCTACTGTTGAGCACCAGACCACCTTGTTAATCCGATCAGGAAAGATTTAAAGTACATTATCCTGACTAGGTTCTGATTTCAAGACACGCTTGAAACCCTTTATTGTGCTATATTGAGACACTTGAAGATGTTTGTTGGTTTTATTATTTCAGTGTCCAATGTTCAAGATTTTTATTGGGAAGCATAACATGTAACAGCATAACATGAGGATAAATTACACTAAAACACTAAAATCTGAAAGCATGGTTAAAAACAGCAGTGCAGTTAGTGTAGCATGGGTATTAATAAATAAATATGTGTGTGTATGTAATTGTACAGATTATGTACAATTACATACACATGAAGAGTTATTTGCTTGTGTGTGCGCAACCCAGCTTCCTGCAAATGGATAGATTCTGTACCATGCTGCTGGGTTTTGCTTACCATAAGTATTTGGTCTTATTCTTTGCACTGAAGCACACCGTTCCTGTAATTTGTAAACATTTACAGTCTGGCTGCAAACACTGTATCTGCTGATAAAGCACATACTAACCCACTTATAGTATAAATAAAACAAACCCTTTTGTTCTTGTGAAAATGTAATTTTGTCAAAGTGCCAATCTTACAAAAACCTTAAATCCAAAATGATAGCATTACATCCTGTAAGCATCTTAATGAGACATGTTGAGGTGGTTTATTTGTTCAGTGTACAGGTTAATATCTTTGTGTTATTGTCTTATTTAGTGCGTCAGGTGGCTGTCCTGGGTCTCTACCTATCTGTGTTGTTCTCCCTCTACCTGGTCCCCCTGGGGATGTACTCACCCTGCATTAAAGAGGAAGGAACACTGGGCGATCGTCCCAAACTCATTGGACACAGAGGAGCTCCAATGGTAAGACTGAAATGAACTGTGACAACTGAACCTGCTTGAATTCTGTTAGACCTTATATTAAACGCTGTGTAGTTTATTGATTCCAGACCATATTTCCAGGTAAAACAAGGAAAAATATCTTTGAAGCTGCTTCTGCAAATATTTATGTTGTCTGTATTTGTATTTATGTGTGTGTAGCTTGCTCCAGAGAATACAGTAATGTCGTTTGAGAAGGCAGTGGAAGCTGGAGGAGCAGGACTGGAGACAGATGTCGCCATCAGGTAGTAGCTACTGTCACCTGTAGTTACATTGTGTTGTTATATATATATATATATATTTTTTTTATTAATTGTAATATTTAGAAAGAGTGCCATGTGTAGTATGTCAGAACTCCTCATCTTTACACAAAAATAACACTGAATTACACTAAAATACCCACCGAATAATACACTTATATAATTTGGCAACAGTTTCAAGGTGACATAGTTGTCCTACGACATTGGCCACCAGTGACTGAAACCAAGTCCTTGTCTTGATGCTAATGATATAGATCAGATGATCGCGTGCTACTCTCAGTGCTAATCCAGTTAGCCAATAGCTCAGGGCTTTTAGTACACTATTCCACATCCTGAAAACAGTCGGATTAGAAGCATGGCATGACTTGACATTAGCACATTAGCTTAATCCCGTGTTATTGGTGACCAAGGTGAGTCTGGTGGTACTTGTGTTTGTAAGAATGAGCTGTGTGTGTGTGGGAATGATTGCAGCTACTGCTAAGGGTTTTTGAGTGGTGATCTGTTAATGCGTATTATTGAGCATGTACATAACTGATACCGCTTGTGTGATTAATTGAGATGACAGGCTCTCAGAGTGATTGTTTTTGTGTGTGTTCATGAATAAGATGGATGACTTTCTGAGAGCCAGACTAAATGTGATGCTTGACGGCTGGTGTTTTGATATGTGAGCAGATGAAATGCTTTGTTGTGGCTTTAATTGCTCTCTTCTCTCCTTCCTTCATTTCTTTTCCTTTGCTTTCCTCTTTCCATTCCTTTCATCTCATTTTTGTGTCCTACACTTCATGTTTTCATTCACTGAATATTCTCATCACTGTCTGTAGCCTCGATGGTGTTCCGTTCCTGATGCACGACTCCACTCTGAAGAGGACTACTAATGTTGCTGAGATTTTCCCAAATCGAACACACCATGATGCCTCCTCTTTCACCTGGGCTGAGCTACAGCAGCTTAATGCTGGCGACTGGTTCTTATCGGTGCGACCAACAAACCCTCATACAACATACTTTAGAGTGTTGCTGGCTGGACAGCAAAAGTTATTGAGTATTGAAACTCTGTAGAACTGCCTTGCATTGAGCTCCAATCAGATTAGTTAATTGTATTACACTTAAGAGGTTAGATGTTTTGTTTTTTCTATTCGTACATTACATAAAAACATTCAGCTCATATATGGCTGCATCAGTGATGTTCTGAAATGTCAAGTTAATGCTGTGTTTTATTCCTATCTATGAAAAAGACTAAGCATCTGTGTTTTTCCTCAACATGACTTTGTCTCTTAAAGAGGGACCCGTTTGGTACGGTCTCTTCCTTGTCTGAGGCAGACCGCTGCCAGGCCCAGAACCAGTCCGTTCCTTCACTGGCTCAGTTTCTCGAGGTCGCGGCCAGACACGGCAGAATAGTGCTGTTTGACCTGCGCAGGCCACCGCGTCAACACCCGTACAGACAGTCATACATCAACACCACTCTACAGGTCATACAGGCCCACATCAACTCCTCTCAGGTAAATGTTACAAGGTGGATGCTTGCAGGAAAAATAAATCCTTTCCACCTTTGGTTCAAAGGCAAAATAAAACTGTGGTATATATGTTTTTGTTTGGGTGAAACTCAGATCTGGCTACTGTTGCTCTATAAAAGCATCTTTGTATTTACGTAAATATGTTTAGATGTAATTTTTGTTCTCTTGATTGTGTGTCTGTGTTTGTAGGTGTTGTGGCTGCCATCTGAAGACAGGGAGCTGGTCCAGGCTGTGAACCCAGAGTTGCAGCAGACCTCTGGACGAAAGGCTTCAATACAGGAACTGACAGATGGCCATATCACCAGACTGAACCTGCACTACAGCACCATGTCACAGCAGCAGATCTGGTAAATAATAATCACTATTCGAATAATAAACATTAAGAATAAAAAACGCATTCGGGCAAATTTGAGAAAAGGTTTATGATTGCAGCAACACACAATTTCCAGCAGCATGTTCTTTCAACTGATCCTTGCAGGGTACTCAAAATCTGTACGCAATTATCCAGCAAAGAAAACATTACAAAGTAAAGCTGCTTTTAAAGGTATATAATTACAGTTCATTCAACTCTCAGTTGTCTATTCACATCTATAAACAGCCCTATTTATAGCTTCCAGGACAAATGTGACATTTCATTGTGAACTTTTCAAATTGTCCCATGTGAGTGTCCCTGCGTGTTCTTACGTAACTCAAGATACTCATGGCCACCGTATCCTCAGTGACTCCTTGTTTGTTTGATGAGCAACCTTAAGGTAGGGAAAGAGAGGCAGGTATAGGGCAGGTAGGAGAATGAAAGGGGGCAGAAAGAGGAGGAGGGCTGACAAGAGGGAAGTAGGGGAAAGGCTAATTTGGTTAAAGAGAATGTGATTGATGTGATGGGAAGGGGGAGAAACAGAAACAGTGGAGGAGGTACAGACCGATTTATCTGATGACGATGAGAGAGTCTTTTAGGTTGTGCAAGAGAAACAAGTGGGAGAAACGTGTTCACCAACAGAAGCTGTTGGAGAACAATCTAGAAAGAAACTGATGAATGAGTCACGCACTGTGCTTTACAACACAACAACTAGTTTCTCCCTATTACTGTAATATTTCGCCAAAGATCTCAGTTATGGTGTCACCAGCTACAGATGGTTGGATGAATCATGTTACGCAGTGAGGTAACATCATCTGTGGTAATTATGATCATCATGAGTGTTACAGTTTTTACATGGGGGTTCTCTTACAGGGAGACTAGTGATTTACTCTTCCTCTGTTTTAACCTTTAGGAAAAAACTGTAATACTGTAACTTGGTTGCAAGTTCATCTGCAATAAAACCTTTTAGTAAGTCATACCAGTTTTAATTTACATTTAGAATATGCCACATTCCCTATAAACTGTACTTTACACAACAGATTGAGGTATTTATGCTTAAAATTACCTACTACCAATAATTTAAAATGATTTATTTAATGAACAGCATGAAAATAAAGTTTATGTTATGTTTTTACTGAGGAAATGAAGCTCTGTCTCAGAATATTGTAGATCATAATGAATTTTGTCATTTAGAAACCACATATGCCTCTTCTGCAGTATCTGTTTCGAGGGTCAGACAGGTGTCTGTACGGTGTTCTTTATCTGTGGGTGGAAATGGTGAAACTTTATTTGACCAAACAACAGTTAGAAAACTTTTTTTAGATGCAAGATGTTGACCTGGTTAGAAAGAAAAATCTTTAATGTGGACTTCCTTCTCTTCTTACTCATCTCCTGTCCTCTCTCTTTCTCTCTCCGTACAGTAAATACCAGTCAGTGAACATCAGTACTAACCTGTATGTGATCAGCCAGCCATGGCTCTACAATCTGGCCTGGTGTGCTGGAGCACAATCTGTAACCACCAACTCCATCCACATCCTGTCCAACTTCAACAAGCCACTCTTCTTCATGGTGAGCAGATTCAAGGCTTCAGCTGCTATCAGACAAAAAGGCCACGTCCTATTTGTTAAAGATGAATTTAGTATGACTGCATGTGGCTCATTCAGGACATTACTGTGATGTTCCCCTAGAAAAGACTCATCGATTACTGGGTTAAGACCAGAACAGTGTCTGTAACTGATTAAAAGTGATCATGATATAAAGCTCAGAGCATTGTAAAGATTTGTGCATTTACATCGTCAACATCTAGACTTTGCTCGTATCCAGTGTGACTTTCAGTGAGTGGGAGGGAAAAATGTTCTGTATCTGGATGTACATCTCTGCAGTGGGTACTGTGGGTGTTTGAAGATGATTACGTCTGACCTTTCTGTTACATAAAGATCATTTCACCACCTGTCGGTTGATGAACGTTTTAATATGAATGTTCAAGTCGTGAATGGTCACTAAGTGAAATAATAATGTTAATTTTCAGACCCTTTGTTTCAGGTAATGTTTATCAGTCTTTGTCTCCTTCCAGACTCCAGAGGAATACAATCTGATGTGGATTCTTACTGATGTGGTGTCAGCCTTCTTCATCATTGCAGTTTTCATATTCCACTGGTACTACCACACACACACACACACGCACACACACACACACACACACACACACGCACACACGCACACACACACACACACACACGCACACACACACACACACACACACACACAGCTCTCATAATTACGTTTCTGGTTTAATTGGAACGTCTGGTGTTGGGGCGGTGAAGCTGTGCAGGGCTGAGTCATCCCTGCTGCTCATGTGGTTTTATTATTGATACGTAAGCTGATGGCACTCTGAACATACAGTGTAAGGAAAGCCGTGTAAAATGTCTTTTTGATGAATGTGGTACAGGAAAAAAAAGAGTTTGAGAATGTGAGTTCAGACAATACGAGAGTCATTTTTACAAGAATATTTTATTTTAAGCTTAACTGCAGAGACTGCTGGGTCATCAAACACATTTCCTGGGCTTTCCTGTCTAAGGCACACGTCTGGACTTATTGTCAGACTTTACCTTCCTTCATGACTGACAGCTTGTTATACAAACTACTTCTTTTTAAGAGTAACTTAAAGTGTGAGTCAGTGAGATTTGTCCTTTCCTGTTCACCACATTAGGACCTTCAGTACAAAACAAGGCCTCATCTGTGATTTTATATATATATATATTTTTTTGGTTATTTTTATAATATCCCTTTCATCGTGAGCCTCTCTCTTTAGTCAACATTCGTCTGGACGCTGTCTCAAACAGACACAAACAGAAGTGCCCTCATGTATCCCCAGTGCACACATCAAAGCTTGTTGCAGGACTACATATGTCAGTCTCAAAGGGGTTTGATGAACCCAGAAACACACCTGGTTATGCTCTCCTGCTCTGATCTGTTTGTTTTGTGCGTCTTTGTCACAGGTGGAGAGAGAGAGGTCTGCCTTTCTGGTCCGGCAGCCGCGAGACTCATGAGAACGGGCCATACAGCAAGTTCAGGACTGGTATGACACACTTCACATCTCTTCACTTTCTTGATTGTTGTTTTTCTATATTTGTGTTGTTATGGAAAAATGGAAAACTCAAACATTTCATACTTTTACAGCTGTGTGTCCATCAAGGTATTAACTGTGATTTGAGGCATAGAGGCAGATATTTAATCTCATGCCTCGGTTGACAAAAGGATGCAGCCATAAAACTACTAGAGAATATTTTCTGCCATCACTTGGACAATATGTAGAACTGTAGAACTTATTTTTGTCAACATCTCATCCACATGTGACCACATTAATCCAGGTTCTTACTGGAATATTCTGGTAGATGGTTGATAATACTGATATCCATTTAATTCCAATTAATTGGTACAGAGTTACAGTTAGTTGCAGGATTGATGGAGCATCTACTCTATATTATGAAAGGTTTACAAAAAGCTGAAATCTATATTGTGAGTGAGGGTACACACAGTAAACAGAAGCCAGCATGCACAATTTTAAGGTGATCATTTATTTATAACAAAATGGCTGCGTGAGTGTGTGCAGATTGTATTTTTTCCCTCTTTAACGGCGGAAACACGCCCCATAATGAAATCTAAATGCCTGATCATTTCTTAATGATTCAGTATTCATTATAATAGCTTGTGCTAAGAGCAGCTAAAACAAGTACATTATGGTTTACATCTTTGCATGCAGTGATGTCTTGCTGTGTGTCTGTGTGTTGTGTTGTGTATCAGACTCATCAGAGGTCATCTGTGTTCGCTGGAGCCCTGTGCACTCTGACCCCTCTGCTGGAGCCTTTGTCTCCCTCCCCCTGGTCTGCAACCCATGACTCCCTGCATGCCAACCCCACATGTCATCCCTTCAGGAAGCTTGTATGAACCATGAACCCTGTTTGTCCTCTACACCTTTCTGAGTTTCCTGTAGAAAACTTGAGCCCATGTCAACCTTCAAACTATAGACCTTTTAATAAAAGGGTGACCAGTTAAAAAAGGTCAAGTGGTTACAGTAACGCATTGTGACACCTTACTGAATAATTAGAGCTTCAAGATTCATTATAAACTTCTTAAAAACTCCAGATACCATAATTCCTGTAACAACCACAAATCAGAGCTGTAGTATGTTAAACCTAGAATAAAGTCTACAGATGTGCATGCACCAGACTTTTTATTTTATCTCACCTATGCATTGCACTCTTACATCTGCTTATTTTTCCATGTGTTTTTAATCCTTAATTTACCCGTACTTTTATCCACCCTGACCTCAATCTCTCATTTATGTTTCTGACTCATACTTGCCTTAAATCCTCTTTCGTCCAGCATACCCTCTCTAACCTATAATGTCCCTCATCTTGTTAAAACATTAAAAGTTTGACTTTTTGTTCCTTTTGCAGAGCTGAGCGACGTGTGGTCCATCTCCAGCGTCAGTGTCCGACCTGACCTCCGGAGCACACCCAGTTCACCCAGTACACCTCACCTGCCCACTATCACAGAGGAGTGATGGGTAAGAGAGAGGGAGACAGAGAGACAAAGAAAGAGAGAGGGAGGCAAAAGGAAAGGTACATAAAAAGAGAGATATTTTATAGAGAAAACTTTCTTATCTTAAACATTTGTCTGTCAAGATTTTCATGACTTAATTATCAACAATGAATTAAGTATTATTTTGTAAATATAAATATTTGGTTGTTTTAGTTTAACATCCAGATTAGGGTCAATGACTGATCACATACACACAGAGAAGTTGTTGCCAGTGAATCCTTTGAATGAGGGCAAGTAATGACAGACTGAGCAGAAACAGAGCAGGACAATGTAGGTAAGTCAACGACAGCAAACGCTTTTCTCTCTCCACTTCCTCTCTCATCCTCTCTCCGTCTGTGGGCCGACTGCCTGCTGGAACTGAACTTTTGAACCAAACCTCATTCACTGGTCTGCCATAAGAGACTCTGGACACAAGGACAGGAGCACCACTACCCAGTTTCACATTGTAATCTCTTGGATGCTGATAAATTCATGGGAAATGAGGACAGTTAAACACAGGACCAGAAGCTGACATGCTTGAGAGCATTTCCATTTCTAGTCATTCACCACCAACACCACCAGCTGAGCTCAACAACGCAAGATGCTTAACCTCATGAATGAAAGAAAAAAATAATGAATACATACTGCTGCAGTGACACAGAGTCACGTTCGCTCTTTCCATCTTGATTTTAGTTGATGAAGACCAAATGTTTGTCAGAGAAGAAACAGCAGATCTCTGAATGTTTATGAAACCTGTCAGTTCAAAGCAGGAGACACATGGACAAGGACAAAACAGACTGAATATGTTATCTATGAGATATATACTTTCTATTTTTTAGCGGTACAGAAATCAGGTGCATCAGACCAAACCTTAAACCATGTCTTAAATTTTAATCTGTGTGTGTCTGTGAGTGGTTGGTTGCGGGGTATGATCTGTACACCGCTGGACTGACGGAGTGAATGTAAACCTGAGGCTTGAGAAATTATTGTCATTTATGTTTGTACTAAAGTGAATGTATTATTAAGTGAGGTCTCTCAAAAGTATGAAGATTGTTTTGTCTGGGAGTCATTGGAAATTTGGCAACGGATTTGTGCCAAATATAGTATAAGTTAAACAAAGATATTAAAAAAAAAAAACTTTTGAGAAACCAGACCTTGGAGTCTTTTTAAAAGACATCTTCTTTTACTCATATGCTTTCTGGAATTATGACTATTTACTCAATCTGTGTTATGTTGTCGTCACTTAAACTGGGTCTAGATTTTGAATGCAGAGCGTCTCATCTATGCTTTTCATGTGTGAAATCCATGAAGTTAGGGGCCTTGATTTTCTGAGGGTTTTTCCAGTTACTGCAAAGATGAAGGAGGACATGCTGCAGTAAGTGCAATTTAAACAAAACAAAACAAAAAATGCTCACCCATCACAGTAAATGTATTGAACTTATTTTTAAAAATAACAACGGGTTCCGCCTAGTGGAGGAATTTGTTTCCAACAATTTTTGTATGCTTGGCACCTTATTGATTCTCCTACACATTATTCCTGCTTCTGCTACAGTGTGATGTCACATTCTGACTGTAAGCTGCTTTAACAAAGTCATGAAAAGAAAATACCATGTCTTCAATAGTCTCATGTTAGTGCTGCTTCTTGTTCAGGAGGAGAATGTGTTCTGACAGATGAGAAAAACGCTGATTTGGTGCTGAAAACTGTAGGAATATTTTTTTTTCCACACTGATCTGGCATTGAGAAAGAATTAAGTAGTATATTGCCAATAGCACTGATATTGATAAAGTCAGTTCCCATCCCTATATCTGACATAATCAGAATCAGTTAAACCCTGTTTAATGGGCTGTTACTAAATGTATGTAACTAGAATAAAGGCAAGTAAAGTAAAAGACTGATTGGGTAAATCAGGTGCACATTGATTGATTAGGATTTGGTTGTTGTGTCTTTGCATGTCCTGCGCTTGAGACTTATGTTCCGAACGTGTTAGGTTTGTTGAAATGATTCTGTAGACAAATGTTTGCAGTCAGACATTTCTGGATGATTTATGTTATCTAAAAAAAATGTCAAGGCCAAATGAGACATCGTAGTCAAAATTGCTCAGTCCTGACGCCACAAAATATTAATCAGACATGACATTATCTAGAAATACATGTTAAATCAGAATTAAGAGTGTCTTAATGTATTGTATCACATTTAGTTTTACTGTTTTTTCTGTTCCTGATGAGAATATAGTAGCTGATCCGTTGATCTGTTAGCCTTTAAGCTACAGTTAGAAACCACCAGTAGCCCTATTTATTCTATTGAATATAATGTTTCCCACCATTAGACCATTCAGGTCTGGTGACCATACAGGACTGTGATGGTTTCCGTTTGGAGATGCATTGCATTCCAAGCCTTTCATGTGTTGGTTTATCCAAGTTTTGTTTTAAAGCCGCTTTCTGAAAGTGAAATTCCAACCACCAGTCATTTCACTTTAAAAGTGTCCGCTCATGTCTGTAAGTATTTTTTATTTTTTTTTAAACCCAGAGAGACTTCTGTGAAACATTAGGTCAGGGCACATTAGTCCACTCTAAATCTGACAGAACTGGAGATTAAGCCTGATGACTTAACATGGATGATACATTTTTAATCAAAATTTGTCAAAACAAATTACAGTTTTATATTGATTGCAAACAGTAGATCGTTTTCACACACAGGTGACCTATGCATGCTGCTGTGCATGGTAAAGATAATGTAAGTAAACTTTAATTAGTGCGTTTCAAAATACAATGAAAATCTAGATAAAAGAGCATAAGAAATATTTTTTATATTCTGAGGAACAGATGTTACTGACGCCAGATATGAAAGCCTGTTACATCAAGAGCTTCTCTTTGTTTAATCTCAGCCGACTCATGACAGATGATCAAAACTGTTTCATGCATGAAAAGATTTTCTTGATTCTCGACAAAACTAAAGGGGAAGGCTGTGATGTTTTCATTTACTGGACCAGTTGTCATCAGCACACAATACTGTATCTGCTTTGCTGCCTTGATCCACTGTAGTATCTGCAATAGTATTTTACAAGGTCAGTGCCCATAAGTGAAGTTATGAATGTTCCTTCACTAGTAGCTCTAGTACATCTTTGCCAAACTGTTTTAGAATTGGCTCCGTCGGTGGACTGGCTAGACTCTGTGGTCCGGTTCATGTGATTGGCTTGTACATTGAGACGTTGGCTGCCTGTTCTTTAAATGTGACTTTTATTGAGGATCCTGGTGACGCCAGGACGCATCTGTTGTGCAAGTAACCAGATATTTTAAGCCAAAACACTGGGTCTCTCAAAATCAGACCATATGCGTTAAAATGCAATTAGTGCAAGTGTCCACTGTCAGCATTGTCCTTCAGTAATGAGCTCATTGTTTCTGTTGTTGCTAAAAATGACCTATGGTACAATAGAATAATATAAATGAGTTTAATAGACCAGCTTTGATTCACTGTAGCTTTCAGTGCTGTAATGAATGGCTGTGTTTTATTTTATAGAAGAATTTCCAATTTTATTTTTATGTTTACGTTTTCTGATTATAAATGCTGCTGTCATCTGGAATTAAAATGTTAAAGTGACTTTGTTTGTGTTTTAATACCTGAAGACATTCGGAGCTCAATAGGAATTTAAAGAAAACAACTTTTTAAAACCTGTTACCTTGAGACAAAGTTGGATCCACTAAGCAGAACTGTAGGGTTTCATATAGAAAACTGGCAAAACCCCCAAAAATGTGAACCAAGCTCAGTGACGTCCCACGCAAAAATGCTCGTAAGATATATTATTCATATCGAGTCAAAACAAGTTTATTAAATGTTTTGTACAAAAGTGAGAACACTCATTACGCAGATCATGAAAACACTACAGGAAGTCAACAGAGGGAGCAACACAATCTTAACAATAATAACCTCAAAACAAAACAAACAAAACAAGTTTATATTAGTGCACAAAGAAAAATAAACTGAACACAAATTATATATCAAATGAAATGATTGGCACAGTTAAAAACGGCATACAAATAAAAGTAAAAGTAGATGTATGATTTACAAATTTAAGTTTCACCATAAAAGTTCTTAAACTTGGTAAACTTGGAGGATGGTAGCCTGGGGAATGTTCTTAAAGAGGTGAACTTATTGAAGATACATGTAGCACGACAAAAACTAGTTTAGCAAAAATCTGGTCTGTGCAATTACTGAAAAACAACAGGTCATCGCTTTGTAATGCAACTTGAACGGAGGTAAAGCAACTGAGGGACTGTATTTAACTGTTATTATTCATAATGATTATCTGGTTTTACAGCAGGAATTCTGTCTCCTGGCAAAACTGGTGAGTGTTTTATTGTTTTTGTTTTTTAACTACAGGTTAGTTTTTAGTCTCAGAAATTTTCTTAAGAATTATCTGAACCTTTACCAAGTAAAATAAAAATGTAGAAAGAAGCTTGTGATTTTTGTGACAAAGAACTGTTCTGTGACTTCTAGAAACACCAGCAAAATCCAAATCAAGCATTCTCTGATAAACTCTACTGTCCCGTTTGATTTGATTTCGTTTCAGGCTCAGACCCAGATGTCTTTTTATCTTGAAGCTTGTTTGGAGGTATGTGTTTGCTTCTATTATTTTTTATTATTATACAGTAAGTTGTTCTGATGCACTGCAATATCATTCTTGATGTTTATTCAGACTCCATGATTTGCAAACACCTTCGATGTAACTTTCTTAGTAAAAATTACAATTTATGCAACTGCGTGGAAAAATAATATACAACATAGAAACACAATGATTAAAAAAAAAAAATTAGAAATATACATGCAGCTGTGTCACAAACTTCAATATGTATGAAGACAATTGACATTTATAACATGAAACAGTAGGAAAAGAAACCCTCAAAGAATTCACTTATTTGCTGTTTCCATCTCTGTAGGTATCAGATGGGAATGGTTTCATTATATTTCTCATATAAGAGGACACTCCTTCCAGTGATGGTGACATGAAGAATAAAGCAACTGCGCCCCCTGCAGGATTCTGGGTAATGTAGTCTCAAAAAAAATGAAGCATTATCAAACTAAACACAAACAGATGATAATAAACAACATAAAACAAGTGTAAACATGAAACATTTATGTATTAGGAAACGATCTTGAACTCTTTCACACAGATTAGATAATAAATAATCTATAGGCTCTGACTCGAAACACAATCATAAACGTGTTCCCTATGCAGTTTAAACCTATGGCCAGAATAAAGGGTGTTATTAGGGTTCAAGCAGCGAAGCTGCGTAGAAGCCCTATTGTGATTCTATGTTTTCTTATTATTATTATTATTATTATTATTATTATTAGGGTTCAAGCAGCGAAGCTGCGTAGAAGCCCTATTGTGATTCTATGTTTTCTTATTATTATTATTATTATTATTATTATTATTCCTAATTCTTCCGCCATGGGCGTCTATGGCAGCCCATAGAACCGTACGGTAAAAAGTTGTAAAAATTGGGCACATAGCTTAAGGCCAGTCTCAATATTACTTTGACTGGGTTGCATGTAAGCGCCAAGTACGGTCTAGCGCCACCAACGGGTCAAAGTTCGAAGTACATTTATGCATGTAACTTTTGAACCGTGCGTCCGATTTTTGAAAACAAGGTATCGTTGGAATCCTTGGATCATGACGATCGCAACGCACCCTATGACGTCATAATGCATCGGATAGATTTTTCGAAATTCACAATTTTGTTGAAAAACGAAACTAATTTTCAGCAGTCACAAATTTTGTCCGATTCTCACGGAAATTGTCACAGACTGTCTTCTGACCAATGCGCACAAAAGTTACTATCAGGCGTCTGCAGCTTCGAAACCGTTTGCCCGCTACAGCCAATCAAAAGTGGCGGCGAAGGCGGCGCTCATATCTCTGCAACGATTTGGTGCACTGCAACCAAATTTAGTAGCATTGACACTATCTGCACTATTGCAAATGAACTGCTTGAACCCTTCATTGCTGCTTGCAGCTATATTTATTATTATTATTATTATTATTCCTAATTCTTCCGCCATGGGCGTCTATGGCAGCCCATAGAACCGTACGGTAAAAAGTTGTAAAAATTGGGCACATAGCTTAAGGCCAGTCTCAATATTACTTTGACTGGGTTGCATGTAAGCGCTAAGTACGGTCTAGCGCCACCAACGGGTCAAAGTTCGAAGTACATTTGTGCATGTAACTTTTGAACCGTGCGTCCGATTTTTGAAAACAAGGTATCGTTGGAATCCTTGGATCATGACGATTGCAACGCACCCTATGACGTCATAATGCATCGGAAAGATTTTTCGCAATTCACGATTTTGTTCAAAACGAAACTAATTTTCAGCGGTCACAACTTTTGTCCGATTCTCACGGAAATTGCCACAGACTGTCTTCTGACCAATGCGCACAAAAGTTACTATCAGGCATCCGCAGCTTCGAAACCGTTTGGCCGCTACAGCCAATCAAAAGTGGCGGCGAAGGCGGCGCTCATATCTCTGCAACGATTTGGTGCACTGCAACCAAATTTGGTAGCATTGACACTATCGGCACTATTGCAAATGAACTGCTTGAACCCTTCATTGCTGCTTGCAGCTATATTTTAAATATACATATTGTATATATTGGAAAAAAAATAAAAACACGAAATCTTAAATGTTTTTGATCTTATTTTCCGTGAGAACATAAATGCTATTATTGTGTTCACAAACCTTTTGACTTTATTAGGATTTCAAGACATGACAATCTACACGTACAAAATTATTAAACTATGCAGGGTCTCTGCTGGTCTTAAATTCACAACTATGAAACTCAGAATCATTAGTAACTATAAGCACAGTGCTTTCTACTAATATATTATTATAACCAAGTGAAAAATAACTAACTCTAGACATTAATGAGTAGAGTAGTAACTGGGCTGATGTTTAAACATATGAAGACCTTTTATGAGGATGTTGAGACTTTAAACTCAGATGTGTTTCTTTTTGTCACACTTAGCTCCATATGATCAGAGCAGATCAGGATTTCTACAGTATTCTTCAAAATGAATGAGAACCATTGTAAACAAGAATGCCTACAATTATTTATTAAATATTTTATTGACAGCTGATTCACATTTTTGTCAGTGCTACCTGGCTTAATATAGCGGGTAGTTATTGTGGCATTAAACGGCTGAATTGAAACTCTACAAAAAAAAGTACTGAAACTAAATAATGACCCATTTCCTGACTGTAATTCTCTACTGCACGTGAGGCAAGAAAAAATATTTAAGACCTTTTGTGAATTAAAGAACTTGTAGCAGCTGATTCCTCGTTAAGACCTGCAGATACCCTGGTAACATTTTAACAGCAGTTTATCATGCTAACCTGTTAGCATATTAACACGGTAAAATGCTCATATTTAAAATCAAGTTAGTGTCACATGCAGTTAAGTCCAACTGGACCTGAGTGTCCTCATTAGGGTTTGAACCGTTAAGGTGACAGCAGCAGGTCTAACTGTTCCACACCAGGAAGACGAACGGAGGAGGTTTCAGAGGTAGTCGTCCTCACTGGACGGCTCATCCTCATCATAGTTGTAGCGGTTATAGTTGCTGGGGCCTTCGCCGGGGTCATCGCTGCTAGTAGCTGAATTCCTGGTGAACCTTGACCCTACTGAGCTAGCAGAAGGAGTGCGGCTCATCCTCCACAGCTGGTGAGCGAAGGTCCGCCCCCAGCTGCAGTACTGACCAACAGGCCGCAAGACACGGATGAGCTCACTGGCCTCCCGCCAGTAAGAAGTTCACTTGCTGTGGCCTCGCCCAGACCGCTTGTTCATGGTGGTGAGCATCTGACTGATGTAGGAGGTCAGCAGGTCGTCCATCTTGTAGCCCTGCAGGTACGAAGACATACAAAAAAATCCATAATTTACAGAATCAGCATGAATGTGACTTTAATTATGTTCTATGGATTAGTTTATGATCAAAAAAATGTTAGAGAAATATTTCCAACTAAATTTTCCAATGTCCCTTTAAGACCTTTTCTAATCTTCTTGTGTAAAGAGCAGCTGTCATGTCATATTCACTTTTAAAATAAGAACGTTGATGTTTACTGTGCCCTTGTGTGTAACTGGGGACTGAATTTTTATTTGAAATTTTACAGTAACTCCTGGTAGCAGTGTTTCTTTTCTTTTGACTTGACTGACTGTGTGTGCTTGTGCGTGTGCCTGTGCGTGTGCGTGTGCGTGTGCGTGTTGCTGACACCCACCAACGACGTCTCACACAGCAGTTTGCTTCCTCGGACCAGGTTGCCTATAGTGATGTGAAAGTAGGTGTTCCCACTGCTCCAGTTTGAAATCTTGGTGAAGGGGTGTGTAGTCAGTATGTCCTGCACAGAAACACAGACAGGGATCAGGCTGAGGACGTCCAGGCTGCGCCACATTACCCGCTAATGAATGCAGCGTCACCAGAAACTAACAGCGACAGTGAGTAACACATTTTTCATGCATAGCGCTCTTTGCCTGCAGGTGAAGTGTTTAGTAATTATTTCTACATAAACACAAACCTTTGTCTTGGGGTCGATGAGACTAACTCCATGTTTGTTGATGGCGATTAGCAGGATCTCTGGGTAGTTGGGCTCTGTGGTTTGCTGAAGATATGAGATTTATGTTGCATGTTTTATCCAAATATCCACTCATCACATCATATATATAATTTTACTATACAGAGAAACATGGAAACATGATTACAAGTGGCCTCCATTACAGAACAACAGACCGAAAGGAGCAGCATTTTATTTATCTGTTTTATTTAAACTGATTTTTAAAACTCTGAACTCTGAGATAAATAAGAAACGCCCAGGTGTATTTACCTTGACCTCAAAGAAGGCAGAGCCAAAGGTCGGCCATTTGTAGATGATCTTCAGGAACATCAGTTTGGCTTCCTCCCTTGATTTACCGGCGTGCTTGTTGAAGTATGCAACCACAGACTGTAACCAAAACACACTTTAATTATTAGCGCTCAGACTGGTTTCAGTGTCTTGCAGGTGAAGTGTTACAGAAAGCAGTGATTAGTGCCAATCATCTCAGCTCTCTTTAACATGTGTGACTTTACAAAGTAAAAACAGAACGTTTTGTCATAGTTGTATTTGTTATTTACTCTCTTCCAGTCATCAGGAGACATCTGGCGAATGAGGTCCTGGGGAACCAGCTCCTGAAGCATCTTGGGAATTGTAGGAAAGTGAGATTTGTCATCCTCAAACTTGACGCGATAGATGAGAGCTGCAAGTTGGAAAACCTCCTCTCGTGAACACTTGTGGTAGCCACGTAAGTATTTAGGCAGCTCCTAATTAAAGCAACAAAGAGAAGAAGGTTTCAACATGACTGCCGGAAGCAAACGGCTAAAAACTAAGTAAATATTTTCTTCTGTTGCACACTAATTTCAGTTAAGACTGACCTGGTAGTAGTGGAAGATGGAGTCAGCGAAAGAGTCCTTCCCTGGAACCGTGCTGGTCCACAGCTTCTTCATGAAAAACACCTGATAGGTAAGAGAAGGAACGATTCCTGCAGGACGGGAGGGAGGGAGGAAGGTGAAATATTAAAACTCTAAGTACAGCAACTAAACTTAAAAATAGCTGAAACTGTACAAACCGTCTTTAGCTGGACGAGACTTTTTAATCCAGTCTGTCAAATGTCTGACAAAGTCAAAGAAGAAATCACCCTCTGGCACACTGATCACCTGAAGACACACACACACAGACAGGCAAATGATTATTTTAATGAAGAAGTCTAACATCCTGTCATTCTAATGTCCTCTGACCTGGACGAGACATTTTGTTCTTCTACTGAATGTTTGAGAAACAGTCCTTGTCCTCTGACCTTGTCTGAGATCTTGACAAAGAGGCTGAAACCTTCAGGAGATTTAAGCAGAAGTCTGGTTGAAATGTTTTGGCAGAAATCCTTCGCTTTGGTGCTGGACTCCACCTCAAACGCCTGCAGGTTTGACACCAACAACAAGGACGACTCAGTCTCATGATCAAAAGGTTTTTAGTTGTTGACGAGTGGAAATTGCAGAGTTTCGTGTCGTACCTCGTCTGTATCATCAGGGAAGTAGACTTTGTGGAAGATCTGTGTTGTTTTATGTTGGATAGCCTCCACTTCTACCAGATGAGGAGGATACTTCCTGGATCCATTACTGTTCTCAGGACAACAAAAAAGCACCAGCACAGGAATTCAGTCCACCTTACAACAAGTTCAGGACAGGTTGTGCCTGATTTTACATTACTGAAATCATTAAAAGCTAAATTTATCTCCATAAATACTTAAACAAATGTTGCTTAAAATGTCTGTATCAAATATATTTAATAGCACTAAGGTTTAACTGTACAGGTTGGTCAGTCTTAATGAAAATATGTATTTATTACAAAACAACAACCCTCGTAAACGTGTGACATGTAAACAAACATGCAGACACGGTGTCCAGCCTGCAGGAGGCGCTACAGAAAGTTTGTTCCTCATAAAATCCATCACACTAACACAGCTACCATTACATAACTGTCTCTGCTCCGTTTGTCTTAATTAAATGTCTGTGATTGAAGTTTTACCGTAGAGCTTTGTGCAGCCTCTGCATGCAGTCTGCAGAGAGCGGGTGGTGTCTCTTGGACTGGAGGAAACGCTGGATGTGTGGCAGCAGCATGTTACTGGGAGGAAACAGACCAGTACACAACCACAGCAGCTCCCAGCCTTTCTCCTCACTGTACCTGTAGCAGCACAAAACTCACGTTCAGCTTCTACACACACACTGTAAGTTCTGCTTGTAAATACTGAGAACATGTGGAAGGCTTTTCAGATGTAACTCTGCGTCTTCATGCTTGTTTACACACTTGACGTGGTTGTCAGTGAGCTGTTTAATGATCTGACAGTAGATCTCGTCTTTCAGCGGTTCAGCCTTCAGCGCCCCTTCAAAGATCTGGTCTGTCAGCTCGTTGACTGAGCGTGTCCGTTTGGACGGGTAGTCGCCCATGTACTTCATCATAGGTAGGATCAGAGTCAAGGAGTCAAACTATCTGATTAGCTTTCAAACAAACAGTGAATCTGAAGTGAGACACAAACTGAAGGATATCTATAAAGGCCATGCAGGCCTCCTGAGCCAGCTCCTCGTGGTTAATGACCTTCTTCAGCAGCGGCTGTTTGAGCGGCTCTCTGGTGCAGCTCCACATCTTGTCTTTGCCGCGGTTCTTAGTGACCATCACTCTGCTCAGGGTGTGTTTAGGAGGAGGCCTGAAAGGAAGACGCTTAAATCAGTGACGTGCTGCAAAACTCAGCATGTAATCAGAAAAGAACAAATGCTGTTCATGATGTTTACCTGAAGTAGTCGTAGGAGAACTCCTCCAGTGTGTATGGCTTCACTCTGCCTTCTGTCTCAGGCAGGACGATCTGTGAGACACGAACTGACTCCTGTCGCTGATCTGGTGTCATCGTCACTAGAGCCTGAGTGTTAATAGAACATTTATTTGACTTTAATCTTAGAATCAAAGAGTCTATTCATAATATCCAGCAGGATTTTTTTGTCAAGAAGCTCTAAGAAGTTATTTTGTCTCATCACCACTATGTCTTTCTGAGGTCGGGTCACGGTGGGAAGGACGTAGACACAGTCGGCTGGGAAGTCTCCTCTCTGATTGGTTCGTTCATTGATGCCATGTGCCCAGCCAGAGTTGAGGACCTGCTCACCGGTGTCCTGGTCCAACAAGATCAGGTCTCCCTTCAGGAAGCTCAGGAACGTCGACCCTTCTCCAGCTGTAGAAAGAAAATAGAAGAAGGGATTTTATCCTGCAAGAGTTTGAGATCTCTGTACTTTTAGTGAGTATCTATAGAGTTAGTGTTCATTTATGTGTTTGTCATTAGGTTATAATGCAGCTGAACTTTCCTCACATGGTCACCTGCTGCATAAATACTGATGTAAATGAAGGAGGAACAGACTTTGAGTTGAAATAATCCAAAATATAAACACGAGTTAAGTATAAATCTGGTTTTAATTAAAACATTAAGCCTTTTAACCTACTGGGGTCTGGGTTGTCCTGCAGCGCGACCACAAACTTGGACCTTTTCCTCAGGCCTTCCAGGAAGGTCACCACCAGGTCACGAATGTCCTCTGCGTTGTTGGAGGTGAAGGTGTAATCCTCTCCTTTGATGGTCGCCAAAGTGAAGCTCTGACCCTGCAGCTTTCCTCCCCTGAATGAACAACAAGATGATGATGATCCTCGTCTGATGCAGCTGCAGTTAAATTACGTGACAGGTGACTGGAAACAGAAACCTCCCACTAATGTTTGTTGATCAGGTAACTGTGGATCTGAAAACGTTTCACCTGCTGCTTGAGACTGCTGTTATTTCTGGGAAGGAGAGCTCTAAGAGGACCTGCTCCTGCTCATCTACAAAATAAACCCCAGTCCAGTTGACGGCGACAATCAGGTCGTTCTTAGGCAGAATGGGACCTGAGGCAGAAAGAAACAAAGAACGATGAACCAAAATTCAGAAACAAAACATTTTCACTCATTTACTGTGTCACGTAACGAAGCAGCATTAGTCTGAGTGGAGATGTAGAGAGACTCTGATCTGACTGGACACGACAAGAAGACTACTGGAATTTAATTAAGGCATAAATAAATACTTTACTGGAATATAAAGGATTGATTAGATAAGATGGGTTTCAGGTTGTTCAGCCTACCGCAGTTTATTTTTGTGGCTTTTGTATAATTTAATTTATTTTTAAGCTTGATGGTCGATATCTTTAATTTATTATGTGTTTTTAAATTTTATTAAAACGGGAAAGAAGAGCTATATTTGTTCTGATTTTAGTTGTTGTTAATGATGTGTCCAGGTTCTGTATTCCTGAGTAACTGATGGAGGAAACCACATATAAAAATCTGAATAAGTTTGTTTAGTAGCTGCTTCAGACACCCTGTGATCAGTGCACCCAAGTAATGGATACTCGCAAATACAACATTGTAAAGTAGGTAAGACACAGAGTAAACAGATATTGTAAGAATGCAATATAAAAGTAATTTAAAGAGTTTTTTAGGTGAAGTTGTTGTATTTTGTGCCTCATAAGAAGAGCAGAAGTTATCAGGACTGAAGGAGTGTTGAGGATGACTGGACATTTAGTTCATCTGGTTAAAGGTGTGAAAGATTCTCACCTGAGAACTTGAAGGCTTCATAGAAACGAGAAAAGAGCAGCGGCCACTTGTGGCGAGCAAAGTCCACGACTTCCTCCTTCACCTTCTGAGTGTCAAACCTCTTCTGGGTGTAGATGCCCTGGACAGAGTCACAGTAAACACATAAGAGTAAGGCTGAATAAGAGGAAAGTATCTGGTTATAAAGTATAATTCTGTATAAAAACTACAGTTTCTGTTCCAGGAGGGCGCTGACGGTGACGAGCACCTTTTTGTGAGCAGCCATGATGAAGTGAGCCCATTTCTCCACCGTCCTGGAGGTGCTGATCTCTCTGTCGGGGATGTAAGAGGGGATGAGGCTCAGCAGACGCTCCAGAAGGATCTCTGAACCGTAGTCGATGTAATACTGCTGAGAAGCCAGCTCTGCTAGATCATCCTGGAGACACAGAAGTCAGTAAGTCTGTACAGATCTGTCTCAATACAATAAGAACGCTTTAACATAAGGACCAAACACAGAAAAAGGCAGTCACCCTGTCACAGCGATATTCTCCAAACTTGACACCTCTAACGGTTTGTTGATAGATGAGGTTAGTGGCGACCTGGTCGTCAGTGGGATTGTGCCACGGTGTAAAGATCTCCTTCCTAAAGAACAGCCTCCAGGGGGCGTTCCTCTCCTGGGCTCCCTGCTCCTTTGCATACTGCTCGCACTGCGACACGGCGTCCATCACGTGGTCGTTCCCACTGCCTAAAGAGGAGACCTGCAGGAGAAGATCAGAGCTGCAGATGTTTTACTCCTGTGATGCATGACTCCTTAAGAACAGATCGATGCCGTGTGCCCACCTTGTCAAACAGCGCGATGTATAGCGAGAACCCAAAGCGGTCCCGTAGGTTGATCTTGTCAGACAGAGCGTTGCAGAGCTCCTTGGCGGTGGTGGCCGAGTCCGTCAGCAGAGTTTTGGTCGTTCCGTCCATGAACGTCACCGGCAGCATGATGGGTTTCTTTGACTTGGTGGCCTGGAGGTCGATTTTAGAACTTTAGTCGACTTGGTTTTCACCGAACAAACTTTAAAGCTTCCTCTCATTGTCGTTTAATACCTTCATAGTCTAGATGTAAACTACAATGATGACTTAAATCACTTAAATCTCTAATAAAACTTCTCCTCATTTAACTCTTTTGTGAACGACACCATGTCGCAGCTGTTTGCATGAAAACAATCTATAAAGCAAAGAATTAAAACAAAAAAGACTGAAAATGTGCATCGACTGAAACATGCTTCTTGTGTTTGTACCTGTAACTCCAGCCAAGACGGAGGTTGTGTCCTCGTCCCGTTGGCAAAAGTTCTTCTCAGTCTCTCTTCACAGTACGGAGCGTAACCGGGCGGCCCGGTGTTGATGAAGTTTCTCAGGTACTACGAGAACAACGGCAACAAGTAACACAAAGAAGCTGAGCATCTTCTAAACTGAGCGCGAGTTTAGTTTCATTTTAAACTCAGGACGTCCTGACCTTGACGAATTTGTCTGACGGGGCGAAGCAGCCGACACACAACGAGATGAGGATCCAGCCGCGAGCGTGAGAGCTCTTGGACGGGTTCTGACTCAGCTGTTTACAGATCTGACAGTAGATCTCATCCCTGCACAAACACAGACGCTCAGAAAGACTCTGCTTCGTCTCCTGACAGACGCAGACACTTTATTGTGTTTACCTCAGAGCCGGTCTCAGGATCCCGTTACCGATGATGAAGTGAAGCTTCTCCAGGTTGGATGTCGGCCGATCCTCCAGCATGCTGTTGCCATGGAGACCGTGCTCGCCATCGTTAAGGCGCTTGGTGACCTGAAATGCGTCGCGTTGAAACTTTTCGTTTAAAGTTCCGTGACTAAATGAGACATGCTTCTATAAAACCGTCCTCCTCTCACCTCCTCCGTGATCTTGGATTTCTTCTTCAGGGTGAGGGACACCAGTTTGTGTCGGACGCTGTTTTTCTTGTGACTGTCAGAGTGAGGCGTCTAAAACGGAACAAAACACAAACGTAAACCTGCGGCTCTTCTTCTCTGGATTAACTAACGCTAAAGATGAGAAACCCGTCCATCACTCCTCACCTCTCCCTCCCCCTGCAGCACCTGCAGCTCTCTCTTGTACGTCTTCTTTCCCAGCGTCTCGTAGATTTTAGTCATGACTGGAATCTTCTCGCTTCCATCGCTGATAGCTGTGTGGTACTTGGGCTCCGGTAGATCTCCCATGAACCTCAGCACCGTGATCCACACTGCCAGAGCCGCCTGAGGCACGACGGGAACGTTACCGATCAACTTTATCAAACCTCTGGGAGCAGCCTCACATGATGTGTCATGATGTGTAATAATAATAAAGGTCACTTACCAGCTGGTCGCCCTCATCATCATGAAACAGCAGTGGCTGTTTGAGGGGTCGTCTGACGTAGGTGTGCGTGGTCGTGCCCTGGAAGTAGGTGGCGGCGTACTTGGCGAACTTGTACTCTGACAGGTCGTCAACATCGTCCTCAGGCAGAGGAATAGACTCGTCCAGATCCTCCTCCTCCAACTCCCGATGAGTCCGCTCCAGGTCCTGACAGAGAGGAAGAGGCAGAGCTTCAGCCTCAAAGCTTTCTCCAAGTAAAGACTCAAAACCAAATGATTCGTTTGTTTTATTTGGTCGGAGGAAGTTGTTAATGAGCTCACCTCAAAGCCAGCGGGGGCTTGTCCTTCCTGACCCGGGAAGGAGCTGGTCGTCCCCAGGAATCCAAACACCTTGTCCACCATTTCAGAGTCGTTGACGGGCTCCAAGCGAGCCTTCTCCATCTGTTCCACCATCTCCTTCTTCCTCCGAGCCTCCTCCTTCTCCTTCTTCTCCCGCTCGGCGTCCTCTTTGGCCAGCTGGGCCAGACGCTCCTGGAAAACAAAAAAAAATCAGATCACCTGAGTAACCAGGGTGTAGTCATCTGATCCCAGCTTTAACCGAGTGATAAAATCCTCCTGGAGAACAAAGACTTTCTTTCCATGTATCTGCATCAGCGCCACATGTTTCCTCAGACGCTATTAAATCAGATAATTGTACGTATCTGTCTAATCACTGTTGAAGCTCTAACTCTTCACTCGTGTCATATAAAGACTAAAACCCTGAGACACTTTAATTTAAGCCGTATCATTTTATTTCAGTGGAGCAGACCTGGATGTGTCTCTCCTCTACAAAAACAGTAATTTGGAGAATGAATGTTTTCATCGTCGTAATGAACTCCCACCTGGTGTTTACGTTCAGCCTCGGCCTTCGCTCTCTTTGCAGACATCTGGTTCCTCAGCTTTGCCTCTTCAGCCAGACGCATCTTCTCTGCCTCCAGCCTCCTGCGATACTAGAACATCAAAACAACTCGGTGACAGTGACTGAAATCATGTTTACAGCTTTTTAATTTCCACCACTCTGCGCGTGCTTACCTCTCCCTTCAGCCTCTTGTAAAGCCGGCGAGCAATCATTCCTCTGGTGTACGCCTGGATGGTGATGACGCCCCACAGTCGGTGCCTGAACGCCCGACGCACCAAGTATCCTCGACAGCGTCCCTGAAAAGCTGTGATGCGCTGACGGGCCACGTGATACGACGCACACAACTTCCTGGAGCGAACCAGAGCCTGTAGCCGCGAGAAGCCCGCTCGCATCTGAAGGGACGAGGACGGACGAGACGAGAAGACGACGTAGAGTTAAGATCCTGACTTAAATTTTTTTATTGGTTTTGTGTCATGTCGGTGTAAAATGTTCCTCACCGCTCCGTAGTTCTTCCTGCACTGATAGCCTCTCCACGTCTTCTGGATGAGCACAGCAGACTTCCTCATCTTCAGGAAGTTTGATCTGAATCCAGGGAATGACGGTCAGATTAAAAACTGCTCTGATCACATGACACGTCTTTACTTCTGAAGCCCTACCTGTCCTTGAAACCTCGAACCACCTTCTGGATGAGGATGACCTTGTCTGTGATGGCCTTGTCTCTCTCGATCTCCAGCAGCATGTCGTGGTGATCCTAACAGAAGATCCTTCAAATATTTACTTTGATAACTTCCAGACGTTCTTGCAGATTAATGCTGTGTCATGAACAGAACATGAATCCCACAATCACTTATAACCTTTAAATGTGAACCACAGTCAGGGCACAGCTACTTTCCACTGACATGACCCACAGACAAACAGAAAACACTGTCCCATCTCCTGATCTGTCCGTCCACCCTGCGGCCGTCCCGGGCCACGTCCTGTAGGGGGAAGTGTGGGTACTGCCCCCTCCCGTCACCCCCTGAACTCTCTGCTTCCTGCTCTGCTTCCTGTCCGGCTGAGCCTTAAATCCACACGAGTCCACACATCTGAAAAACTCAGAAGAGTGACACCGTTGCCGGGGCAACCAGCTAACGGACATGCCTCGTCCGTGACCTCTGCCCTCGCTGGGCGGGAAACCAAAACACAAACACCCAGTCAGCTGACATCTGAGCTGGAAACGATTCACTCCGCTGCACCGTCGTCTTCCTTTGTTTAATGTGTTAAACAGCAGTAATAAGACTCACTGGCCACTTTATTAGGTACACCTGTGAATTAATGTCCAGTCGAGTGTAAACCTTTAAAACTTATCTCCTAATAAATCTATTCTCTCTGAGCATGTCTGCTCCACATGAGGTAAACATGAGCTGAGGTAGAATCACAAGATGAACCAAGATGGAATCAATGTGGACAGAGACGACAGAGACGTGGAGACATCCTGGTCGTCTTCTAAGACTCTAGACTCGTGTACTTCCTGATATTTATCAAAAGTCACCTCCGTCCAACATAACACCACAAAAACCTCCAGGACTGGCGTTCCTGATGCGTCTTACCTTCAGGAAGATCTTGGTCTTTCCCATCTGCCAGTCGTCGTCTCTGCCGAGCACGGCCTCAGCGATTCTCTGACAGGTTCCCCTCAGATCCTCCTGAGCTCAGAGAGACAGATCAACACATGACTTCAGACGGACCACGGTTAGACAACAGAAAATAGATTTACCATCATTAAGAAAAACAAGTGATCGTTCCGTGTGTCCAAAGCTTGATTTACTGGATTTATCTGACTTCATAAAGTCTTAAAAACACATCAGTCAGTCTCTTTGTTTAGTCTGACTACAGTAATGAGATGTTTCACGACATTTGTGAAGTTTTTAAATCTGAAAGTATGAATAATTAAAATTATACTATAATATATTCTATTAACATCAAGGTTTTAAAGCATAAGTAGGATTTGTTTAGTCTGTGTCCAGCATCAACACGCTGCTCTCATGGTTTATGGTTAGAAACACCTGTACGTTACCTGTTTGTACGCCGGTTTGACTCCAGGCATGAGGACCCGGTAGCGGTCGACAAACTCCACGAAGGTGTAGCGGATGGGATATCCTGCACGGCGGATCCGAATGGTCTCCATCATACCAGAGTACCTGAGCTGACGCACACACAGCTCCCTGTCGAACAGCTGCAGACACACAAACACAGCGTTCAGCAGCCGAACGGAGACAAACCGTAGCTTCACCGGATGAAGTTAAAGGGCGTCACAGATTAGTGTTTAGATTAAAAGTATTAATAACATATGAACAAACTTTATAATCTACGTAGTCTTCATTTAAATCAGATTAAAACATTTAATTTTATTCATTCTAACTCTGCTTCCAAAATAAATGACATATTAAACTTTACATAATAAACAACTTCTTCCTTTTTTGTGTTTGTCTTGTGTTTATGTTTTAAATACATTTTTTGTAGACTCATGTTAGTATTTTGTTTGTATTTGCAGAGTTATAAATAAAACTACTACTGTGATTAAAGCTCTAATGAAGTTAAAACATTCTTGTGACCTCTCTGTGTTTATTTGGCTCAGATTTATTCTTATTTAGTTAAAGTTTGTGCAGCTTTAATGTGTTAAATGTGACTCACCATGGGTTTCTTGTACTCGTTGGGTTTGATGCAGCGGACGAAGAAAGGCTGACAGACACCCAGAGTCCTCATCAGCAGCTCCAGAGATCTTTTAAACTGACTGCTGAGGGTGGGAGAACGTTTCCTGGTCTCTGCGCCCTGAACAAAACACAAAAATGAAACCACGGAGTCAGGAACAATGAGGAGGATCAGATCAGTTCTTCTTCCTGAGCTCAGACTATGAACTTTTAACCCTTTTCTCTAAATATAAAAGTCACTGTTTGGCTGCAGCTTCACTTAAAAGCCTCATTTACACTAATGTTGAGCTCATTGATTGATTAAATTAATGAATAAAAGACAAAAATGAGAAGATTTGGTGATTTCCTGTGTGAAAATAAACATTTTTTTTTATTAAGGTTTTGTTTGAACGCGATCAACATTTTTTTTTTTTTTTAGGTACAATTAAAAAAAAAAAATATTAAATTAACATTGTTTACCAGCCAAATAATTAGCAGTCCAAACATTTTCGCATGCGTGCCAATAAGACATTTCAGGACTTAAATTTCAATATAAATCAATAAATATACAACAAACGTTTGACTCTTACCAGGAATTAGACGGGGACCAGAATATTTCACGCGAGCTAGCTAACGTTAGCTCCATTAGCCTCGCTTAGCACTGACAGTTGGGGGGAAAAATGTGGATACCAGCTAGTTTAGCTAAATCAAATCTGCTTTATTTACACGACATATGTCTGTATTTAATAAATATATATTTATAAAACAAGACATTTGGTTTAGCTTAGGGTTAAACTGCTAAATGGAAATATTTATTGTCCGGCAACTGATGCTAGCTTCGCCCCTAGTTTCTCTGAATTCTTTCACTCAAACAGAAACTGACTGAACAAAAACTTCACATAACATGACCAGACCAGATTAAATTAAATTGCTCCCAGATAGCTAACTAATATTATTGCGAATGCAGGTTTGTTCAAATTAACCGCCTCGTCGACTGCGGTGATTGTTTTATTTTGAAACCGTGTCCTTTCCTGAGTTTCCCGTAGAAAACATGGCCTCCACTGGCCACCGTCAGTACTGCAACACTAAAATAAATCGACACTCGGTGTGAACATTACACAAAAACACAAGTAGAAATTACATATACATTAGTACGGAGTTGTACATTAAGTAATTGTTTTTTCTCGATGCTCGTTGTTAAATCTGACATCACCTTAACGTGTCTGGGGGTGTTTGCTGCCCCCAAGTGGCCACTATGAGGAACTACACCCACTAATCAAGCTAGCGCTACTAACAACGACAGGATTTCCGGTTAGATTAGATTTCAAAATAAAACCAACACCTACAAAATATGTTAACGTTTGTTTTCACCAATAAGTAACAGATATTTACACTACATCTACACAGAGATATTTCCGTTTAAATTATATTTATAAGTAAAGATTTTACTAACACTGTTTTAGTTACTTAAAAGATTAGAATCCCATTTAATATGACAAAAAGTATGATTAAAAAAAGACCATGATTATAAAGTCAGAGGTGATTAACCAGATGAGGAATATGTAGACGTAAATAGATGGAGATTATTTTATTTTATTTATTTATGTTTTAGAGGGACTTGATGTTGTTGTTTTTATATTATCATTTATTTTTACCTTGGGAGAAGAAGTGGCAGGTCGACCTACTGAACTACGAGGAGCATAAGAACACAGAAACTACACACACACAGAGGGAAGACAGAGAAGACAGCAGAGTTAGCTGTAAGCTGGAAAGTTCTGGAGAAACATGCAAGTACAAAAAGCATGCAGAAAAAAAAAGAAACGACTGCAGGTCAGAAACTCGAGCTTCCTGTGGTTCCTTTAGCTTTGTTCTCAGTTTATCGTCTTTAAAACTCTATTTTCTCCTCTATTGTGCAGCTGGTGATGTTTAAATCTTTTAATTTTGGAGTGAAAATGGAAATGATAATTAAATCCAGAGGTGTTCATGTTTAAACCACGACTCCCCACTGGTCTTTTTGAACTGACTTGGATGAAACGTCTTCAAGAAACTCCTTGATTCAGTTTTTATTGGACTTAGAGGACAGAGACATGCAGCTAAGGCTGAATTTTACTCTTCTGAATGTTATTTTTTTTAAATCTTTGATGGTTTTATTTGTGAAAAATCCTTCAGCGCGTCTGGAAACCGTTTTATTTCTGCTGGTTTAACAGGAAACGTTACTGAGCACGTGCAGCGGGACGCACGACACCGAATATAGAAAACGTGTGTTACCATAGCAACGTCGGCCTGGAAGATTTGTTTGATGAACTTGTTTTTGGACGAGTGAACCAGCTGGATGATGTCACCGTACAACGTGTCCCTGTTCTTCTCCAGGAAACCTGCAGGACACGAACACAACACTCATGTTTCCATCTTTGAAAGGATTCGTCATGTCTCTCTACTGATTTAGACCCTCGACAGGGGCCACGCTCCCTAGTTTGGGAACCTGCATAAAGGTGTGAAAAGGCTCCTGAAGCATTAATGCATCATTTATAATTTATTATAAACGTAGATTCATCGTCTCTGACCTCTCGTCTCGTAGTAAACCACTCCAGCAAAGTGTTGGATCCCAAACTGAGTCTCGTGGTTGTTCTTTGGCGGGATGTAGTTGGTGTGGAGCTTGTGCTGGAAGTTCAGTTTGTTGAGCATGGTGGTGTCAGTGCCCTGAAGACGACAGGAGACAAACAGAGTGAGAGCTGGTCCACCCGGTGGCAGCAGGAACCAGGCGAGTCCGGAGGAGACACCTTGGGGAACTTGCTCTCCTCGTCGATGAGCGAGATGATGTTCATGGGTTTGATGGCGATCATGTCCAGGGCGTCCTGGTTGTCGGTGAACTCGATGTGCTGCCAGTTGATGTGCTCCAGGTTGTACTCCTCCTGCTCCAGCTTGAAGACGTGGCGGACGAAGAACTGCTGCAGGTTCTCGTTGGCGAAGTTGATGCAGAGCTGCTCGAAGCTGCAGAGAAGAGGAGGAGGAGGAGACCACGATACGGATGACTGACGATGAGGAACACGTTCAAATAAAGAAGAAGAAGGTGAGAAGAGACAAAGCTGCAGGAAGAAAACGACCAAGGAAATCCAACCTGAGAAGGACTCTACAAACATAAAATAAAAGAGACAAATAACTAATAATAAATATCTAAAAAGACTTCAGACTTTGGGCGAAGCTCAAACACGATGATGTGATCGGTCAGTGTGATCGTGAATGAGCTCAGTGAGTTTGTGTCGTACCTGTTGACGGTGAAGTTCTCGAAGCCGAAGATGTCCAGCAGTCCGATGGAGCGTCTCAGAGCTTTGGGCTGAGACGATGGAGGCTTGTAAATGGCTGCGTTGATCTTCTCCACGATCCACACGAACAAACGGCCGTAAATACCCTGCACACACACACACACACACACACACACACACACATAAACACACATATAAACACACACAAACAGACTGAGTGACCATTAAAGGTCCCATGTTCAGGTTTTAACCAGCAGGGGGCGACACTGTGCAGCAGGTCCAGAGGAAGAACATTTAATAAAGTCACATATGAGAGACAATAAACAACGGACTCTGTTTACTCTGTTGCTGATGACATCACTAAGAGAGAGCTCTCTGATTGACTTAGAGACCAGAAACAAAAGGTGAACAAAACGACAAAGTTCAAAGGTCATAGAGAAGGATCTTCATCCTGTGTGTAGTCTGCATGTTCTCCCTGTGTCTGTGTGGGTTCTCTCCAGGTTCTCCAGCTTCCTCCCACCATCCAAAGACATGCTGCTTAGGTTCAGAGCGTCTCTCTGCGTTAGAATGAATGAAATCATGAGTCGTACCTTAACGAAAGCGTCCCGTACGTCCAGAGCCTGTTCTATGCTGAGCGGCGTGGAGACGGTCTCTCCTCTGGTGATCAGCGTCCGACTCGTCAGACAGTTCATCAGATCTTTATCGTTCACCTGGAAACACAAACCGTCAACTTCTCGTTCACCGTGAAGGTTTAATTAAGAGCTAGACGAACAGCTGACTGTGTGGTTTACCTCCAGCAGCGTAGCGGCGGTTGTCAGGTGAGGACTGCGGACGACCTCGCAGGCGTCCAGGTTGTCATAGGTTCGAGCTGCGGGAAGAAAAATTTAAAACCAAAAACAGAAATAAAAAGGATCTGAGAGGAAACCTTTTTTAGCTCACCTTCATATCTCAGGTTGCCCATGTGTAATATCGCAGCCAGCAGCTTTGAAATCTCCCAGTTCTCTCTGTCCGTGAACATTAACACCTGGACACAGGAGGAGTTTATGAGAAGAGGATCCAGCATTTACTCAGCTGAAGACTTTGACACGCACCTTCATCGCAGAGCGGATGTTGGAGTATTCTTTCATGTCGTCACGGCCGTCGCACACCGTACATTTACCCTGGAGACAAACAGAGACACGGAGGACGAGCTGTTATGTCTTCTTTGGTTTTTTATTGGTGCTCAGACACAGCTGAAGGACAGGGACGCTCATTAGAGGACAACAACGTCCACGTTCTATCAGAGAAGACGGAGCAGAAGCACCTCCCTATCAGAGGTCAGAGGTCAGAGGTCAGAGGTCAGAGGTCAGTATGTCCACTCTTCACTCCTTTCTATCCAAATCAGAACCTATGAGCCTTCATCCATGATCCTGGTTCTGGTTCTTCTCCTTCTTTGGACATTTATAGTTCTCCTCTTCCTCCTTCTCTTCTTCTTTGTCTTCCTCCTCCTCGTCTGCCTCTTGTTGCTCTTCTTCCTCCTCGTCCATGACCTTGTCTCCGGTTCTTCTCCTTCACTGGACCACTCTTGACCTTCTCCTGCTTTTTTTTCCTACTCTTCCTCCTCTTCCTCAGTGATCCTTGGTCTTGGTATATGACCTTGTCTCCAGTTCTTTCCTCCTCCTCCTTTTCTTCCTCCTCTTCCTCCTCTGATAGCCACTGAAAACTGCAGGCCCCTGGTGTTTTTGACGCTGTTGTCTCGACGTCCCAGTAAATCAAAGTCTGTTCCTGCTTCCAACATCAACTCTGAGGATAAAATGTTCAGCTCATTTCCTGATATATCCACTGACAACCAGATAAGGTCATAATGTTATGGCTGATTGGTGCATATCAAGGCAGGGAGGTTGCAGATATACGTCCTGTGTATTTACTGTTCAAACGTAACTTTGCTGACTCTTTAAACGCGTGTTCTGACTTTGAACTGATCAGAGCTGCTGTTTCTGACGAGACTGATCCAATAAACATCATAAAAATAAATATAATAATAACAGACTCACGATGGTCAGGTAGGTGTAGTCGGTGGCTTTGCTCAGACCCAGCTTCTTCTTCTCGTCTGCAGTCATTCCCTTCAGCATGCAGTAGAAGATGTGGTAGTTCCTCTCATCATGGGCCTGCAGACAGACAGAGAGACAGAGAGAGGAGGTGAATAAAAGTTAATGCTGCAGCGATGAACATTAATCAGGATCAGTTTTACCTGTCGACAGACTCTGGACTTCTCCAGCAGGTACTGCTCGATCTTGGCTCCCTCGATGGCTCCTCTCTTGTTGAAATGGATGTCGATGTATTTCCCAAAGCGAGACGAGTTGTCGTTGCGGATGGTTTTAGCGTTGCCGAAGGCTGGAGAAGAAGATTACAACACGCTCTGATTAATTAATATCTTTGTCTGTGTTCATGCACATGTGTCAGCGTGTGCTCCTACCTTCTAGTATGGGGTTGGCCTCCAGGACCTGCTGCTCTATCCAGGAGTGTTGACCGCTGATAGCCGCCAGGAACTGAAGGATCAGTTTGGTGCTCTCCGTTTTCCCCGCTCCAGACTCTCCGCTGCAAAGTCAAACGTTTTCACGCTCGAATCAAAGTGAATCAGAATAAAACTCTTCAGGCTGGAGCTCTTTTCTTTTCCTACCTGATGATGCAGCACTGGTCACGGTTGTTCCTCTGCATGTTGAAGTAGCAGTTGTCCGCGATGGCGAAGATGTGAGGCGGCATTTCTCCGATCTTCTTGTTGGTGTAGAGGCGGATCTGGTCGGCCGTGTAGACGGGCAGCAGCTGGTAAGGGTTGACGGCCACCAGGATGGAGCCGGTGTACGTCTGCAGGAGACAGTGGACGAATAAAGGCTTCGCTGAGACGGACGTGATCGTGGTTATTTGTAAATTTTGTGGCAGTTTGGGGAATTTCATGAGCAGGCAGGCTGTGGATGAGGAAGGAGACGGTCTCGGTAGCTTATTAGAAAAGTCAGTCTTTCAGTTTTTGCAAGTAAAGTTTCCTTGTAACTTAAATTCTTTAAGAAAGCACGTCTAAGTTTTCTGTTGGTGTGAGTCTGAGCTCTGTGCAAAGGAAAAAAATCGAATTCAAAGTCTCGTTTCACAGCCGGGGAATCAATAAGGCATTAAAATAAATCTGCAACTCACTATTCTTGACGTATATTTGCAAACTCTCCTAAAAACACTCACAGTTCAGAGTTTAATTTCTGATTAGTCAGATGTTTATCCAGTTGCATGTAGAGGTATTTCTTTCTCTGATGCAGTTTTAAACCATTTTATTGCTGAAATGAAAGTCAAACGTCTGTGAAACACGTCATACTGTGCTCTGGTAGATGATCTGACTCCCGTAGCTCGGATGTTGGAGGATGACAATGAGAACGTATCGGTGTTCGCCACCGGAGAGCGGGCGGCCATGTTGGAAACAAATCAGCATGCAGTGCGGGCCGAGGCGCTGCTGAGCCTGGTTACCGGTGAGCTGAGGTGAATCAGTCCTAACATGACACCTCAGGACGACGCAGAGCAAACGTGAAACATCCAGAAGATACGTGCAGCTGACAGGCAGGAGGTCATGCAGAGGATGCATGCTTTCAATGCGTTTAGTTTTTATCTCACAAGCTGACTTACCCTGCCACCACAGTTTGTCTTTACAGCAAAGAGGGAAAAAGAGGGAATAAAGCAGCAAGATACTGAGATGAGCGCAAAGAAACAGCCTGAGGTCGGATTGGTGAGAAGTTTATAAAGATCATCTAAGACCAGTTTGAAGAGCTCCTCAAAGAGATGAAGTTAAAGACTTTACTCTTCCAGAAACCATTCACCTGTTACTCATATTAACATCTTCATGACTTCACTGACATCAACAAAACTGACCTCAGACATCAACGTGTTCTACAGTGGATGATAAAAACCTGCTGATCCGGACGAGAACACGTCATTTTCAGATCAGCTTCCTTCGTAAACGACGAGCCACGCGTGTCACACTCACGTATATGAGCTTTTCTCTGTATCTGATGAGCAGGTTGCGGAGGATGCCGGCTTCGTTGAGGTCCCCGAGGCGGATCATGTCCTCCACGCCGTGGATGGAGGTGGGGTGCATCGGCTTGATGTTGGTGGCGTTCTGAGGGGAGATCCAGTGCTCCTGGAGGAAGGAAGGAAAACAAGAAATATAAACAAAATATAAAACCCATACGGAGTCAATGAGGCGCTGATATCGACTCTTTTGTTTTGAAAAGTGACTGTAAAGGTTTGTTGTTTTGTAAGAAGATTAGCAGCAGTTAAACGTTAGTGGCTGAAAACAGCCACTAACGTTTAACTGCTGTAAAAATATATCAGATGAATATTTTTTTCAACTTTTTTTTTGCATAAATCAGCTAAATTTGAGTCCTTTTGAACAATCACCAATATTGTAAAATGCATTGTTATTTAATGTCATGTCTGTGCATTCAAATAATACGGTTATAATGGGAGTCAATGGGGCAAAAACAGCCACTAAGTTTTAATGAAAATCAGATGCTGCACAAAAACTAAATATGCTTCAAAATCAATGATGTTACTAATTTTTGACATATCCAAGACTGTGATAACGGGTAAAAAAAATCTGTTTCCGATCTTTTTTTATGTTGAAAATAGGTCATTTTGTGTCATTTCCCCCACATCAGTGACTTTATTTTCTAAATTGGCATTAAAATGGTTAAAATATTGATTTATTTTTTAATATTTAGTAGTTTTGATCAGGGCTGAAGCTGATTAACAGATGTAAGCAAAAAAAGTTGAAAAAAAAATTGCCTGATATATTTTTACAGCAGTCAAAGTTAGTGGCTGTTTTCAGCCACTAACACAGTGTATTATTGGCCTATTGAAAATTTTGAGATCGTATTTTCAAAATTGATGTAAAATTAAGGTTCCTCAGCAAAAATCTGTCCATTTGCTGCAACAGAGTGAAAGTTATGGTCAAATTAAAAGCAGAAAATTACTCCAAGTGGCTGTTTTCATCCCCAACGGTACACAGGGGTTAAAGTATAAACATCTGTGCTCAGCATCAGAGCCACAGATTTAAAGACGTCCTCTCTACGTCCTGAGTTGCAGGCGTTTCACTCACATTTCCTTCATCGTCCAGGACCTGGATCTGACCCGAGTCACAGAGCTTGACCACTGCGCCGATCGGCACCTCGAACTCCCGTCCAGTCTTCAAGTCCAACCAGACGTAGTCGCCCTGCAACGAGGACAAGGTTTAAAGCTGGAAAACTGGGAAAAATAACAAGACGTGATCCCACAAAATCTTTGTGGGGGAACATTGGTGTGAAGTCTGTGCGTTGGGAAGTGATTATGCTCCAGAAACATCATCTCAGCACCGTGGAGTTAAATTTCTTTGTTGCTCTGATTGGTTGTAGGACTATTTAATTAATGTGTGACACACGCCTCATAATAAGAATCAAAAATGATGTTAGGTCGTGTGTTTTATTAGGAACATCTGTTGGTGATGTCCACCTGAAAATCACACGACTAGAATCTATTAACGACTAGACCAACTTTGATCTGGAGTCTCTTTGCTGGGAGCTGATTCTGCTCCTGCAAAGATCTGCAGGGCCAATCAGATCGTTCGGGGGCGGGGCTTCATGAGGTGATGGACAGAAGAGTAACAGCAGTCACACATGTCATCTGAGCGCCGTGGGGTTGAATTTGTTCACCACAAAATAATCTCTGTACCGGTTGAAACGCGACACAGTGAAATCTAAATGAGTAACCTAAACCTTTAACCTCGACCCAAGTCTTCACAAAGCAGATGCAGATTTAAAAACATGTCATTTTATCAAATATAATAAATAAAAAGCTTAAACACAACACAGATGCCTCCTGGTATTTGGCAGCGTACCGGCAGCAGCGTGGTGTGTTTCATCGCCGTGTTGACGTTGCGGACCAGCACCCATTTGGCCTGATCCTTCTCGTAGAGCTCCACGTAATCCCGCCGCTTGTACATCTTCCCGCGCAAAACCCAACACACACTCAGACAAAGATATCCCGCCGTCTGTGTCCAGCGGAAACGGACAAACATCCAAAATGTGCTGATCTGACGGACAATAAAAGCTCCTCAGCTCCTGCAGATCATGATCTCCACATCACGTCTGTTTCTGAAATGTCCTCAAAGCGATGGAAAAGGAAAACAAGCTGAAGTCTGAGAGGAGCATCTTCTTTCAAACGTCTCTAAAAGCTTCTAGATAGAAGTCAAAATATTTTACAGAGTCCAGGTCAGTACCAGGTCACTACCACGTCTCCACTGCTGAAACATTTTGGGACAACCCCCCAGCTCTGTCTGTCTGTCTCTCTCTCTGTCTCTCTATCTATCACACTTTGTTAACCCAGCCTCTCACAACCTCCCCCGTCGCCCATGGCAACAAGATGTCACTTCCTCCTCAGGTGTTGGATTTCTGTGTCAATAAACGGGATGAAGATCCTGCAGGTAGAGCAGCGTAAACAGTGTGTTTCCATTACAACGGGTGATGTATTGATAGTATTGATAAGAGGAAGGGTTGTTTATTAGATTTTTAGTATTTTGTTAAGCTTGGCCATAAAATCAAAATTTATAATCAGGTCAAATAAGTTATTTTTAACTTTGTTTTAAATCAAACTCATGAAAAGATGTTTTTGCCTATTTGAATATTTTTTTATTTGTCCTCTTAGATAGAAGCTCATCTCATCCCTCCATCAAACATGGGGGTGAAGCTAATGTCCTGGTTTGGGCCTGTTCTGCTGCATCTGGACCAGGACGCCTTGTCCTCATTGATGGACCAATGAACTCTAAAAGAAAATGTCAGGACATCTGTCCATGAGCTGAATGTGAAGAGAAACTGGGTCATGCAGCAAGACAAGGAGAACCAAGAACACAAGTGGTTCTACAAGAGAACGGTTAAAGAAGAACCAGATGAATGTTTAGGAACGGCCAAGTCAAAGTCCTGACCTTAATCCAAGAGAAATGTTGTTGTTGGACCTGAAGCAGCAGTTGATGTGAGGAAACCCACCAACATCTCAGAACTGAAGTGGTTCAAGCTGCTGGAGAACCCTGATCAGCTGGTACCAGAACGAATAAATGAGGCCGTTTCTGTTTCATTAGTTTGATTGGGTTTGACATGTTTGTTTTATTTTGTCTCAGGGCCGTCCCATCAGAGTCTCGTCTCGTTCCTCTACCTGCTGTGAGCTGATCACTCTGAGCTGAGTGTGTGAGGAACAGTTGTTGGAGTGTGTGTTACATATGTGTCGGTTTAATTAAGTAAATACTCCGTCTGGCAAACTGAGCCACCTGAACATTACACCACCGAGCACCTGTCTCACACACACACACACACACACACACACACACTGGGCCGTAAATAGGAGTGAGCCGGGCTAACTATCAGCAACCACATGTTGAATTATTTAACACTGAGGATCTGTTTGGTCTCTGTCCTTCTCTCTGTCCTCCATCATATTTCTTACTCCCCCTCCTTTTTCTCTTACTGTGTTTCTTTAGATAGGTGTAACTCAGGTGTGCTTTTCTAGTTATCCACTGGAGAATCGTCTCCTTCTAGCTCTCAGTGAATATCACTAAATATGTTGGTTAACAGTTTGAATGAAAAGTGCATTAATGTGTTGACTTCATAGTTAGATTTCAGCTCTCAGTGTAGTAGAATGAGATACAGGAGAGGCCAGAACTGTTGTACACAAAGTAAAGGATAAATAAGTGTGTGTACATGTATATATAAAGCACTTTTTATATTTACACGTGTGCTCTATGAAGCTTCCAGGTCAATAAACCACAGCTTTACACATGAATGTCGATTTAAAATCAAGGAACAAACGTTTCTAAACGCATCAGATTACTTTATTATGCAATGATTATAGCGCTGGGCGATACATCGAAGATACTCGATATATCGCGGCTTGTAGTCTGTGCGATGTAAACTGACTCGATCGTGGAACTCGAGTATACGTTGTCACGCATTTGCTTTTAGCCGCGGACATTTAACTCCAGGCTTCTCACGCTCTTTCTCGTCTTTCTCTCACAGAGACACAAAACAAGCGCACCTGGTTAGAAACGTCAGTCTGTCGTGCAACGTCACACGTCCTCGCCCAGCAGGAAGGTAGCGCAGCAGGTGCTCCGATGAGGTTTCACCTACATTATTTTCAACTGGTTTGGATTTAAAAGTCTGATGCGGAGCAAATAGTGCATAAGGACAGTAACGTCGCTAAAACGCAGCTCAAACCTGAATATGAAGAAAATGCGCAAGAAACAGCGTCGACTTCATCCAAAGCCTAAAACAAACAAACAAACAAAACAACTCAGACGAACCAATGCACTACAGTCAAAATGGTTAAATGGCTAAAATGGTGTTTATTTATCATCATTTTTATCATTACCGTGATAAATAGCAGAAATTATCGGGATAAATGTTTTAGTCCATATCGCCCATCTCTAGTTGTGATATTCCCTTCTTTGGATGAAAGTTTAAAATTAGCATTATGAATGTTTTAATGTAGACATATCGAGATATATATCTAGTATCGTGACATATGGTCTAAAAATATCACGGTATTAATAAAAGGACACATCACCCAGCCCTAAATGATTATAAACTCTAATTAGCTGCACTGCAACATCCCCCTAAGCAGCGTGTCCCTGTGTACCACTACACAAGATAATGCAGCTGTTGACTCTTTTCTACAATAAAAATAAAGACTAGAACAAAGTGTTGCACGGATGTAAAAGCTGTTTTAGCTTTGGTTAGTTTGTCCCGCTGTACAGCATCAATCAGTACTTTTATACTTAAATGTCCTTTAAAATAAAGATTGTAAGGACAATTTTTGTCTTCTCTCTTTCTTTTGGTTTTCTGACTTGTAAAGTTTTTAAATCTGTCTCGTCTGTGCAGCTTCTAGCAGCAGATTGTTTGCAATAATTTACCCAGCCTGCTATGACCACTAGAGCTGCTGAACATTTAGCAGCTAAATAACTGTGAACGTTTCCCTCATGAGTTGCAGTTTGACTTTAATGAAGTCCTATTGACATCTACTAAAGTTGTTATTCAAAACACAGGAGCCAAGTCTGACGGACAAACTAACAACGAACAAAGCGACTCTAAAGCTCCCGGTTAAGTTGAAGAGAACATGATACGGTTCAATAATCACCAACAGAGCGACGTTTGCGCTGCACACATGCAAACGACTGACTGACCCGACTTTGATTCAGACGAGCTTTTAGCTGAGAGCTAAATCCCAACAATCGGCCTCGTATCGACGGGTTTTCAGTGCAGCGTTTCACGGGCCTGCAGAAGATTTTTACAGAGGTCATTAACGAATCGATGAAGCCCTGAGGTCAACAAACCAGACAACGCCTCAAATGGAGACGGCCTCGGGGTAGTTCATGACCCACTGTTCATCACAGCAATGTTTTCAGTCGTACGTGTGCAAGATCCTCCAGGAAATACAGATCTGTTTGATGTTTATTAAATTCAGAGGAGGCTGTGTTTAATACGGTATCTATGGTTAAGAGAGCAGACTTGTGACTGAACAAACACACTCAAGCCTCAGTGTAGATCTGCTGTCAGCTGTGATGTAATGTCCACGCTGCCTGTCAGTGGGTGGGTGTGCGCCATCATCAGCTCGTTCTTCAGGTAAATAATTCAGGCCAGACGACGTGAGCCAGGTATTCGCTTGCAGACGCTAATGTCACACCGGTGTGGAAGGGTAAGACGAGAGAAGATAGGCTTCAAGGAAGGACGTCCCGTGACTGAAGACTCATCGTAAATAATAATCCACAGACAGACGGGCAGATTGAGAACAAATGGAGGAGATTTAAGACGACAAAGATCACTCCATAATAGTCTGAATGGGCCCAAATCCACCATGGCGACCTGCTGCAGCTAAAAACTATAAACTATAATCTAATAAGAGCCGTCAGACGGAATCAAAATAATAAAAATGTTAGCCTGAAATAATATAATATGAAAGCAACCGTCCAGAAACCTGCTGTAAATGTACAAAGATTAATTTTCTGCTCTATCAGTTATTATTTGTAGCTTTGTAAATGTGTTTGATTCAGCTTTAATTAAAAACTAATTGTCCGTTTAAGGGCTCGCTCCAGCTGCAGCTTTACAGTTTCTCGTTACTCTTAAAGGTTATAACTATAATTTCTACATCTCTCTCCAGGGTTTATAAAGTCAACATACAGCTCAGTGTGTCTGCAGACCTTCTCCAGGTGAGAGTCTGCCCTCTGCTGGTGTTTATGAAACATTTATTAAAGTATCTCCCAAAGGCATTTACGTACTGTCTACTCACAGGATCCTGAACTCAGACTAATCCAATTACATTTCTGGACAAGACATGGATTAAAAAAGGAGCAATAAAAGCATCTCGGCTCGTTTGCATTTAAATGGGTCATAAAGACAAACTCAAAGGTCAGCTGGTGAGATACAGCGATGAGCTAATTGTGCTGGTATTTGTGACTGAATAAACTGAGGCTGTTCTTTCTGCTCCGGTGAACAAATAACATTAACACTTTGTCCCTAGTCTGCGTCCACGGAGAAAAGAGAAAACAACAAAATGTTCCTGGAACGTTGAGTTTTACATCAGGAACATTTAGTTTTATCAGTAAAATGAAGTGAAAGTGTAAAAAAGGTGAGTTGTTGTTGCAGAATGGTTAGTTGTTCATAATAAAACAGACTCTGCAATAATGTAATATTGTCATTTAACATGTTTTTCATCTAAATATATCGAGTAACTACAGTGGTCTTAAAGGCATCTTATTATAAAGGTTCACTAAAAGTTTTGCAAAATCTCTGCAGGATCTGTTTGTCTCATTTTAGTAAAACATGGATGCTTCATGATTGAGACATGCACACATCTTAATTTTAACAATTTTTCTTAGTTTCACTCAAAACCGAGCATGAGAAAGAAGCAGAGTTTCTTTATGACCTGCCTAATATTGTGTAGGTCCAACATTTGCTGCTAAACCAGGCCTGACCTCCACTAGACCTCTGAAGGCGTGCTATGGCATCTGGACCTGTCCTACACGTCCCAAAGATCCCTTCCCTGATCACTGCAGACCAGCAACACCCTCACAAGAGCTCTGACCCAGTCATGTAGACGTCACAGTTTGCCAAAGTCTCTTAAATAACTTCCACTTGAACATTTTTTCCTGCTTCTAACATCAACTTTGAGGACCAGTGTTATTAATTTCACCTGTCACCTGGTTATAATGATTTGGCTGAAGCCTTAAACCAGAGTTTACCTTGATGAGGGTGATGCACCTGTAGCTGAGGCGGCGCACATTCTCGTCCCATCCCTCCAGCGGCCAATCAGATCCCTTCCTGTGCCTTTTTGTTGCCATGGTTACCACCTTAACATCCGCACGCCGTTGGGAGTGCGACAGAGACGTCTACAGAAAGCCGGTCATGTTGTTAAAAAAAATAAAGGTGCATGATTCTCTCAGCGCACCAAAACGTTTGTTTTCTCAAAATCAAGTTTTTCCAGTTTCAGGCGTCACGTCCAAAAGCTTCAACCGCTCTGAGAGTAAAACCAAACCCACAACCGTCCACCTCCGCTCATTTAAAAACAATCAGAGCCTCGTTATCCAGCAGCAGCAGCGTTTAACTCACACACACTTCCTGTCCAGTTCAGTTTAACGTCACCTGTTCAGTCTATAAGCGTTATGAGGCAGAGGCTGGTGGAGGCCGGTCTCTGATCTCTGTGTGGTGTTTTATTTGTCCCACTGGTTCGCCCCCATTTGTGCCTCCACACCAGGGAAACGCTGTCAGAGCTCATTAATCGATCGGAAAGGCAGACGTGTTCAGCTACGCGTTAACCAAGCATCAAAAAGGCCGACACTGAGGCCAGAGCATGGCTACACACACACACACACACACACACACACACATCCATGTGTGTGTGTGTGTGTGTGTGATGGAGACAAACAATGAGAACAATGCTGTGTGATGAGCAGCTGATAGTTAATAAGTTGTTGTACATTCACTGCAACAAGCTGCAGAAATTTAAACACACAAAGACGACGCACAGTAGACAAAAGCGTGCGCGCGCGCGCGTGTGTGTGTGTGTGTGTGTGTGTGTGTGTGTGTGTGTACCTGCTGTAAAATGACCATGGTTCTGGTTTATATCCTCGTCACTGGACATCAGCAGTCGCCTGTAGATCCTTAAAAACAAAAAAGAGAAAGATCATTTATTCATCAGATGGATGTTTACTCCTTTACTGCATGCAGCTTTCTGTTGTTCCTAACCCTTCACATAATTAGTAATTACCTGAACAAAGAAGAAACCTGACTGAGCATCTGCCACTCTATGAATAACAGACGTCCATGTCCACCATGGACAGGTCTCCAGTCTATCACAGGACTAACACAGAGAGACACTCACACCTACGACCAATTTAGAATCACCAATGAACCTAAGCAGCATGTCTTTGGACGGTGGGAGGAAGCTGGAGAACCTGGAGAGAACCCACACAGACACAGGGAGAACATGCAGACTACACACAGAAAGGAACCAATCGATGGATTAGAACCTAGAACCTTCTTTCTATGGGGCATCAGTGCTAATCTTTTTGATCCAACATGTATTTTTGCACAGTCTTGCCGCTTTAACAACTACATTACCCCTCAGGAATCACACATCCTTGACATATGGGACAGTTGAAAGTGTAGTCGGTCAGCGACTGACGACGTTTCTCAAAAAACAAATACGGACAAGAAGGCAGATAAACAACCAGAGTAACAGCTCAAGAAACAACCGAGGAGTTGAATCCTAGATGAGGCTTTTTAAAAGAGGCACAAATACATCTCAGACACACATGACTGTACGACACAACAATAGGATGAGACATCTGGGTTTAGTTTGGTTCCGGTCAACACATACAAACAACAGTGTGTGTGTGTGTGTGTGTGTGTGTGTGGTTATTAGCTCCAGTAAATTATTCAGGCTCTTTTAATGAGTTTGATCCTTTGACATTCTGACACACGGCAGCTGTGACACCTCAACCTCATTAGAAGTTTTATTCTCAGCTTCAGTTACGCCCGAAGCCCCGAGCAGAGTTTGATCCTATCACGTGGCACGACGGCTACCGGGAGATATTTAATAAGAAAACCCTGTGATGTGGTCATTATGATGATGTGATGATTGTTTATGGATTCACTGCATTTATTAAGGATTTCTCATCAATACGATTTACGGAAAAGAAAACAAGAAAACAATCAAGAAGAAGAAAATAAAAAATAAAAATATCAACATATGACTGATTTAACACCTCATGTGAGAGAAACACTGTGAGATTTTCACCTTCATAGTCAGTTTTACTTGCATCCATTTGACCTTTGGCTCCTGGAAGCAGAGACAGATGCTCTTGATCCTGAAACCAGAACTCTAACCAGGAAGTTTCATCGTCTCTGGAAGCGTTTAAGAAGCTTTCTAATAAAGACAGACGCTATAAACTTCCCTCATTACACAACTACACCAGCGGGGAGTGCTAGTAGTAAAATATGAGGAGGCATTAAGATGAACTAATGTCACAAAACACATTCAACTGCTAAATTTTGCTTAAACTCTCATAGATAGATAGATAGATAGATAGATTGATAGATAGATAGACAGATAGATAGATAGATAGATAGATAGATAGATAGATAGATAGATAGACAGATAGACAGATAGACAGATAGATAGATAGATAGATAGATAGATAGATAGATAGATAGATCTCTCCCTCTCTGACCTTTGTTTAAGCTCTAGGTCGTAAAAATAAAAACGCTAATAAATACAGAAAGCCGTACGGTCACATAGACACACAGTAAAAACTCATGAGATGTTCGTCTCTCTCTCTCACACACACAAACACTCTCCCTATCAATATTTCAGCATCTAATTACCCCCGCTGAGGTCTGGGACAAAGGTTGAGTGCAGTCATGCTCTGTTCGTCCACACATATCAGATTTTACCGCCACAGATTAAGACACATTAGCAAAAAGAGAGCGGCGCGACAAAAGTGAGACATCCTGCAAATGAGACAAGATATTTAGAGATGGGACAGAGAGAGAGAAGGGTGGTGGACAGGAAGGAGAAGAGAGAGCAAGAATGATGTGAAGAAGGACGAAGATTAAAATAAAAAGTAGAATAAGAGAGGACGTGAGAAAGGATTGTCTCTGTGAAGCTTTCTTTTTTTTCAGGCTGCTTGTAAGGGTGCAAGCCTATCCTCATATTTAAATGATTTATCACCTTCCTCTCCGTTTGACCAACTATTTCCTCCTTGTAATCGTAACAGTTTGATCCAAGTTCTCCTCTTGTTCGCTGTGACATCCTGGAAGAAAGTGGTTTCTGAGATTACTAAGCTGCTAAATCTCTATCAACTCCCCGCTGCAACCAAATACGACACAACTGTAGTCATTCAGTTCTCCTTCGCTCATTAAAAGAGTCGGAAATAAAGAATGAAAAGAAAATCCAGAGTAGAAACCTGGTTTCAATCACAGCATCAATAACAATCTAAATTCTTTAAAGCCTTTTAATACGGTCTATATTTTTATATATTTATTCCTGGTCATGCTTCTTATCTTATACTTGTACTTTAATGCCTGATAATTAGATTATTTTCCTGCTGATGTGCTGATGCTACTGGCTGCTGAAGTTTATCGACCTGAACTAATTAAACTTGCTGACCAGCCTGGCTGCTGATAGGACAGCTGTGGATTAACATGGATCCTAAAGGCAGCCGTCTATTATGTAATTGGAAAGTCGTGTTGGTTTGGACACATTAACTCACCAGAGTCACCCCAATTCAGTCACAGCAACGTCAACGATGACACTGTCCCGGCCATTAAAGTCTACGTCTGGTTACAGGGAGGTGCTGCTGCACATTACAAACAATATTTTTGTCTTCAAAGTGTCCTGTAGCTGCAGGACACTTTATAGACAAAAAAACGAAATGTCTGAAGTGAAGTAATTTAAAGACAGCGTGGGTTGGAGATTACTGAGATGACCTGCAGCCTCGTCTCAGCGTGAGGCTAACTGCTACAAGCCTACAACAACACATGCAGCCTGAACTGCATTGTGGGCGATGTAGGCAGTAATATGTGTAGATTTAATTTATCAAGACTGTGAAGTTTCTCTATCATCCAGAAAAAAACTAGCTGGGTACCCGGTTATTTTGGTTTAATGCTAAAACTTTCTGCACTCTTTGGCATCAGTAATGAGATTTTGATGAATGAGCAGATATTTTTGTTGATGGAGACCAAACCAGAGCTAAAACCCATCTTCTTAAAGTGATGTTTTTGTTTTCATCTTGATTATCTGCTTCAAATATGCTAAAAATTTCAATTCATTTCTTTTTATGCTTTGTTTTTAGAAAGGGAGACTGGTCTAAACTTTGCATTTGACTACAATTATCTTGAATCTTGAATATCTACGACTCCACAGAAATGTGTCACCTCTTTATAAATAACTGGTGATGTTGGAAGAAACAAGAAACGCAGCCGGACGGCGCCACAAAACAAACAAACACAGTAAGTAGATTATGCACAAAGCTAGCGTGCCTCCGTAAGCCTGACGGACTGACTGATTGTTTGCCCTCACCTCTCTGTGTGCTCTGAAGTCTTCTTGCTCGTCCGTCTTCCTTCCTTCCAGTGCTGGTCTCTCCTCAGATGTCCTGTTTACTGGATGGACGGATGAAAAACAGTAGAGATGGACAATGGGATCTTTCTTCAGGAGGTGGAGAGAAACCTTTTCACCCCACATGGTTCATTTTTCTTCTTCTTCCCAGACTTTTCTTCTGTTTATGTTTACATCCACTGTCTTTTCTCTCTTTTTCTCTCTCGTGGCAGCAAAGTCTTCCTCTATTCACTTCCACCATTAAATTCTTAAAGAATTGTCATTTTCCTTCTCTGTTCTTTCCTCTTTTGCTCCCAACCTTCTTCATGTGAAAGTGCACAGAGGTATAAGAAGTGAATGACTACCTCCTCCTCCTCCTCCTCCTCCTCCTCACCGCTGCCCTCCCTCTCTCTTTCTTGATGGCATTAACAGCGACACGGCAGCGACCTGCTCATTCACTGCCACTGATCCCTGCTGCAGAAAGAGAGAGGGAGAGAGTTAGCGGGGGGTGATGACGAGGTACAGAGGAGGTTGTAATCAGACACAAAAGCACAGAGATAAGCTGCACACAGGAGGCTGATGAAGGTGACAGAAACGGCCAAGAAAGAGCCAGTGAGATACATGCAGGTAGCCTAAAATACTATGCACTAAAGGTAAAAGTTCAAACATGCATGGCATAGTTTTTTGTATGTGTTCTATTTCTGTCATGCTGCTCACAGGAAACAAATAAAGTTTTCTGAATCTGAATGAATTACACTGTTAAAATATTTCAAATGAGAAACAGGTGTCATCATTTCAAAGGGTGTTGCCGTGGAGGGACAAACAGTGATAACAAGGATCTGGATGCATGCGATATAGAACCAGAGGTGCAGCTTTAGGTCAGACAAACTCCTGCTGACAAAAGCCTGCATGGGATAGAAATACTTTCCAGTTTGGTGTTACTGCCCTCTACAGGTCACAGAGATGAAGGCGACATCATGTCATGATACAGTGCAGCCAGAAAGAATATATCAGAAGTTAAATTCAGATTAGAATAAGTTATTCATTTATTGTTTATCTTAGCTCCTGCTTCTCCACCAACAATAATATGCAGGCTCCACAACAAACTCTTAATATGTGCAATAATATTACACCATAAGTGTAAAAACTCCAAACAACAGCTTGACACCAGTCTGTGCAATATTTTACAATTTAACCCGTGCAATATTACAGTTCAATCTGTGCAATGTTTCTATCTGATTCTATTTTATTATTTATCCTTTATATCTACTCTTTTTGCTCTTGCTATTTTATTTTATTTTATTACTCTGCATTTTCTGTAAGCTTCTGTGAACTGCAATTTCCCCATTGCGGGACTAATAAAGTTTTTTCTTATCTTAAAATGGTCAATGTTATTGTCTTGTCCTGTCAGTGGTTTTAATGTTTTGGCTGATCGGTTTATGTATAAATATTTTATTTTATTTTTATTTATTTTATGTTTTATTTTATTTTTTATTGTATTTTATTTTATTTTTTATTTTGTTTTATTTTATTTCCGGGAAGCGTCACGCCTCCGTGCCGTTGTCGGTGACGTCATTACGTTGTCGCTGGGCGGGGCGGGGCTGTGTTGTTGTTGCTGAAGCCTCTTTAATCACGCCAATCACTCTGGGATTAAATACCGGATAACACCAGCACCATCCTCTCCGTAAAGGACCCCACTGTTTCCTAGTTTTAAATTTGGTCTTTTTCTGTCCCGGGTCAACATGGGGAACTGTTTAACTGTGGGGCCAAACGAAGCGTTGGTGGTCTCCGGTAGGTGTTCCCCTTCATGCTAACGGTGCTAGCTAGTTATCATGGTGACCGAGGAGCTAACGGTAAAGATGCTAGCTAGCTAGCTGGCTAGCTGATGTCACTGTCAAATAAACGTTGGTTAACCAGTGATTTATAGGCAGGTTGTAATCACTAAACACGTGTTGGTAACGATAATCTCAGCATATTTGTCTTCACAAACCGTAACATTAGCAGCCATGTAGGCTCGATGTATTGAAATGATTTGATTCATAGATTTGGTTCATCAGCACAGGAATAAAGACGATGAAATGAGAGTAAGTCATGGATTTAATGAGCTCTGGGGTTTATTTATGAGCACATGAATCCCGCTATATCACAGAGAGGGGCGGGTTTACTCTTTCCTCCATCAGCTGTAGTCATAAGATGGCTGTGAATAATTAAGAGGTCCGAAATATACAGAATTAAACTAAAAAAAGAAAATCTGAACTTAAAGATATCATGAAAAGTATTACAATAAATATGGTCTATTTTGATCTGTGCTTTAAAGACTATCATAATAAATCCAATCACTTGCCAAAACATTAAGTACACTAATGAACTAAAGCTTTTTATTGTAGCAGTCCTGCAACAAAACCCCGTGTCATGAATGTTCACACATCAGTAAAGTGGTAATTCAACTGTATGATCATTATGGAGGATGTAGATTGTGACGCTGTTAAACTGGATTGAATTAAACACTAATGAGTTTCTGTTATTTACTCTAGCACGCTGACTAAAATGACAAAATAATAGGAACACGTGTCAGTAAAATACAACACAGTTCAATAGTACAACAACAACTGCTGCGTCCAAAATCACAAAGTTGAATCACAAGTTATTTCCTAATGAAGTGGCAAGTAATTATAGATTCAAATGTTCATTAAGAGTGTTAATCTGGAAAGACACTGAGTATAGACGCAGGTGATCATTTGAGAACAAACTAATAAATACACACATAAGATATGATAAGACTTTATTCATCCCCGTGGGGAAATTAAGGCGTTAGAGCGTCAGGAAACAACAGTGCAAGATGCAGAAGATACAAAAAAATAGAACAGAATAAAAAATAGAATACGACAGACAAATATGTACATAACATATTTATGTATTGCATCAGAGAGATTTACAGTGTCTAGTCTGAGTTGAAACAGCCAATTTGGATTGAGGAGTTAAAGCATTAGGACGTTGAATATTTATATATATTCATGAATATCATGAATAAAAACAACAACAAACTCCAATAGGAGTTAAATTACCATGTACTGCAAATAGAAGGTGTGAGATGATGGTTATATATACATATATATATATACACACTGTACACTGTGCAGCTCAGCAGCAGAAGAGTTAGGAAATGCTGATGTTAAAGAGTCTGACTGCTGAGGGGACAAAAGACCTGCGGTAGCGTTCCTTCCTGCTCTGTGGATGCAGCAGTCTTTGGCAGAAGGAGCTTCCCAAAGTCACAACTGTCTCATACAGGGGGTGAGAGGGGTTCTTCCTGATGTTGGACAGTTTAGCCAACATCCTCCTCTCCCCCACCTGCTCCACTGAATCCAGAGGACAGCCCAGGATGGAGCTGGCCCTCTGGATCAGTTTGTCCAGTCTGTTCTCGTCCCTCTCTGTGACTCCACCACACCAGCAAACCACCGTGTCATAAAAGGTCCTGAGCAGCGTCCTACACACACCAAAGGACCTCAGTCTCCTCAGCAGGTGGAGGCGACTTTGTCCCTTCCTGTAGAGGACACTGGTGTTGTCTGACCAGTCCAGTTTATTGTTCAGGTGAACCTCCAGGTATTTATATCTATCCACGGTGTCGATATCCAAACCCTGGATGTTCACCGGTAGTTAATCACCATCTCCATCACGTGATTTTGTTTTATTTGAATATGACAATAAATAGTTAAATCTTATCCTCCATTCTGCATTTTAATAATCTCAACAGGTAATCTCAGAGGGTTTGAATACATTTCTGTGCTTCGTTTCTCGTCCTTGTCTTTATTGGAGCCGTTTTCTTCCTTCAGGCGGTTGCTGTGGCTCTGATATGAAAACCTACATCGTGGGAGGCTGGGCTTGGTCTTGGTGGCTCATCACAGACGCCCAAAGGTGAGAAGCAACAGAGTAGAAGCAACGACACCACTCTGTATTTCCTTTCTGTTCAAAAACCCTGAATCTGTGTAATCTGATGAGAATCTACACAGACATGTTAGTAGCTCCCTGACTGGAGCAAGTGCTGCTCATTACACACGAGTGGCTTCTGATTAATCGCCTCGGATGGATGGAGGGGCCGAGGGTTTTTTTTTTTATAGAGACCACAGGTGAAGTGGGCTTTGAATTTCCTCAGAGAGTTGAGTCCCATTATCTGCAGAAAGCAATCAGAGGATGAAAGCATTCGGGTCATAGTTTGTCTCATATTACACTCTATTGGTTTCTAATGTAAACCACAGAGTTTTTAGTTTCAGTGTGCCTCACAAATACTGTCAATGACAACTGCCTCCTAAAGAGTCAGATGTGTTTATTAGAGCTTTTTCATATTCCCCACATCTTGTATTTATCTTAAACCATCTGTATACTCTAGTTTGTCTGAATGCTGTAATTAATAAGGATAATTTTATCTGTTTCTTTCTGCAAAGGTTAAGCCTCGAGATCATGACTCTGCAGCCCCGATGTGAGGACGTGGAGACAGCAGAGGGAGTAGCCATCACTGTCACAGGTGTGGCTCAGGTAAGACCCACGCTCAGCATCTTTCTCTGTGAACCCTGTCACACACTAGAGCCAGGCTTAGACTCAACACCTCGACACAACAAAATGATATCAAGGAAATACTGGAAATGAAGGTTCACTGCGTCGTCATGTCTCCTGACTACGGCCAGTTACCTCTCCCCGTCAGCAGGGGGCAGTAGTCTGTAGTCACTATTCAAAAGGGGAAGAGATACACACCAGGGCTGAACGATATATATCGTTGAACATTAAAGATATGAACATTCAAGATATTAATATCGAAAAAGCAACGATATAGACCAACGTCAAACATATGAGACGCACAGACACTACAAACACAGCGGGGAATTTAAAAAGGAAGAAAGTAAAGTGAGCGTGGAAGATAATGCGGCCGGTGGGGGACAATTTTACGGGACTCCCGTCGATCACGGTATTCTTGCGAGAACGTCGCAGTACGGGAGACATGGTACCTGTGTACACGGTCTAGAAAGAGGGCTTTAAAAAAAATGGTATCGAGATATGAAATGTTTCCCGTATCATTCAGCCTTAATAAAAACCACCTTTGCTTGATAGGACTAGGTTTTAATTGCTATGGTACGAGGCCTCTACATCCTCTACTTACAGCTTCATTGGGTGTTTCAGCCTTTCATCATAAGAAGCTCTCTACAGGCTGATCAGACCTGGGTGAGTGTGGCATAGTGGCCACTTTGTTATTTGGCAGCTTTCCCTGTCTCCTTTCACTGCAGCCACTCCTTGTGAATGTGGCTCCTTGATTGCTTCTCTACTGAGGCCTGGCCTCTGATGCTCTGATGGATCACGCTGATCAGTTAGTCTGCTTATTATTCTGTCTAGATGATGTTGTCGTCGTTGTAATATTTGTTGATTTAGATGTAGAGATGAGATAAAGATGTCTTCCATGTCTCTTCTCGTGCACTGGTTCAGTTTTCTGAACAATCATCTGGATTCGGTACAGTGAGGTATCCCAGAATGCATTTCGTGGGCTTTTCCCAGTTACAGAATAACCGTCCTCCTTCCTCCAGAGTTGAACTTCTCAAGTCTGAACTACCCCGTGTGCACGTCCGATGTTTTTCCACCGACTCAGCTGCCGATTCAACAAACCGCCGGCCAGGAAACGTCCGACCATCAGCTCGAATCAGATGTAGTTTTCTTTGATTTGATAGTTCCTGGTTGACATAAAACATTTATACTCTTTTCTTTTGACATTTCTGGTACTAACATTCACACTAAACAACATGTTTTGCGCATTAAACTTGTAACGCTGCTGATTTTGTCTGTTAACCACTAAAATCATCGTGTCTCCTTTAGGTGAAAGTCATGACGGAGCACGACCTGCTGGCTATAGCCTGTGAGCAGTTTCTGGGTAAAACGATAATGGAAATCAAATACGTGCTCCTGCAGACTTTAGAGGGACATCTGCGCTCCATCCTAGGTATGAACAACTAACACGACCCACGTCTGAGTCGGTCTGATGATGGTCCTCGTCAGCTCAAAATCTAAAGATTCTTCATGTACTCCTCTTTAGCTTGAATCTGGTTTGTTATCTATCACACATATTATTATTTATCACTCATACAGCTTTAGTTAAAGAATTCAATGCTTCTGTTCCTGCAGGTACTTTGACCGTGGAGCAGATCTACCGGGACAGGGACCAGTTTGCTAAACTGGTGAGGGACGTGGCCGCTCCAGATGTGGGCAGGATGGGCATCGAGGTCCTGAGCTTTACCATTAAGGTGGGTTGGTGGACTCCTGATTTAAAGCTTAATAATAATGTTAATATAACGAGGTTGTGGGCGTCCAGTGGAGAGTCTGTCAGAGCCTGGATAGCTCAGTCGGTAGAGCATCAGACTTTTAATCTGAGGGTCCAGGGTTCAAGTCCCTGTTCAGGCGATGTGATTTTAGGCTTTGAGTAGGAGAAAAAGAGAAAAGAGAAAAAGATCTGTCTACAAATGGACTTATTAACTTAAGAGAGAAAATTTATATTTAAGCCTTCAGGAGGTAAATGTTTGCTGCGGCAGTAAATCATGTGAGAAGCAGGATCATTTTATAAAAATCACATCCTCACACCTTCAACCTCTGCTTCATAGTCTGCTGTGTTTGAGGTGGTGGAACAAATTAGTGCTGTTACTGTCCTTTTTATTCACTATTTGTTTGCAAACCTTGCATGTTGTAATTTGCTGCTCCGCGTCAGACTTTTTAACCCCTTCATGCCTAGTGTCGCTAATTCACGACGCACTGTTTCCGTTCAGACTGCAGCTGAAATAACGCATGTAATACTCCAATGTAGGTTTGTGCACATTCAGAAAAATCCTAGGAACCTTTAGCAAGCACTAGTTTCTGGTAGGACCGAACCAAGGAGCTGCCAAACTGTATTTTGTTGTTTTTTACCAGACAAAGACAATAAAATGTCTTACACTTAAGATGACCAGCTTGTCTGTGTTCACAGGATGTGTACGATAAACTGGATTACCTGAGCTCCCTTGGGAAAACCCAGATTGCAGCCGTCCAGAGGGACGCCGACATCGGTGTGGCCGAGGCAGAGAGGGATGCTGGGATACGGGTAAGGAGGCTCTACGAGGAGGGAAGCTGTTTCCATTGAATCCTGCCGTGCTCACTGACTCCACTCATCTCCTGCTTCTTCATCGTCTCCTAGGAAGCAGAGTGTAAGAAGGAGATGATGGATATCAAATTCTTGGCCGACACCAAGATGGCCGACTCCAGGCGAGAGCTGGAGCTGCAGAAAGCTTCGTTCAACCAGGAAATCAACACCAAGGTGGGTACACCAGATAGATGGTGAGATGTTGAACTGTTAACAAGCAGTGACCCGTAACAAATATAAATACTATCTCACCTTTACTGAAATCATCTTCAGACTGAACTCTCCGCTGTGTGTGCTTCGGATAAGTCTTTACACTCTGTGTTTTCAGAAAGCAGAGGCTCAGCTGGCGTACGAGTTGCAGGCAGCTAAGGAGCAACAGAAGATCCGACTGGAGGAGATTGAGATCGAGGTGGTGCAAAGGAAAAAAGAGATCACCATCGAGGAGAAGGAGATCGACCGGACGGACAAAGAGCTCATCGCCACGGTCAAGAGGCCCGCCGAGGCCGAGGCTTACAAGATACAGCAGCTGGCTGAGGGGCTGAAGTGAGTGAGACGTTAGAGTGGTTATCAGAATGATTTACGAGATAAAAGGTCACTGAAAAAAACATCCTCCTCACTCTACTAGAGGCACAGTGGGTGACTTTCATGAAACGATTCAGGGAACTGAGTAGAGTTGGGTTTAGAAACATCTGGTTGCAGCTTTGATGTAATCTTTCGTTGAGTAGCTGCAGGAAGAAAAATGTGGCTGAGTCAGATTTCCGGTTTTAAAACGTTTCTGCACAGGTAAAGGTGAAGTAATACTGGAGGAGAGATTGTATCACTGCATACTGGTCACGGCAGCAGAGAAAACTATCTGAACCGTGTCTGGATTACGTTAAACACGTCACAGTTATACCAGTTCCAAATGTATTTAACATCTACAGCAAGCCTTTGTTTGATGGTTTAGTTTTGTTGACCCTGTTAGACACAGCAGCATCATCACTGGAGCTGATGATTATCTGTGACACCGGTTTGAAGCCGAGCACTCACCACACCACATTTCTGTGTGCTGTGGTCATTCTGGCTCCATTTAGATAACGTCTCTCTGCAGGGCTGCCAAAAACAAACACGGCTTTAAATGTTGTTGTCATCCCAACGCAGCAGCTGCTACGTTTAATAACTCGGCTTCTCTGCATCAGGACAAAGACGGTGCTGTTAGCGCAGGCTGAAGCGCTGAAGATCAAAAAGATCGGCGAGGCGGAAGCTTTCTCGATCGAAGCAGTGGGGAAGGCAGAGGCTGAGAAGATGAGGCTGAAGGCTGAGGCCTACCAGCAGTACGGAGACGCAGCCAAGACTGCGCTGGTCCTCGACTCTCTGCCCAAGGTAACGCACACTGATGAACTCATCATTTAAAGTTCACTGGCGTCTAAACTGTGTCATCGAGGTCACGGCACGTCCAAAAAAAACTGAGCTGAAATAAGGACAACTGGATTTGTTAGTTCAGATTAGAAAGAAATACTGGAAGCAAGGACTCAATTAGCCTAGCCTAGCTTAGCTTAGCTTAGCTTAGCTTAGCTTGGCCTGGCTGCATCTGCGTCTAATAAATCTGCTCATCTAATGATCAGCACCTTGTTTGATGACCCAAGAACTTCCAAACATTTAGCCCATTGATCACATCTCTGATTCCTGCTTACAGTAAAAACTTCACCGTGTCCTTTCAGATTGCTTCCAAGGTGGCGGCGCCTTTAGCCCGGACCAATGAGATCGTGATTCTGAGCGGGGAAGGCAACCGTGTGACGGGCGAGGTGAACCGCCTCCTGGCTGAACTCCCCGTGTCTGTCAACGCTCTGACTGGAGTGGACCTGTCAAAGGTAAGCTTCGTTATGATGTAGTTAGCCTGGAAACACTTATAAAACACCGGGTTAAACTAAATGTTGATGAGTAGGGATGCTCCATATTGGCTTTTCTGCCAACTCTTTATTTCCGATACCGATATATTCAGTCTTTTTACACCAACATTGTTAGGTAACAACATAACATATCACCTATTATGGAATTAACACATTATGCCTAATTTTATTGCGATGTCCCACTGGATGCAAACATAAATGCAACATGGCTTTTCAAATGTAAACACTGTCTGTGCAAAATAAGTTACAGAAAAAAGTGCCATTCATTTATTATTTAGTGTTTTTAGAGAGAAAGTTTTGCCTCAAACAAACTACAGACAATATCAAAACAAGGAAGACAAATGTAGCGTATAACTCTGCATGATTCTTCTTGAGGTGGGTGATCAAATGTGATGTATTAAAGGAAGACGCCTTGTTTCCTCCTCTCATAACCACCTTTGCTTTGCAGTCATTACGAATCACATATTTACTGTAGTAGGTGACACTTGGAAATACTTCCAAACCACGGACATCTCATACACCGGGCGAGCTAGCTTGTTAGCCACGGTTAGCAACCTACGAGACTAGCGTGTTGTTGTTGTTATACGTCATCAAGCACGCGCCTGTTAACGTCCCATGCTGCGTTCATGCAGACTCGGAAATGCTGAAGCTACAGAACAAACATCGGTTATAAAAAAATACATATATAAGTCGCGCCTGAGTATAAGTTGCAGGAGAAAAAGTGCGACTTATAGTCCGAAAAATCTGACTTTCCCTCTTAACGATCTGTCCTCTGTCCAACAGATCCCTCTGCTGCAGAAGATGACCAGCTCTTAAACCAGAAAACCGAAGACTCCACGTGACTCAGCCTCTGTCGTATGCACTCTCATAGACTGCCTTTAATACACTTGAAGATATTTGGTTGTTTTATACGTCTACTCTGTAAAACCAACTGAAAAATGAAAAACCTCTGGTGCCTTACTTTATACAGGACCAGAAAATCTGCATGCACTGCTGCTCATTCATTCATTTATTTATTTATTTTAGTTTTAACATGAGAATATTTGTTCTAATTTATTTGTTTGTATTATTTAAATTGTATTTATTGGCCCCGTTTGTATGAAATGTCACTGAGGAGGAGCCTGCTGTGACGGTTATATTTTATTTATTAAGTGGTATTTATACACCGGGCCCTGCTTTTTCATACAACGAGCCCACTGCTGTCGCTATTTACATTTTGTTTATTTATATACCTCGTTCTAGTGACACATCTGCATTCTCTAGATAATCTGAATCTTTTGTTTTTTTGTGTTGTATATGCATTATTGTTTTTTTAATGTAACAAAGGTGCTCAAGATCTTAACAGAAGCCCCTTTCGTTGTTCAGACCTCCACCGTAAATCTGTGTGTCGCTTCACCAGCTGGTGATATCATGCATGAGACGTTTTATATTTATTTTATTTATTTATTTATGTATTTATTTATATAAAGACAGGAAAACGGGTAGAAAATTCTGACCGTGTGCTGATGTGATTAACTCGTAACGTGGTTCTTAATACGTAGTGTGGGGTTTTAAATGTACAAATGTTGCTCGTTTCGGCCTCGATCGTGAGTAAAGACATGGTTGTTGTTAAAAAAAAGAGAAATCATCAGCTTAGAGTTGTATGAAGTAAGTTTATAATGTGGAAAATGAATAACGTGAATAGATTTTGAAAATGAACGGCCCAGACAGCGATGCCAAATAGAATAGTCTCAAGTTTTGCTGGATCAGAAAGAGGGACCAGGGGGCCACCACGATGTTTAATGTCATGCTATTATTATCCGTAGACGCTAAGCCATGTTCAAGAGAGTGTCAACAAACCAAACTTTTAGAGGAAACACTTTCTGTTTGTATGTTTCTGCACTGACTCGGTTTAAATCAGATATACAGTGATGTTTTAGCAGAGTTTGATCTATTTTAACTGTGATAACGTGCTTTGTAATTAACACACACTTCAGTTTTAATCCACCACTGCTGCACACAGAGTCCGAACATTTCTTTTTTTATATAAACGACAGGGGACAGGTTCAGAATATATAATAAGTGTAACAGGTCGACCCCCTTTCATCCACACGTCCAGAAGAACTGTCTCCTTTTAATACTGTACAGAGCTGCACTCACCTTCAATAAAAGCAGAACTGGCCTGACAGCGAAGTTCAGTCTGAGCGTCATCTCTCCAGCAGATGAAACTACGAAGAAGTAGGTCTGTGTCACGGCTGAAGAAAGAGGCAGAGTTTAGAACAGACTGTTATTATTGCTCTTGACGTTTCCCGTGTGTCAGTCTCTCATCCTCGTTCTTTCTGTGCACACTGTGTTTAATGCCCATGAGTTCCTGTATGCTCTTGCTGCATGTCATCCATCTGTACGCTCACTCTTAACTTATTGTCATTCTAATAAATCCAAACTGTTATAATTCATTTGTTCTGCTGCCGTTTCCTATCCTGAAAAATCGTGGTTTGAAAAAAGAAGAAACCCGTAGAAATAAAGTTAAGTTTTGTTTTTAGGAACTCATCCTAATTAGAGGAACTGTTCAGATTAACCTGGGTGTTATTTTTCCTGACCCATTAATGGTTTAAAAGGTGACGGCAATATATGATAAGGCTACATTTACAATTTTAACAATAACCTGTACATAAAACACGTAAAATCTACTTTAGAAATACTACAAACATTTATTGGTAGGATTTTGATGTAAATATTGCTATCTATCTATCATCTCCCTGTGAGGAGACATTTTGACTGCTACTATATATTTTATACAGTTAAATATATTATATTTTATAACTTATATACCGTAAAAATTACGTATTTTAAATATCTCAAATAGTTAATACAGTAATTATAGATCTTGTATAGTTTCATACATATATACTGTCTTTAAAATGATTTATTGTACACAACATTTTATATTAAGATATAATTATTTAAATATATTGTGTATTTCATATATTTATTTATATATTTTAAATCCATATATTTCAAATCGTTTGAATTTTTGTACAGGCGTTTACGAGCGACACCTAAATGCAGATCAGGGGGGTCCTTTCTCTTGCGCATGCCCGACAGATGTTGCTGCCGTAGCCGACATAGACGGTGGGCCAAGGGGAGATTACGTGTATTTGGACGATCCCCACCGAGGGAGGATGTAATTTTCTGTGTACAATATCTTAATTTTTCAACAAATTAAACAAAAATTGTTGGCACTCTTACCTCTTGCACATTATTTGTTTATCGGTAACTTTGTCTGAGTTACTGGCTCCGGCAAACCGAGCGGGCAGCTATACTCGGGGTCCGATATCTATGACGTCACTGTAGATATTGTCCAATGGCACGCCTCGAAATTTCCCGGGGGTTTAAATTTTTTTTCTTTGTTTGCCAGTTACCATGGATCTTTTGTTTAACTGCTGTCAAGTACCGGCATCGGCGTACAGTACATCAACACTTAGGACACACACATACTACTACTGCTAATGTAACACGGATTTTGCGTATCAATCACATTTAGTCAGAGGAGGTAAAATTAACGGCCCTTAAGTTCGTTAAGCTTGATGAAAGGAGGAAAATGTAGGATGTCCTGTCATCCCATCTTTTGAAAACTTCAGTCTTCTGTAACAATGATGTCCTCAAAATGTCACTGTGAATTTAGCACATAATAAATATTAACAATTTCCAACATCTGAGGTCCAGTGAGTTTTCTTTCCACCTGTCAATCCTCTGACAAAAACGATGAGCATAACGTCACAAAAATTAGCCACACTTCTCTCTCAAACTATGTTTGCTAGCAAACACCACAACAATGGAGTGCTGTATGCATGTTTTTGAAAAAAATGGTCCTGTAACCCCGTTTACAGACACAGGATGGAAGAAATTTATTACTGCTGTGTTTCTCTGGAAAGACCTTGGTACTAGAGAGAGTACTGTGGCTGAAGAGGCAGTGCTGAGATTTAAACTTACAACCCAGGTTTGTTTGTCATACTACATAGTTATATGGATAGCTTTAGCTTGCCAAGAGACTGAAAATGTAACTAAACTTTGACTATATATATATATATATATATATATATATATATATATATATATATATATATATATATATATATATATATATATATATATATATATATATATATATATATATATATATATTACTTCTTATGTGTGTACCTTCATTATCTGTCCTTTTAAATAAGTTAACTGTGAACCTCAAACCTCAGGAACCTGCTGCTATTCCAGCTAACTGTGGCTACCACAGAGACTGCTACAGCCACTTCACCAACATCACAAACATAAAACGAGCCCAGAGAAGATTTGAAAAGGCACCTTTATTTCACCAGGAGGCTGAAAAAGAGGGTATGTGTCCAATAAGAAAAGAATAGTCATGTAAATGTGAAACTTGAACTTCAGCTGTGAATCTGTGAAGGAAAACAATATGAAAACACAATTACATTATGCAAACTACATTTGAGAACCAAACTTTGTCTCATATGACATAAGTTTGTTGCACTGTTTCTTAGAATTATGTTAGCGTGCTAACTATCAGGCTGCAGTCCACAGAAGGAGCCTTGAGTGTAGGCCTGATATTCCCGCCCCTGAATGTCATGGCTGGAAGATGGCAGGAGATTTCTTAGAAGTGGACTGGATGACACTTCCCCCAGCTCCAGAGGCAATCCTTGAACTGGTGCACTGCTCTTGTAAAAAAACAAACTGTGTTAAGGGCAGATGCACCTGCAAAATACATGAACTGCCATGTACAAACCTGTGCCAATGCACAAACTGTGGCAATAGGTCATTTGAAGATGACTAGTGGTTCCAGGGCCAGCATGAGAGGCTAACACCCTTCATCAACCAGTACTGTGTTCAAGAACACGTGGAGAAAACAAGATTACTGTTCATGTTAATGTTATATGTTTCTGTAAATATGTTATGAACCATTCTGATTTATTAACAGTTAGACATTAGAATAAAGTTACTCACCAACAGTGTATGGTTTGAGCACCATTTCTCATTGTCCGCCATGGGAGTATCACCTAGTGGAAATATTGTTAGTCCATTAGTTGAATTCAACTTTCACATAATTGATATGGCACGAAGCTGGTTTAAAAACAACTTAAACTTAGACACAAAGGTGCATCTAATTAATTAATACATTATTAGCCTGACTATTGAAACATGCCATTATGCTCAACAACATTTCAGGGTAGTTTACTTCACTGTTTGAAATTTGCTGACTGGGGTATACCACAGAGAACAATGTTTTTAGATCATTTAAATTCCTTCTGTTATCCCTCTCTCTGGATATGACGGTAACACCAATAGAATAACCAGTAACGTTAATTATACTCCCACACCGTGGTGGCTTAACAACCTCTTAATGACTGACGCTGGTCAGCTGCCAAATTGCCACAGCTTAACCTCCGACAATTTGGGTTATTCACATCGTGTGACGTGGATAATGTTAATATTAACTCGACGAGAATAGTCAATGATACTAAAATGTAGATTCATGTCTCCTATGCTTCACACGTGAAGCTCAAGCAGCACAATTGATGATAAAAGCCAGGATTAGGCTAACGGCTAACAGTTAGCGCTACCTTTAAACGTAATAAATGCCGCCTCGCAAAGGTTATACAAATAAATAGCATAGCTAGCATTTTCCAACAACATTAATACTTACCCACACACATGTAAGCTTCTTATTTAGCTTGTAATATTCCGTGATTTATCGCCGTCTTCACCTCTCTACGCGGTGTCCACCAGGTAAGTTTTGACATCAACAGCTGTTCCTCGCATCTCGGTCTGATTGGTTGAATAACGTCACGTGATTTGTAGCGCTGCGTGCCATTGGTTCAACTGATATAGTAGGCTGCGGCGTTTGCCTGCAAATTTAACGAACTTTAAACTATGATTATGAAAAAATGTGCAAGAATTACGAGTGCCAACAAGGAAAATCTGATTGGGAAAAAAATAAACTTTAAATCATAAAAGATCCAGGTTTTCCCTCCATGGGGATCATTATTTTCAAAATCTAAAGCTGATACGGGGCCTCGGCCCACCGTCTAACAGCAGCAGCAGCAGCAGCACGGAGAACCAACACACAGGCGATGGTCTCTTAATTTTTTATTATTATTTTTTTTTTAATCGGTATCAGCGTTACATCTCCACAAAATGAAGTTTCCGTACTCGTAGCTTCGTGAGGAGTAAGTATCGCTCTCTGTAACTCGGGTCGCGGCGGCGTTTTGCGTCAATGAAAAGCTAAAGTTTGCTAACCAGCTGGCCTGGTCACAATAAGCACAAAGAAGCTCCTTATTTATTGTGGGGGGCTTGACTCGAGGTAACCTATCGAACGGTGTAATCTCACCGTGTTTAATCTCAAGTAAATAACGGATTGGCGGACGGTTCGGTTCGTGACCAGTCCCCGTTTCGTTTGTTAAGATCGATACCAACGTTAGCGAGGTAATTGAAAGTAGAGCAGATTAAGGCTGGATTGCTAGACAGATGGCTAACGTTACCTAGCTACAGACTGGCTGTCTGAAAGTTGACCTTAGCTTCAGCTTATTAGACTGAATTAAATGCGTGTTTCAAAGCTCTGACTAAGGCTTCAGCAGAGGACGATGGCGTAGCTCCATAAATAAAGTCTGGCCTGTGTTTGAAAGGTCACATTATTGAGTCTGATTTAATGAGGATCCCATTTTTTACTCCAGTGGGATATAGAGGATGAAAAGGGGTTTAGCAAGGCAGCACGGAAATTAATTTGAATTGAGATTAAAATCTGTAGGCCAGGTGAATATTTTCTTACTCTTTTATCATGAATGAGACACGTTTATAACTATTTGAACAGTTGAACTGATGATGAATCATAGACAGATGGATGATGAATCTGCTCCATTACTAAATTCTAGGAAAGAGTTAGCACAGGAGCTAAAGATCATTATGTCCATGCTCGCTGCTTGTCATATTATCTAATATCACAAACACAGAATTCTAGTTGTATTTATTTAAAGCGTATCATCTATAAATCAACAGATCTGTCTCTCTTCATTAGACACTAGTGAAGACACTCTGTTCTAATATAATAGTCTTCCTTCATGACTCGTTTAATGTTGACGTTGAAGTGGCGTCAGAAAAGTGGTGATTCAACTGTACGGTCATTTCAGAGGATGTAGTTTGTGGCTCTGCTCAACTGGATTCAATTAAAAAGTGTTTCTGTAAAGTTTAATCAACATCTCTCTCAATTATTTTAAATAAATGCTGTAAACCTTCATGAAGATAACATCTAGAGCAGGGCTGTCGTATTAAAATGCTTTTTATTTTTCTTGTGGTTTCCTCACACACTATTTTGCAGATTCATCACCGACTATCAGACAGTCTATGATTCATCACTTGTCCACTTCCACTGTGGAAATAACTACATTAGTGTGCATTTGGATCCAGGCCCAGTGCTTTATTTTTGGGTGTGGCTTTCCTTGACCTTTTAAAACAGCAGAAGTACCACCGCTGTTTTCTTGTATTTCTTTTTTTTAAATGAAGACAAAGCTGGTGGAAGGCCTGCAGCCTGCCATCATGCCTCATCTATGTGCTGCTTTGTTCAAGAGGAAAAAGAAACGAACCCTTTCTCCATCTCAGCTCTGTGTGTACACAGCCAGCTTTTACAGAACCATGATGTCACTTTATTACAGGCTGCCATTTGGAAAAGGTCAAACAGAGCTGGGATGTGAAAATTGGTGATAGCTAAGTCATTTCACGCCGACGTCAGCGTCTGTCAGCGGCTCACTTTGCACCTGCTCTGTTTGTCCCCAGTATGGTGAGGAGAAGGTGTCCCATGCTGCATTAGTGGAATAGTGACATGCTGGCCTGTCTGCCAGCATCAGGTGACCCTACCGTCAGACTTCTTTCCCGCACGCAGATGAACACTGGACTTCAGAAATGTAAGTGCTTTTCTTCCACTGTTACTGAGCCTGTACTGCCACTGAGTTATTATTAGGGATGTCCTAATTGGTATCAGGGCCAATACTATCAAGTTGATTCATGCCCCCCCCCCCGAAAAAAAAAAAAACAACAACAACCGAGTGATATGACTGAGTCCACTCAGGCAAAGGCTGCAAACACTGGATGCTGCGTTTAAAAGACGACGGCGTCAAGGAGAAAAATACTGAATCCAGTCGACTCTACGAGAACAGAAGAAAGACTTTAGGACATTTAAGATCAGATCAGAAGACACTCAATATTAAAAGACCGGGATCAGATTGAGGACAAACAAATTTGATCGGGACATCCCTAGTTATGACGGAGAATTAGGATCGAACTATGGGCTTGTCTTCGTTTATCTACGTGCTGCAAAGATTAGCACGACACTCAAGTGCAGCACTGTGTCTCTGTTACTGAACACTGAAACCTGGTAAACATTAAAAAACAACCTCATAATGAGTCTTTATACAGTGTACGTGGAGACATCAAGTGTGTCAGGGCCAGAATCTACTCAGAGTTCAATGATTCAGTGAAATTATGTTTTATATAAAGTTAGATGAGCTTAAAAATGCACTAATGTTGAATCATTTCTATTTAGAAATGGTTTCAATAAGAGGTAATCATCCCAGGAATGTATTTTTCCCTCCATCACTCAGGAATACTGAACCTGGATGGAAACAAAAGCAGAATAGATGTGTCTTATTGCGTAAAATATATTTTTAAATATAAATTAATAAGTAGAAAGAAAGAAAAATGTTGAAAATAATTTATACTGAAGCCACAGAAATTAATTCTGGTACCTGACAGAAGAATCCATCTTGTCGTCTCCAGTATGAGCTGCAGAGCTGAAAACTCGAGATCGCCACAGGCCTTTAGTTGTCCTAATAAAAAAAAGTGTCTGTCCAGTTTGAAGGACGTCTGTCTGGGCGATAGGTAGATGATGGTGGCGCTCCCTCAGGGCCTCTGCTGCTCCAGTCAGGCGTCCAGGACGTCACAAAGGAAATCATATCTGGAGCTGATGGACATTTTGGGAAATGATATCGCTGTTCTTGCGTCATGTGATCAGCTGTTACAGAGGTCAACCATCAAACTGTTTAGGTGGAAAATCTTGATGTCAAATCATGTTTTACCTTTTACTCAAACTTACTGATGCAAAACATGAATGTGAAGAATGTGAGATTAGGTTTCTGTGCCGACTGTGACACTGCAGAAAATATCAGAATAGATATTCCCTCACTGCTTATTGTAGAATATTATAGAAATATCTGGTGGTCTTACTTTCTATGTCTTGCAGGGGAAACTACACAGAAGATGAGATCTGCCAGCTATCCAACCCCAGCAGAGTTGGATGCCTATGCTAAGAAAGTTGCCAACAATCCTTTGACCATCCAGATCTTCCCAAACAGCGTCAAAGTACCTCAAAGGAAGCACATTCGCCGCACAGTCAACGGACTCGACACATCCTCGTCCAGCCAGCGCCACAGTCCTTACCCCTCTCAGGTCAGCACCAACGGGGGCCTGCTGGCCGTCCTCCGTGCACCGCTCAAAGGCGTCATCAAAGAGTCCGACGGTAGCCGAGCTCGACTACTACATAAGGCAGTCATGAACCCTCACAGCGGGCCGTACGCCACCCAAAGCACTTTAAATCTTCCTCAGCCTGCTCCTCACCTACAGGGCCCGTCTCAGCCTGCAGGCCAGAAACAGGGCATGGTTCACCCAGAGGTCCTGCAGCAGCAGCAGCAGCAGCAGCAGCAGAGTATGACTCACCCAATGGCTTTACAGCAGCCTCACCCACAGGCTTTACAGCCGAGGAACATGGCTCTACAGCGACAGCAGAGCTTGTCCCAGGTTCAGACTTCACAGCAGCAGAGATTGGCTCATCCACAAGGAATACAGAGGCAGCAGAGTCTGCCTCACGCCCAGCCTTGTTCATCCGTCGTCCCACAGCAGCATCTTTCTCATCTGCAGACACTAAAGCATCAGGCGGCTCCTCCGCAGGCTTTACTGACACAACAAGGAGTGACTCAGGATCTGCGCCACATGTCTGATGGAGCTCAGCTTCCGAACCTGCAGCACACGCAGGGGCTGGTTGGATCACAGACCCTTCCCCAGGCTGTGGCTGCGGGCCCTCCCACCATGCCTAACAGCCTCCAGCAGCCCCCACAGGGACCATACGGGCCCCGGAAGCTCCCTGACGCAGACGCCCCACCAAATGTAACTGTATCTACCTCCACCATCCCTCTGTCCATGGCGGCCAGCCTGCATCAGAACCGGCCCAGTGACCTGAGCAGCATTGTGCACCAAATCAACCAGCTGTGTCAGGCTCGGGCCGGCATGGGCACCACCTCGGTCTGTGAGGGCCAGATCGCCAACCCCAGCCCCATCAGCCGCAACCTGCTGATCAACGCCAGCTCAAGGGTGTCCTCTCACCACCCAGCGCTGGGCAACGTGCCCAGCTGCCTCATGGTGGGACCCCCGGACAAAGCTGGCGCTCAGACTCCCAGTGCTGCTCTCCATTCACAGCCCAGTATAGCTCCTGCCTTTCACACAGACCCTGAGAAGGTACAACTGCAGCAGCAGCAGCAGCAGCAGCTTCAACACCATTTACATCAGCAGAAACAGCAGCAGTTACAGCAGCAGCAGCAACATTTACAACAGCTACAGCAGATGCAACAGCAGCGCTCCTGGGCCCAGCATCAGCTGGCCCACATGCAGCAGACCCCAGAGGGGGCCCATCCCTGCAAGAATCCACGGATGGAGCCTCCAGCCGAGTGTGCGTTCCCCTCTCGAAACCTCAGCTACCCCCTCAAGCTACCCAACACTGCACAGGGCTTTCCTCTCAAACATCCCGCAGAGAAACCTCAGTCTTCATCCCCCGTCAACTGCCCAGTAGGTTCCATGCCTTACATTAACGGCCACTACATGCAGCCGCCGTGGAGCAGCATCCCAACCACAGCAGGTAACAATGGATCCGGCCCTCAGGACCTCCCAGTGGCTTTCCAGGGAGGGCAGGCTGCTGCCTCCACAGACCGCATCCCAGGGGCCAAGTACAGGCCGGGGAGAGAGGCTCCTACTGGGCAGTCAAAGTTGATGCAGAATGTGGATTTCTTGGGAGGAGACTTCCAGATGCCCAGCTTTCAGGAGCAGAACATGGATATGCTGGAGAAGATCCACAGGTCAGCCATGGGCCAAGTGCAGGAGGCTAGCAGCAGCAGTGGCGGCGGCGGCGTCCACACTCATCACCCAGGCTACCGTTAAAAGTGTGCGCTTATCCCTCACTTGGTGTTTTTTAGATTTTTATTTTAGGTTTTTCCTCAGCCGCTACTTTCAGATCTTGCAAGTGATCAATTAGATTTTACTGCGTCAGAGCTTGAATTGGAGACCCACCAGGTTGTGATGTTTCAAAGTATTCCTCAGGTCTTAAGCCATGTCCTACCTTTGTTGCAGATGAAGGGTTTTTGAGATTGTTGTCCACTCTTTTCATCACTGGCATGGGTGTGCTGCTCTTTGTTCGTGTATATATGGTGTTTTATCGTGAGGCAGGAGTCGGCCCGCCTTGCGATCGTCACAGTGCTTTTCATGGGTTGACATGGAACAACTTTTATCAGCATTTGTGGCCTTAAAAATTGCCCTGCGGCGAGATTTAGGATGTCCTCGTGTAATGTTTTTATTTGCAATTATTTATCCTCTTAACAGGTGTGTGTGAATCCATTTAAATAAGAAGGTTAACATGTATATGCAATTAATAAGACTGTTGATAAGGTTCGAGCTCCTTCCCATAGCTGAGGAGCGGCTCGGGCCTCTGAGCGGCGCCGTCGGTGGTGATTTTGGGTCAAAAATGAGACAAAGCCAGCACTAGCAAAAACTCTAACATTTTGAGATGTGTGTAGTTTGGTAGTGCCCTCTTGTGTGTAATACTTCAAGAGTTGCTTTTATCTAGTTATGTTGTTTTTTTGTTGTATTTCTGTAGACTGTCCTACTTGAATTGTAGAAATTACTTTTAAATGTTTATTTTTTTTTTCTCTTTTTGTCGCTGAACATTTGGCAAAAGGAAAAAAAAAAACCCGTTTGGTTTTGTCTGTAGCAAATGTGAAACAGAAAAAACATCCCGTTATTATGGAAAAAACAAATGGCGTCAAATATGTGAACAACAACAAAAAGCAAATTGATCACTTGCAAGCGTGCAAGTAATTCAAATAAATGCAAGCGGGGGAGAATGCTTTGTCCCCCGCTTCGACACATATTTCCTTTTTCAGCACCACTTTCCCACGGTAATGCGAGTGAACTGAAGTGGTGTGGACGTTTTGTGTGTGGCTTGTGGCTGTTACTAATCACTGGCATTACGCTGAGTTGTATCTCTGCTACCTATACATATAAATATATATATTAAAAAAAAAAAACAGGAAGGTTATGTTTTGCTAGGTGTGTCGAGCATGAAGCTCCAGATTCATCTTCATCTACTATCCTCAAGCCTTCTGGAAAAAGCCTTAAACGCCACAGTAGTTATAATCTACTAACGTTTCTTTGCTGGGATCCCAACTTAAGCTTCAATGTGAGAGATTTCTTTTCTCTTTTGAGCTTTGTTTTTTCTTTGAACCCTGTTAAAACTGTCAGATCATTGGGCGGTGTTCAGATGTGTTGGCAGTGGGAAGGGATGATATTGCCTTAAATGGGATTATTAAGGTAATAACGCTACTCATGCCTGTTTGACGAATCACCCATCCTGCTGTCTCAAATGTTGCCTGTCTGTCGAGGATTTAAGATGATTTAAAGAGTAAAGTTTGAATAGTATTTAGCAGAATTAATAGGTATTTAGAACAGGGCTGTAGCAGTTATTTTTAAGGTATCTGAGCTGTGTTTTAGTTGTTATACTTAACAACACTATCCTGATTTCTTAATTTATTTTATTTTCCTGGACCACTGCATCCTGAAGCCATAGGTGTTTTCACATTAGGTGCCATAAGTGACACACACACACACTGACGCGGACGCTCGAAGTCGATCGTCTGCACCCGGGAGGCAAACGGGAGGTTTTGCGTCCACGCTTTAATCCGATGTCTTTTGACGGCGGCAAGATTATTTTTCCCTTTCTGGATGGTTCTCGGAGCACAGTGCAGGTCAAAAGGGAGAAAGAAGCGAAAGATGAGACATCACCATCATAAAAAGAAAAGACAGCCGAGACGTGAGCTGATCTGGAGTTTGGTCTTCATACTTGATGGCAGTTTATTTTTATTATAATTATTGTTTTGTTTCTTTCCTGGCTCTCATTTTTGACGTGCCTGCCCCTTGAAGCTGCTATTGAATTTAATCTTAACACACACTAGTATGATTTGTGTGTACATGTGTATGAGTAGTAATGATGTATGGGCTGTGTCAGTGGAATGAGTTCCTATTTATTTGATGGGCGCAGGGCAAAGAATCGCTGGTGAACGTGGCCGTTTCAGTCACGTCTGGAGATTATTCTGTATTTTAAATATATAATAACTGACCAGTATTGCAGAGTGGCGAGCCTGTTTGGATTTCTTGATGTTAAATCAACAGCCGCTGAGTGAAAAACACTAAACAATTAGACCGGTTAATGTTGAACTGCCTCGTTACAGCCCGACACAGTCAGGTTCTACAGTTTCATATGAAGTGCCTCCACTGGGCTTAGTATGGAGAAATGTGTGAATGGATGCTTGTGTGCGTGCGTGCGTGTGTGTGTTAAGCTTGGGTACTTGCACACAGGTGTGCACGCTGACAAAAGGTGCACAAAGTTAATCTCTGATGGGGGACCAAGCTGTTTAGTGTAACTACTGATACTGTGTCATGGACTGAAGTCCTGAAGTGTGCCACGACTCCCAGACACTAGTCGGGATGTGTGAACTGTTTGCTGCTGACTCACTGACCAAAGTGACCAAGCGTCCCTCTCCGACCACCCCGGCCTAAAGCCTGGGCAAGTTTTGGGAACTTGTTATGTTCTAACAGTAATAAGCAACACTCTGCTGCTGCTGCCCTCGCTTGGACGGTTATAAAAAAAAAATAAATCTTGTGAAGTAAATGTGAGCATTTAAAAGAAATCTAGAGAGTGGTTCCTGTCTGCTCCTCTTCTTTTTCTCTAAGTAAAACCTTCATGTTGCTTTTCTAACCAGATCTTTGTGTTTTGTGGTTTTATCTCATAACGTCGTCGCCTACAGTTCATGTCCACATGCACTGTAAGAGTTTGATCCATCAAGCACACTGTAGCTCATCACGTTAGTCAACTCTGACGGCAATATTTCCCGGGGCACAGGTGTAGGACAACCTCTCTAGATTTATTTTTTACTGCGGGTTAATCGTCTCCGATCGTCGGGTTGTGAACGGTGGTGGAGGGGGGCTTCCTTTCTCTACTTTGTGATAATGTGATATTCCAGTTTTGCCTAACCTTCAGGAACAAATGTCTTGCACAAACATTCCCCCTAACCAAAATAAAGTTTGCAAACTCAAAAGCTTTTCAGAGTGACTCTTTTTTTTTGTCTGCGCACTTTTAAAATGTTCCAGACGTACAGCTTCGTATGTGCTTCGTTGAACAATGTTTCAGCTTTTAAAGAAATATGTGTAGAACAAAATGGTGGCAGTGAAATGCCAGGAACACAAAATGAAACTTAAGTCCATGAACCTCGCCCTAGTGCATGCTGGGAGCGTTCCCAAGGCCTCCTTATATAAGAGCGATCACATGATCAGTTGAGCTCTAATCATTTGACTTTCACTCGAGCACAAGATTAAAAAAAAACAAATGAGATGAAGTGAATCTGTACGTTCAAGAGAATCACAGTACGGTTTAATTATAATTATATAATCCTATTACAAACACAATATAAAAGTATTTTTAAGCTGGAGTTAAACCTGATTGGTCTAGGCGATGCTGGACTGCTGTGGGAGGCGACGTCTGTAATGAATCCTGTCCAGGACCAGGTCTAGCTTCCATGAGGCGTCTGAAGGATCAAATATTAAACTCTTATCATAATGTCATGGAACCAGTGGAAGAATACGCTGTGTGGTGTGTTTACCTACCTCGTGTCTCTCTCTCTTTTTCTTTCTGTTGATTCATCATGTAACTTCCAGGGTCTTCTTCGTGGACTGCACCCAGATCTGACCTCCACTTTCTCCAGTTCATTTCCTCCACTCTGCAGAAGTAGTAGAAGACTCTTTAAACACTGGGAGCTCCTCATGAGCTGCATCAATCAGAAAAGTCAGAGCTTCTTCACTCTGGACATCATTTATTAATTTAAATGAAGTCGATAAATAATAATTGTGAATGGTAGACACAGCTGTAAAAGGAGAAAACTGAATTATGAAACTAATAATTAAAATAATTTGGCATCCTCCGTTGATTATGACACGTAGTCATATTTTCTAGCTAGACTGCTTCTTAAGTTTGATGTTTTAAACTGAAGATATTCAGATGAGTTCAGATCAGTCATGTTACGATAGTTTAAGAATGTTTTTGTTTTCTTAAAAAGGTTCATTTTGTTCTGTAAACACGAAGCTGATGTGACCAGAGTTTCGTTGGTCCAAACGACCGTTCTCACCGTAATAGATTTTATCAAACTTCTTAATGTTTTTATGTTTAAAGTGTGCTCTTTTTCCATGGAGTCCGCCTTTATTCAGAAAGTAACATATGAATAGACACTCTATATTTTGCTTGAGACCAGCCACAACATTAAAACCACCAGCCCAGCCTGTGAATTCATGTGGACGTTACCGATACCAGACCCTGTGCACTGCTGCAGATCAAGCACAACCCCATGGCAACGATGGAGGATGCTCTTTGCATCCAGCATTATATTTTCTGACAGTTTAAGCTAAAGTCGCTGACCACATGAGACGGCCTTCAATCCATGACCCTGTCTCTGGTTCTTTGCCTTCCTTGGACAACTTTTTATCAATGTTATTCACTTCACCAGTGATTATGACAAAAACGTATGACATAATCTCTTTTTAATTTTTTCTGGTCAACAGTTTTCCAATAAGAATGGAGCTTTGTTTCAGGTAGACGTACTATAATAATCATCTTACCTGAAAAAACGTTGATACTCATCCTGCTTGTTTTTTAAACACACCATCTTCGACTCCCTGTAGTCCAGCTTCTTCCTCAGCCACCGCGGCAGAGTCCTCTCGATGTCCAGAATTGTAAAGGCCCTCTGAGGATGAGCGAGCAAAACAATTTACACACAAGTCTTTAAAGATTTGAGAGGCCACCCTGACAGCTTCTCTCTCTGTCTCTCACCTGCAGATTCCAGACGTTTTCACTTTGTGCTGAGATTCTTTCGACCGTGTTTCCCATCAGGGCTATGAGCATGTTGAGGAGAAGGATGTAGGTGAGAACGATGTAGAGGATGAGCAGGACGTAGAAAACTTCCTTGTACTGAACGTGGTCGGTGAACTCCAGATCCCCCATCCCAATGGTGAATTTGAACAGTTCCAGAGTTGTAAAACTGAGGTCATTGTAACTTGGCTTCTCGCACTTAAACGTCTCGAAGTTGAAGCTCCTTCCTCGTGAGAAATTCTTCAGTTCGCTGGGATTTGTAGGGGAGTCATCCATGAGTGCCACGACAGCTATGAAGATAAAGTTCGAGTCAGAAATCTTGGAAATCTTTTATTCTGCATATGGTTTGCATTTGGAGTTCATCAAAGTCTTACCGGCAGAAAATCCAAAAAGAAAGACACTGTAGACGACTAAAAACTGTAACAGGTCACAGAGGATCATCTAAAAAGAAGAGACAGGTTGTAAATCAGGCAACCGATTTCTGAGCAGGCAGCCGATTATAAGACCTCTGATGATTAAATTCTTACTCTCTGCATTATGACGTTGTACATCCCCATTTGCTTCAAACCTCTCGTATAGTAAAGAACGTTTATCCAGGCAAGAGCCAGCGAGACCACGAGGAGTCCGACGTATTCCCTCCGTCCACAGAAGTACAAAACTGCGCAGACCAGAAGCAGCACTGCTTGTAGGAAACTAGGAACACAAATAAAGGGAAGTGGGTAAGAAAGAAGGTGTCCTCAACGAGAGATCTGTGTCTGAAAAGATCTCATACTTACAACAGAATCTCACTGAAACCATCTATGGACAGAGCATTGAAGTTTGGGGGGTTCTTATAGAAAGCAAGTATCTGAGGATTGAAGAGGTCAGACATGTTGGCACAACTTAATTTTGACCGTGTGTGAGTTTACTGGACCAGATTCTTACCGCTTTATAGAGAAACCACAAAGATCCAAGGACACTGAAGATCTCACCAACACAACGAAGGTAGTCGAGCGGGTTGTCTTCAATGGGAAATGGAGGCTAAGGGTCAAACGCGGTCATTGTTTAGGCCGATAAAAGGATTAAAGCAGAGTTTGTCCTGGATTAAGTCAGAGGGTGCTTTATTTTTTTCCGTTCTCACCTGTCCGTCCTTTCTGTAGGCGGCCACGGTGGTGAAGATGATCAAGTATACCAGGTAAGCCAAGAAGTTTATCAGGAATATCTTGGAAGCAAACCTCTGCCACTTATCCTCCAGGAGACTGCGTAGAGGTTCAATCTGGAGCATCTCAGGTCGATTCTGTCGCCACATTAAAAATGAGCTTGAGTTGCTTTGCAGATTCAGATTAATAATAAAAAAATATGTTTTTAAAAAGAAGTATGCAGGATTACAGCCTGCACACAGGAGATCTGTCCATCACAGGGTTAACACAGAACACATTCACAATTACGGCCAATTTAGAATCACCAGTGAACCTAACCAGCATGTCTTTGAGCGGTGAGAGGAAGTGCAGGCAAACATATGCGTATCTTTAGAAGTTAAAATGAGGTCAAAACAACATTTTCTAACCGGAATTTCACTCCCAAATATGATTATATCCAACACAGAGTTGTTTTCGTTGGTATCGATGGAGCTCAGGTCGTAAAGTGAGGAGTGAACGGGACCATACACCCATTCTGTAAACTTCCTGGACAGTGGCCTCGTGTCCTCATCCATTAATTCCCGGTGCAGCATGTGCTCGAACAACTGGTTAATGAGAAACGAGAAAGGCATTAAGTGCAGACAATACATTTTATTGGACAGATTTATGTTAATATTAAAAGGAATGTACCCATGCTACATAGATACATCACTTAAAGATGAAAACTGTTCCATAAAATGCGTTAAACCTACCCCAATCTTTCCCAGCTTGGCTGCTAATTTTAGAGGAGTCAGCCCTTTATTATTTTCAATCGCTTCCAAATGGATTTTTCTGTTCTTCTCCAGCCTGCTGTGCTGAATGAGGATGTTGTCGTACATACGTGTGATCATATCTGTATTTTCTGTTGTGTTGTCCGCTATGACTACCAAGACGTGCAACACAGTGTTTCCTTGTGAGTCTTTGTCAGTCACGTCAGCTCGTCTGTAAGGGTTGTCCATGAGAAAGGACACAATATTGTGCTGGTTGGTGCAGGCAGCCAGCGACAAAGGCAGCTCCCCTATTAGAAACACACACATGACCTCAGAGGTGAGTGCTGACTGTAAACATTTGGGACATAAAGGATACTTTGGAGGTTTCTTTTAGTTTAAATACCCACCAAAATAAAAGCCTAGTCCTGCATGACGCTGGAAAAACTTCCCATTTGCTTTGGCTTGCACATCTGCTCCTTTCTGGACCAGCAGCTTCACGTTGTCGAAGCTCCTTCTCTCAATGGCGACATGCAAAGCGGTCTGACCTGTGGCACAAGTTTTGTTGGCACATGAAACATGGTGTTCATAATTTCACGCTGTCACATCCATTACAGCTCAAAACCACACACACACAAAAAAAATCATCTTCACAGGCACAATTACTAGGTGGCAGTTTAGTTTCACGTACCTTTGTAGAAAGGATCCTGATAAGATGCATTGATCAAATTTTCTAAATCTCCAGTTTTCTCTGCTATGTCAAGGAGGACTTCGATGGTGTCATTTTTGCCATCTTTCAGGTTCAGCAAAGCTTTCAGGAGCGCCGTTTTCCCATTTGTTTCATCTGAAAGTTGTACACAACTTACATAGTTTTCCTTGTACATCTTATACACATTGAATTATATCAATAATTGTTAGAATAACTAGAATGATGCGTCATGTCCCACTTCAACCCCTCCTCACCTTTTCTAAATAACAATATTGTTTTTCATCATCTAAAATACATTGCACACATATTTTGAGGATGTTCAAAGATAAAAATATTGCCTTCTCTCTACTTGCCTGTGAATTCTGGGCTTGTAAGTTGCTTATCATGTATTCGCAGGTAGTTAAGCAGACCATTAAGTCGTGTTGCGTCTCCGAAGGATACTGCTGTTAAGACTGCGTCCTTGGTGAATGCATTAGTGCAAAGGTTGTCAACACTTGTAGCATGCTGTCTGAGGTGTGGTAAAAAACATAAAAATCATTGAGTACATCATGCAGCTAAATTCTTAAATAAACTTTATCCATCACAGGACCAGTTCTCTTTTAATATTTGCAAACATCCCTTTCATAGCGCCCCTCACATCTGTTTTGCTTTGGAGAAACAGATCCAGACACGAACAGTCAAGGTGGTAAAATAATGAAGCCTTTCAACAACCTGACACCTGTTTACCTGAAATCCGACACTCACTTTACTTTGGAAAATCTACAACAGGGTTTTCTCTTAGCAGAAAAACAATCACAGGTTTCTTTGTTGACGTCTCAAGCTCGTTCCCAAAAGGATGAGTTACCTAGAGATTGAGACGTTGCTATCCATGGGCAACGGTGTTATCTCTGAGTTGTCTTTTTTGAGGAGCCATTCCAGACCATTCTCCTTCACCTCTTGGTCGTCGTTTGGCTCCTTTGTGGCTGCTGGCTGTCTGTTTTCCATCTTAGCCGTAGTAAATAAGCAGGTCTTTTGTCGACTACAACAGCAAACTGTTCTCCCAAAAGTACCTCATCTACTACAATGAGCTAAAGCTCCACAGGTGTAGAATTGCTAAGGTCAGGGGCAGGACTAGTACTGCCGGTTTCCTGGGTCACGCTCCACCCTCTCCCCAGAGCATATACCTGTTATTTGCCAGCAGTTTTTTTCCAGCCTAGACACCAGATCTTATCAGGGAAGATGTTTTACTTAATAATTCAACATGCGTGCAGGTGAGGTAAATATTCCAGTAAACCAGGATGCACAACGCAAGGATCCCGGAACTAGTGTTAGTTCATTTGTAATATTAATCCTTGTGTACACTTCAAAAAACACTACCCTTTCATAGTGTTCACGGCTGAAAACAGACACTAACCTTTATGTAAAAAAACACCAGATAAATATTTTTTTTCAACTTACATTGTTTGCATAAATCTGTTAATCAACCTCAGTACTGATGAAAACTGCAAAATAAAAATAAAATAAATAAACAAAATCCGGATTTTAATCTTTTAAGTGTCATTTTAAAAGAGGAAATACACAAAATGACATTTTCAAGGATTCTTTATTGTCATTACAACACATGTTAGTACATGGGAAGGAATGGAATTGGTTTCTCTGGCCCCGATTCAAGATATAAGTTAAAAAATAGAAATAGAAAAAAAAGTATAAATATAGAATAAAATCAGCTGAGTATTATTTTCAATACAAAAAAAACTAAATGATCGGAGACAGGAGATGGCTAACCTTTTATCACAGTCTTGGATATGTCAAATTACTTACTAAATATTATAAAAATAGATAAAAAAATAAATCTTTTAAATGCCAATTAAAAAAATAATTGTATAACTGACCTACTGAAAATTTTGAGATATTTTTTCAAAATTAATGTAAAATTAGAACCATTTGCTGCAACACAGTGAAAGTCGGCGCGTCTAGAGTGCAAGACTGTAGACTGTAGACTGTAGACGGGTGTTTTCGCGCCCTCATTCGACGGGAGTCTACAGTTCGGGCCAATCAGCGGTCAGCCGTCTGGTTTCTAGTAGCGCTCTGGGCCAATCAGAGGTCAGCGGCCGGCGCAGAACTGTAGAACTGTGGAAAGGAGAAGGGTGACAGGAGCCGCCATTGAGACCCGGTCGAGATTGGTAAAACGTGACCAGCGCTTTTCGTATTTCAGGTAAGTGATTATGAAAACATGCTAAAGTTGTACATGCATTATTGGAAAAATTAAATAATGTCATGCCTAAGTGCGGACATAACGCGTTTTGCGACCATAAGAGGCATAACGACCGCTAGTTGCCATTAACGATAGCATTCATGCATCTCAGGGCAATCTCAGACCAGGTAAATTATTTTTATTTTCATATTTTAGGTATATTGTGGGTGTTCTTTCTCACGGATGTCGTATTTGGCCGTTTTCTGTACCCTGCGCAGATTAAAATGACACTTTAGGTGTTAGCACCTAGCAGCGCCACTTATCGTTTCTAGCGTGGGAAAATGTTATTCTGAGGACTGCGTTTATAATGTCAGTATGCCACAACTTTATTTGGATATTGATAATGAGGCGATCGTGTTATTTTGCAACGTTATTTGGCCGTGAACTGCGAGTTAGAGTCTATAGTTTTGTATGCGGAATGCTGATTGGATTCGTCTGTGCGGCGTCTAGAGTTCACAGTGGCAGGCGATCGCTGATTGGTTCTTTGCCATCTGACGGTGTAGGCTATGTTTCGGTCCTGTTGTTATTTATAGCTATTTATAGCGGTACTGTTTACTTTGTAGGCTATTTTTGGCTCTGCAGGCTATAGCGCTATTTACTTCTATGTTAGTTTACTGTTGGGGTAGAAAAATAATGACAGTATTAATTACTGTGTAATTACACGTCAAGGAGAGAGTTGACCTCACTTAACCTGGGTCAAGTGAGGTCACTCTGAGTTTACTGCTTGTCTTTCAGACAGAGAAATGGATCTGTTGATGCCTGCGTTGTCCATTCTGGACAAAACTGTGCCCAAAGACAGGCAACAGTGCCTTCTTAAGGCAAGCAAGGAGGCCAAAGCAGTCCATTCGAGACCAATGCTTTTGTCACAGGGTGACAGTGGGTTGAGAGACCCAAAAACAGCTTACGAAGAAGGTAAGATGTGTTTACATCCGGTCTTTACAAATGCAGCCAGCCCACGATAATTAAAGGCAGAGCTCTTGAGCCTTTTGTGTTTGTGCTTACCTCGTATTCAGCTAAAAGGAGATGCCGGATGGTGACTCCTGACCCCACGGAGGTGCAGTGCCTGGGGCAGCTGGTGCTCACCTTTGGGAAATACAATGGGAAGAATTTCAGATGGCTGGCTGAGAATGATGTGGGGTACATTAAATAGTGAGTATGTTGCAGTAAACAGCAGTACAGTGTGTGCACGGTGGCATTTTTCACAAATTAACAATGTAATTTCATGCTTTAGTGTCCTTGATCGCCACATAAAGGAGAGCCGCCGTCCTGAGAGGGGGCCCATTAATGACGAGTGGGTGAAAGAGCAGCTCCTGAGCTATGTGCAGCTGTTCCCCGCCATTTCCTGCCACCTGGAGGTAAATGTGGACCGGGCGATCTACGGGCAGGGTCGCTTCAGGTCCTTTACCTTCCAGGAAATGTGGCAGTGGTACAGTCTGCACAAACGGTTGCATGCCGACCCCCAAGCAGGCAGTGACCACGAGCGGCGGATGGCTCTGGAGGCGTACACCTCGGTGAAGCAGTGGCTGGCCATGAAAGAGGAGGACATCGCCACCAAGTCCCTGAAGAGGTTCAGGCAGTATATCCTTGACAAGGAGGTAGGTTAAGCCCTGCATGAAGGTACAAAGTACAGTCCATTATCTATGTAAACTTCAACTCTTAAATTCAACTGTATATTGCAGAAACCTCAACAGGACATGGCCCCTGCAGCTGCCAGCGTCTCCAAGGCATCTGCTGCTGCTGCATCCGCCTCCACCTGCACGGCCCCTGCAGCTGCGTCCGCCTCCACCTGCACAGCCCCTGCAGCTGCGTCCGCCTCCACCTGCACGGCCCCTGCAGCTGCGTCCGCCTCCACCTGCACGGCCCCTGCAGCTGCGTCCGCCTCCACCTGCACGGCCCCTGCAGCTGTCTCCGGCACCACAGCTGCCAAGGCCCGCCCAGCTGCGCCCGCCGCTAAAGCCTCCGCCACCACGTCGAAGGCCTCCGCTGCTGTGCTTGCCACCGCCTCGAAGCCTACCTCTGCTCCAGCTGTGTCCGCCTCTGCCACCGCGTCAGAGTCCAGTTGGGGAGATGACGCTCTGCTGGTGGAAGCTCTGGCCACTTTTGAGAGACAAGGTATTTGAGTTTATTACCTCCGTTAACAATGAGTTATGAATGGTACAGTTGAAACTGGAGGGCACTATTTCAGGATGTACTTTATTGTGTTAATGTCACCACACCACTACACACATCTTGTATGAATGCAGAACCTGTATGAAATAACATAAAACAAGTGTCAACAAAAGTCTTTGATGTTATCAGAGGATGCTAGGGGTAGAGACAGAGGAGAAGAAGAGGCAGACACTTCACAGTCAACCTCAGACACCCCTCCATCAGTAGCGGTAAGGTCATACCTGGCAACATGGGCCGCAAAGAGAAATGAATGCATTTAAGGGTGGGCCTATCTCATGTTGCTGTGCAATGCAGAGTGTCAAATGCAGAAAGAAAGACACAGAATCAGGACTGTAGAAGAGCTAGGGAACGCAACTGTGTCTCCCCCTCTGTCTGAAAGGCTTACAGTTTAAAAACCAAATCAGAAACAACTTATCAGCACATGTTTATAACTAATACACTGATCATTTTTTAAGGTTCCCACATCAGCCATGCCACCTCAGCCATGTCAGGCCACCCCTGCTGCAGCTGAAGGAGACGCTGCACTCCCTGAGGTAATGCCTGAAGCTGACAAAAACAAAACACAGAAATTATTCTTTATTTTTAGTGTGTGTGTGTGTGTGTGTGACCAGTGGGTTGTACTTTGTGTGTTTGTTTTCAGATGACGTATGAGGGATGGCATAAAATGTGGGAGTCCCCCATCCACGGTCTTCCCCCACAGGACCTGGAGTGGCTCAAAGAGGATGAGGTGCGGGGCCTGTTCCAGAAGCCCATGGGGTTTAAAGATAAGCATGGCAGGATGAGGTGGAGGAGGGTGCTAAGGGACGACACCATGTGGTTCTACCCACCCGATGCTCCTGGCACGGTTGGGGGGAGAGTGCCGTCGGCCGACTCTTTTTTCAGGAGCCGCGTGTTCTTCTGGAGACCAGTGGGGGTGTGGCGGTACAGTCTTCGGTGCCCCCGGCCTGAGTGTCCTGCGAGGAACAAGGACACCGCGTTCCTTTACAGGTGCGGGTACTCAAACACTGTCCGCCAGATCTGTGACGTCAGGGGCTGGTACTCCATGTTAACCGAGGTCCTGGCCTGCAACGCCTGCTGCAAGGCCGCCAAAGAGTCAGAGGAGCACGACATCGGCAGGTTCCTGTCGTGGGAGGAGGGCATCCTGCGGCAGCTCACCCCGGCGCACAGAGCCGTCTTCCCTGCCGTGCTCACCTTGCGGTGAGCATCATTTCACAGTGATTTGAACTCTTATCTATTTATTGCACAATAACACATCCAAGACTGACTGCCAATGTGTTGTCATTTCAGGCGTGGCGTGGACAAGGCTGTGATCAGCCTCCTGAGGGACCGGACGGAGGGGAACACCATGAGCAAGGTGTGGAGGCAGGTGCTGGAGGGCCACTGCGAGGTCTACCTGCAGAGGAAAGACTTGTACACCACACTCCTCACCCAGTACAGCAAACCTGGTAAAATAACAAGTAAGTCAGACACACACGCACACACACGCACACACACGCACACACACATAAACCACAAAATGATACACACAAAACTAATTACTGCAGTCTCCAATGGGCCCTGTAAAAAAAGGAAAGGACAAATGTTACACAGTGCATTATTTACATAATTATCTTTTCTCTACTTTCAGACCTCTTGACCCGGCCCCCGTTCCAGAAACCCCCGCAGAGGAGAGAGCTGCCCTCGCCCAAGCTGTTGCGGAAGGCCTTCCTCATTGCTGAGGCCGACAACATTGAGGACTACCGCACACAGATCATGTCCACGTTTGGCACCGTTTTAAAATATGACTCGACCAAGAAGGTATTTTTTAAATAAACACTACTGACTGCTCCATTGAATCACAAACAAAAAAAAACACTTGTAAACAACCATTGCCTTAGTGAATTTTATTTATTGTCAGATCTGCAAGAAGCTGTCGGGGGACGGCAAAGGGACGGCCGAGTGGTGCACAAACGTGGCCAACGAGCAGGGGCAGATCCTCACCTCTGTCCTCACCTGCGAGGAGTCTCTGGATAAAATGAGGCCGATGGCGGAGGGGCTCATGGCGCGCTACGAGCGGGCGGGAGAGGCGCCGCCTGAGCTCATGTACGTGGACCGTGGCTGTTGTCGTGTCCTGGGCATCTCCTCGGTGGAACAGCTGTTCAGCGGATGGGTAGATGGAGGCATGCTCGTTCGGCTGGACGTGTTCCATTGGATCCACCGCTTCGACGCCGCCCTCAGGACCGACCACCACCCCAAGTACGCGCTCTTCAAGTCGGCGCTCTCCGCCGCCGTCTTTGCGTACAACAAGGACGACATGGAGCTCCTGCTGCGCGCCATACGCGCCGGGCACCCGACCAGGTACGGTTCCCTGACGGACCGTGAGCTCATTGAGACGCACGTCACCAAGAGCGACCTGAGCCACTACGTCAGGAGGATCACTGTCGGGGCCCAGGAGACCTTCGCCCGCGCGCAGAGCGCCATCGACCTCCTCAAGGGCACCGCCGGGATGGACGAGAACCGGGTCCACCTCTTTAAGGATGCGGCGGCCGTGGATCATGTCTGGGCAAACCAGCAGAAACACCTGGAGTGCATCCAGGATCCACCGGGGCGGAATATGTACACTATCAAAAAGTACGTGACCCGCAACGGTGTGAGGCTCCCTTATTACACCACCGTCAGAGGGAGCAACAGCCTGGAGGGCTTCCACTCGTTTCTGCCCAACATGATCCCAGGCCCTCACTGCGCCGCCGTACCCTTCCAGGTCTACCTCCTGGCCGGCATCGCCCGCTGGAATTCGGATCGTGAGTCCGCGAGCGTCCGGGGGCAAAAGGGGAGGAAGCACATGAGCTACCTCACTCCTCTTGTGCATCGCCTGAACCAGCGGTGCCAGGACCTGTTTGGCGAGGTGGAGGAGGTGAATTACAGGCCTCCTGTTCCGGCTGGTGATGAGCGGCTGGGACTGGAGTACTTGTTCGCCCAGTCCGCCGAGCCATTCAGCCCCGCCGACCACTATTCGGAGGCCCGGGAGGCGCTCCAGGAGGCAGAGGACGAGGACGGTGACGTGGTGGACCCCCCAGCGGAGGAGGAGGATGCCGTGGAAGAGGAGGAGGCGGCGGATGCCGGCTACACCTCTGACGTCGAGGGCGACACTCTGGCTCCGCTGAAGAGGAACATCTCCCTCACTGACCAGGCCGTGGCTGCTGAGCTCGACCCCTGCGTGGAGGATGTCTGCGGGCCGAACCATCTGCCCGGATACGAGCGCGTGGAGGAGCTGAGCCACGTCCTGGTGGGCATCGCCTTGGAGGAGGGGAAGCTGGCCATCTCCAACTCCACGAGGCAGAGAGTCGTTGCTGCGTGGAACAAGCTGGACCTCCTCGACCGCAACATCCAGCAATTCGACTCTCTGTACTCGGCGCGCTGGGGGAACGCGCTCTTCGGCCGGACCAGTGGAGATCCAGCAGAGTCGGCGCTGGTGCAAAAGCTGAAGTTCAGCAAGCGCTACTCAGCTGCCCATCTGCTGGACTCCAGAAAGAACCGGCTCATGTACTGCCTAATAAAGCAACTCTGGCTGCATCCCGACTGCGGAGGGAAGGCACGTGGGTCACTGCAGAAACACCAGGTGACCCAGATGTACCAGGGGGTGCAGCAGAGAGTGACGGTGGACGACCCGGAGCTCAGCAAGCTGGGGATTCCCATCCTCAAGGTGAACTCAAAGTGCGTGTCCAAGTTCATCCGCAGGCAGGAGGCCCTGTCTGCGAGGAACGTGACGGATCAGGGGCTGGACATCCTCCGCCGGCACCAGAGCGTCACGGATGATGTCGAGGATACCCCAGCTGCGCCTGAGTTGCCTGAGGAGAGACCACACACCAGCCGCCCTCAGGTCGATTACGAGGCCACACCATCTTTGGCAGGGACCAGGCAGCTTAAGGCGAGAGTCCACCGTCCCATCCCCCCCCGCCCCATCCCCCTTCTTCCAAAACTGCCCTCAAGCCTGCTGCTTACCATGTCCACGGTGCAGGCTCCCACTCCATCAGCTGCCTCGTCGTCGTGGTTCCAGGTTCCCCCGCCATCAGCAGCTGCCGTGCCGTCCTCGTCAGCATCGTCATCGGCCGTCCAGGTCCAGGCTCCCCCGCCGTCAGCTCCCTCCACGTCTCAGCCTCTTCCCTCCACGTTTGCCCGGTCCACGATCTACAAGTGTAAGAAAGCGGAGCGGGAGGGATCTGGACCGCCGCGGCAGATAAAAATGTACGCCTGTGCTCTCTGTGGCCAGCCAACACAAGGCCACAAAAAGTACAGAAAAAAAACATTCTGTGAAGTCTCAAAGTCCTCATCCTCAAAGGACCTGTCTGGACAGACCTTTCAGACATTTGAGGACTTTCGGAAGGCTGTTGACAGTCTTCTGGGCCGGTCTCAGGCCTCTGACTGAATGTACATAGTGTGTAAATATTTCCTGTTAATAGTGTGTAAATTGTTCTTGTTAATAATGTTTATTTTACTTGTTATTTGTGTGTTGGCGCGCCGGCATCTCCTTTCTGTCTTGGCATCTCGTCATCATTCCGCTGTTTGGTTTAAGTGTGAGCGGGCCTACCTATCTATCTCTACTGTGTACTTCGGTCAATAAAAAAGACCTGTTTGTACAGTAACAGTGTGTTGTGGTGCTTTATGCCAGTCAATAAATACAACATTGCATTCCTTTGACTGATTTTATTGGTCAAAAAATCAATTTTTTACAACAAATAATAACTTTCAGTTGTGTGGCACATTCAGAAATATAACAATAAGGCCGTTTTAGGGTCAAAATAATAAAACATGAGTCTATTAGATAGATAGATAGATAGATACTTTATTAATCCCAGGGGAAATTCAAAGCATCCAGCAGCAGTGATATTGAACATACAATACAAAACCTATAAAAAATAGAAAGACTGGAATAAAATGCTTTATACAGCTATAAACTATGTAAAAGTAGAAAGTGACCAGTAGAATTTATATATATATATATATATATATACGTATATATATATATATATATATATATGTATATATATATATATATACGTGTGTATATATATATATACAAATATGAAAGCTACCAAAACAGTCATGTATAAATATGAAAGCTACCAAAACAGTCATGTATCCGAGTACAGACATGCCAGTAGTAGTGCAAAAGGATTTGTCTTTTCTAAATACATCGTATATCACACAATTAGACGTAAAGAGAATCTAAAACAAATGTGCAAATTATAATAAGAGTACAATTTTAGTGAAGTTTTAGGCATTCATCAATGCTTATAGATGAACAGAGCCATGTCACCCTTTTGTGGAGAACAAAGGAACTGCACACTGTGCCGCCTTTCTTTTATACAGAAATAAAACGTTCACGCAGGCAGTTATTGGACTGTATTCACTGTTACGTGTCTTTAGTAACCCACATTAGATACTGCATTTGTTCTTTTATATGGCCAAATGAAAGATTTACAATGATTTATACATTTTAAACATTTGGCAACAGTAAATAATTAACAGCTTCCTTTAAAAAAGTATGAAGGTATGGTATTTCTCATTGAAATTCATATCTCTGCGTAAAGAGCCTATAGATGCTACATGGAGGTACCCAATACAACTGAGATTTTCTTAGTTCTTTTTCACAAGTTATCAGGGGAGAGCGCGAACGCAGTCCCCCACTACCAGAAATTATGCAGTCGAGATTCCCACATTTGGGGAATTCGCAGGGGTCAGCACAACCTGGAGTGCAATGGCTGAGCCTCGCCCTGGGTGAACCGCCTTCTTGATCACGGTATCTCCCCTGCCAGGTAAGTATGAGTTGTACACATCGCAGGCTGGGCAGTCCTTCACAGACACACCATGCAGACTCATGGTGCACACAAGCTACACATCAACAAAACCACGTCCTACAGGGGACTGGGACTCTACATGTTTACAATACAGAAGAGACAGATTTGTACAGAGGCCGACTAAGATTATTCTTATATTTTATTTCAAACATACATCAGATTTTCCCATCATGCAATGCTGTATTAGCATTTCAATCCAGTTTTTATCTAGTTTCTCCTCTTACTAATATCTATAACTACTACTACAGTCAAACCACATGTTCAAGATAAACCTGAGCTAAGTCACACTGCAGCCACGATGTTTGATCACCGTCAGATAATCAGAGAAATATATAAATACATCACATCGTTTTTTATGCCCACAGAACACATCACTTCGTTTCTTTGTTTACGTGTGAACTGCTGCCATCTAGTGCTCTGTAGTGTGAACTGCACTAGATGAAGATTTAGCCTACAGTCATGTAAAACATTATAAGACCAGCCTTGTTTTCTTCATTTTCTTCTTCATTTTATTGCCTGGTACAACTAAATGTACATTTGTTTGGGCAAATATAATGATACAAAATGTGTTCATAAGAGTTTTATTAAATAGCTGATATCTAGCCATTTCCCTGGTTTTCTTGATCCAAAATCACTTGCAAGTTCTTATATCAATAGCTATGGCTACAGCACTCCTTAAATAATTATCAATCCATTCTTATTTGTTGACATGTAAAGGGGATATAAATGACCCAATAAATTATATTAAAATGAATAAATGCAGTTTTCTACATCAGACGACCTTCCAACAACATCTACAACCTAATCCCAAGATGGCAATGTAAGCGCCAGCCTCCATATATATGCCATTTTGTTGGCAGACAAGTGACCGTCTTATCCAACACAAGAGAGATGTGGAAGCTTAACCGTAATGAGACGCATCAGTTGTGATTGATTTTCTTTTCCACATATATAGGGGGGTGCACCGTTCCTGGAGGTACTGCAATACCAGGTCGATGCGTGGAGTGGACGGAGCAAGCCCCTATTCCATCTCCCAGTTCCAAAAATCAATTTAATATATGGTCCCCGGGTAGGGGACGTATCAGATATTAAACTGATAAGAACAGATACTACACTTGATCTTAGCCAAAAGGCCGAGAAGCGATACCCACAATGGGTTGGAGGAAAAGGAGCCATTCCCCACACCATCAGTCTCACTCATGGTGTAAATAAATACGTAAATATATTTATCGTCTGTGCAATTGGGAAAATACGAGTGAGATCAAAACTAAACACTGAGTAAATGAACAATAAATACGTAAATATATTCATCACAAGTGACACAACCTCTCAGTGAGATCAAAACTAAACACTGAGTAGATGAACAATCCAACAACACAGAAACCACATTACATCACTAATGGTTGTTTACTGTGACTTTTCAACATGCTTCTGGGTCATGTGTCAAACCATCATCCAATAAGAATTAAGAACATAAGGGCTAATCATATTTGTTGCTAGAAGTGAGTGTGGGCCATACTTTTCTAAATACATCGTATATCACACAATTAGACGTAAAGAGAATCTAAAACAAATGTGCAAATTATAATAAGAGTACATTTTTAGTGAAGTTTTAGGCATTCATCAATGCTTATAGATGAACAGAGCCATGTCACCCTTTTGTGGAGAACAAAGGAACTGCACACTGTGCCGCCTTTCTTTTATACAGAAATAAAACGTTCACGCAGGCAGTTATTGGACTGTATTCACTGTTACGTGTCTTTAGTAACCCACATTAGATACTGCATTTGTTCTTTTTTATGGCCAAATGAAAGATTTACAATGATTTATACATTTTAAACATTTGGCAACAGTAAATAATTAACAGCTTCCTTTAAAAAAGTATGAAGGTATGGTAGTTCTCCATGTAGCCTATAGATGCTACATGGAGGTACCCAATACAACTGAGAATTTCTTAGTTCTTTTTACAAGTTATCAGGGGAGAGCGCGAACGCAGTCCCCCACTACCAGAAATTATGCAGTCGAGATTCCCACATTTGGGGAATTCGCAGGGGTCAGCACAACCTGGAGTGCAATGGCTGAGCCTCGCCCTGGGTGAACCGCCTTCTTGATCACGGTATCTCCCCTGCCAGGTAAGTATGAGTTGTACACATCGCAGGCTGAGGACTCCTTCACAGACACACCATGCAGACTCATGGTGCACACAAGCTACACATCAACAAAACCACGTCCTACAGGGGACTGGGACTCTACATGTTTACAATACAGAAGAGACAGATTTGTACAGAGGCCGACTAAGATTATTCTTATATTTTATTTCAAACATACATCAGATTTTCCCATCATGCAATGCTGTATTAGCATATCAAAAGCTAACACACAATCCCGTTTTTATCTAGTTTCTCCTCTTACTAATATCTATAACTACTACTACAGTCAAACCACATGTTCAAGATAACCCTGAGCTAAGTCACACTGCAGTCACGATGTTTGATCACCGTCAGATAATCAGAGAAATATATAAACTAATCACATCGTTTTTTATGCCCACAGAACACATCACTTCGTTTCTTTGTTTACGTGTGAACTGCTGCCATCTAGTGCTCTGTAGTGTGAACTGCACTAGATGAAGATTTAGCCTACAGTCATGTAAAACATTATAAGACCAGCCTTGTTTTCTTCATTTTCTTCTTCATTTTATTGCCTGGTACAACTAAATGTACATTTGTTTGGGCAAATATAATGATACAAAATGTGTTCATAAGAGTTTAATTAAATAGCTGATATCTAGCCATTTCCCTGGTTTTCTTGATCCAAAATCACTTGCAAGTTCTTATATCAATAGCTATGGCTACAGCACTCCTTAAAGAATTATCAATCCATTCTTATTTGTTGACATGTAAAGGGGATATAAATTACCCAATAAATTATATTAAAATGAATAAATGCAGTTTTCTTCATCAGACGACCTTCCAACAACATCTACAACCTAATCCCAAGATGGCAATGTAAGCGTCAGCCACCATATATATGCCATTTTGTTGGCAGACAAGTGACCGTCTTATCCAACACAAGAGAGATGTGGAAGTTTAACTGTAATGAGATGCATCAGTTGTGATTGATTTTCTTTTCCACATATATAGGGGGGTGCACCGTTCCTGGAGGTACTGCAATACCAGGTCGATGCGTGGAGTGGACGGAGCAAGCCCCTATTCCATCTCCCAGTTCCAAAAATCAATTTAATATATGGTCCCCGGGTAGGGGACGTATCAGATATTAAACTGATAACTGACTTTTCAACATGCTTCTGGGCAGGGCTGTACAGTGCGAGCATTTCACTCGCATATGCGCCTAAAAATAGTTTGTGCGAGTAGAAAAAATAAAAAGGGAGCACCGGTGCGACTACGGATTTCAACCCTTTCATTCGCTTTTTGCTCCTAAACTAAATCCATACTGTGTATCAAAGTAGAGTAGCCCACAATTCTCGCGCATCTCTGTATAAAAAATGGACAAGCACTGTCCTACAACTTCTTTTTCACACCTGCAAAACACAGAACTCATGCGATGAGATGCGGTGACGTCGCCCTGCGGCGAGTTTATGAATGAAAACATCCGCGCCGCCCGGCCAGCACGGGCGATTCACCGCCCGCGGAAGTTAAAATTAGGACAGATTGATCTCTCTGTGTGTGTGTGTGTGTGTGTGTGTGTGTGTGTGTGTGTGTGTGTGTGTGTGTGTGTGTGTGTGGTGTGTGCGGCGCGAGTTGAGCGGAGCGATATCGGTGTGAAAGTCGTAGCCCGGACACTCGAACGTTGAAGGAAAATTAACTGACCGTGTACAATGAAGAAAATTGACTCGTATTTTCCTAAAAAAGCAAAGTCCTGCAGTGGACCGCTGGATGAACTCAGCCAAGCGTGCCAGGCGACTTGACTACAAAAAGATGTGGGACAGGGGTGTTCTCTGTGTTTAATTGAGGGTTACAGTAGGCCTTATGATGGCCCTGTGTTTATATGCAGAGGTGGACAGAGTACACACCTTCCCTACTTGAGTAAAAGTACAGATACTCCTTGTCAAATGTTACTCCAATACAAGTAAAAGTAGCTTAGTCAAAAATTTACTTAAGTAAAGTACTAAAGTATTTGCTTAAAAAAATACTTAAGTAAAAGTATTTAAAAAGTATTTCAGGAAATACAGGAAAGGAAAGTAGCTTCATTGTCATTATACAATCCACTCTATAATCCACAGCCTCACTACGTTTAAAATGTTCATCAGCAATTTAACAAACATTAAGCTAGCTAACGTCAGTAGCTACTTTACATACCGCGACGTGCTTTTTCATTTGACGAGTTCTTTTAGGCCATGATATCATTTGTTCGCACAACAAACATTTAAACTGTAATGAATCACTTTTTGTGGCAAAAATCTTGAACATGGTTTTGACGTAAGGCCACCGTTGCTTCTCCAGGTGTTTCTCCAGTTTCTTTGTGCATTGTATAGATTGTATGGCATGACGTAGAGAATCAGCAAATCAGCAGAAATAGTTTATTTTCTCAGAACTTTGAAATAAAATATAATAAAATAAAAAATAATCAGCTGATGTAAGCTCAAAAGTAGTGAGTAACGAGAGCAAAAACAGAAATGTATGGAGTAAAAAGTACAATATTTGTCCTTCAAATGTATTGGAGTAAAAGTATCCCCCAAAAATAATACTCAAGTACAGATACTCAAAAACTGTACTTAAGTACAGTATCCAAGTAAATTTACTTCGTTACTGTCCACCACTGTTTATATGTATTAGTGCACATGTGTTACTGTGTACGTGATTTGAGTGTAAAATAATAAAATTGTGTTATTTATGAAATTTAGTAGTGCTCCTAAATTTTTTTCTGTGCTCCTAAATTTTTTCATTTAGGAGCACTTGTGCTCCTAGTGAAAAAGCTAAGCGTACAGCCCTGCTTCTGGGTCATGTGTCAAACCACCATCCAATAAGAATTAAGAACATAAGGGCTAATCATATTTGTTGCTAGAAGTGAGTGTGGGCCATACTTTTCTAAATACATCGTATATCACACAATTAGACGTAAAGAGAATCTAAAACAAATGTACAAATTATAATAAGAGTACATTTTTAGTGAAGTTTTAGGCATTCATCAATGCTTATAGATGAACAGAGCCATGTCACCCTTTTGTGGAGAACAAAGGAACTGCACACTGTGCCGCCTTTCTTTTATACAGAAATAAAACGTTCACGCAGGCAGTTATTGGACTGTATTCACTGTTACGTGTCTTTAGTAACCCACATTAGATACTGCATTTGTTCTTTTTTATGGCCAAATGAAAGATTTACAATGATTTATACATTTTAAACATTTGGCAACAGTAAATAATTAACAGCTTCCTTTAAAAAAGTATAAAGGTATGGTATTTCTCATTGAAATTCATATCTCTGCGTGAAGAGCCTATAGATGCTACATGGAGGTACCCAACACAACTGAGAATTTCTTAGTTCTTTTTCACAAGTTATCAGGGGAGAGCGCGAACGCAGTCCCCCACTACCAGAAATTATGCAGTCGAGATTCCCACATTTGGGGAATTCGCAGGGGTCAGCACAACCTGGAGTGCAATGGCTGAGCCTCGCCCTGGGTGAACCGCCTTCTTGATCACGGTATCTCCCCTGCCAGGTAAGTATGAGTTGTACACATCACAGGCTAGGGAGTCCTTCACAGACACACCATGCAGACTCATGGTGCACACAAGCTACACATCAACAAAACCACGTCCTACAGGGGACTGGGACTCTACATGTTTACAATACAGAAGAGACAGATTTGTACAGAGGCCGACTAAGATTATTCTTATATTTTATTTCAAACATACATCAGATTTTCCCATCATGCAATGCTGTATTAGCATATCAAAAGCTAACCCACAATCCCGTTTTTATCTAGTTTCTCCTCTTACTAATATCTATAACTACTACTACAGTCAAACCACATGTTCAAGATAACCCTGAGCTAAGTCACACTGCAGCCACGATGTTTGATCACCGTCAGATAATCAGAGAAATATATAAATACATCACATCGTTTTTTTATGCCCACAGAACACATCACTTCGTTTCTTTGTTTACGTGTGAACTGCTGCCATCTAGTGCTCTGTAGTGTGAACTGCACTAGATGAAGATTTAGCCTACAGTCATGTAAAACATTATAAGACCAGCCTTGTTTTCTTCATTTTCTTGTTCATTTTATTGCCTGGTACAACTAAATGTACATTTGTTTGGGCAAATATAATGATACAAAATGTGTTCATAAGAGTTTAATTAAATAGCTGATATCTAGCCATTTCCCTGGTTTTCTTGATCCAAAATCACTTGCAAGTTCTTATATCAATAGCTATGGCTACAGCACTCCTTAAAGAATTATCAATCCATTCTTATTTGTTGACATGTAAAGGGGATATAAATTACCCAATAAATTATATTAAAATGAATAAATGCAGTTTTCTACATCAGACGACCTTCCAACAACATCTACAACCTAATCCCAAGATGGCAATGTAAGCGTCAGCCTCCATAAATATGCCATTTTGTTGGCAGACAAGTGACCGTCTTATCCAACACAAGAGAGATGTGGAAGTTTAACTGTAATGAGATGCATCAGTTGTGATTGATTTTCTTTTCCACATATATAGGGGGGTGCACCGTTCCTGGAGGTACTGCAATACCAGGTCGATGCGTGGAGTGGACGGAGCAAGCCCCTATTCCATCTCCCAGTTCCAAAAATCAATTTAATATATGGTCCCCGGGTAGGGGACGTATCAGATATTAAACTGATAAGAACAGATACTACACTTGATCTTAGCCAAAAGGCCGAGAAGCGATACCCACAATGGGTTGGAGGAAAAGGAGCCATTCCCCACACCATCAGTCTCACTCATGGTGTAAATAAATACGTAAATATATTCATCACCAGTGACACAACCTCTCAGTGATATCAAAACTAAACACTGAGTAGATGAACAATCCAACAACACAGAAAACCACATTACATCACTAATGGTTGTTTACTGTGACTTTTCAACATGCTTCTGTCATGTGTCAAACCATCATCCAATAAGAATTAAGAACATAAGGGCTAATCATATTTGTTGCTAGAAGTGAGTGTGGGCCATACTTTTCTAAATACATCGTAAATCACACAATTAGACGTAAAGAGAATCTAAAACAAATGTGCAAATTATAATAAGAGTACATTTTTAGTGAAGTTTTAGGCATTCATCAATGCTTATAGATGAACAGAGCCATGTCACCCTTTTGTGGAGAACAAAGGAACTGCACACTGTGCCCCCTTTCTTTTATACAGAAATAAAACGTTCACGCAGGCAGTTATTGGACTGTATTCACTGTTACGTGTCTTTAGTAACCCACATTAGATACTGCATTTGTTCTTTTTTATGGCCAAAAGAAAGATTTACAATGATTTATACATTTTAAACATTTGGCAACAGTAAATAATTAACAGCTTCCTTTAAAAAAGTATAGGTATGGTATTTCTCATTGAAATTCATATCTCTGCGTAAAGAGCCTATAGATGCTACATGGAGGTACCCAATACAACTGGGAATTTCTTAGTTCTTTTTCACAAGTTATCAGGGGAGAGCGCGAACGCAGTCCCCCACTACCAGAAATTATGCAGTCGAGATTCCCACATTTGGGGAATTCGCAGGGGTCAGCACAACCTGGAGTGCAATGGCTGAGCCTCGCCCTGGGTGAACCGCCTTCTTGATCACGGTATCTCCCCTGCCAGGTAAGTATGAGTTGTACACATCACAGGCTGGGGAGTCCTTCACAGACACACCATGCAGACTCATGGTGCACACAAGCTACACATCAACAAAACCACGTCCTACAGGGGACTGGGACTCTACATGTTTACAATACAGAAGAGACAGATTTGTACAGAGGCCGACTAAGATTATTCTTATATTTTATTTCAAACATACATCAGATTTTCCCATCATGCAATGCTGTATTAGCATTTCAAAAGCTAACCCACAATCTCCAGTTTTTATCTAGTTTCTCCTCCTACTAATATCTATAACTACTACTACAGTCAAACCACATGTTCAAGATAACCCTGAGCTAAGTCACACTGCAGCCACGATGTTTGATCACCGTCAGATAATCAGAGAAATATATAAATACATCACATCGTTTTTTATGCCCACAGAACACATCACTTCGTTTCTTTGTTTACGTGTGAACTGCTGCCATCTAGTGCTCTGTAGTGTGAACTGCACTAGATGAAGATTTAGCCTACAGTCATGTAAAACATTATAAGACCAGCCTTGTTTTCTTCATTTTCTTCTTCATTTTATTGCCTGGTACAACTAAATGTACATTTGTTTGGGCAAATATAATGATACAAAATGTGTTCATAAGAGTTTCATTAAATAGCTGATATCTAGCCATTTCCCTGGTTTTCTTGATCCAAAATCACTTGCAAGTTCTTATATCAATAGCTATGGCTACAGCACTCCTTAAAGAATTATCAATCCATTCTTATTTGTTGACATGTAAAGGGGATATAAATGACCCAATCAATTATATTAAAATGAATAAATGCAGTTTTCTACATCAGACGACCTTCCAACAACATCTACAACCTAATCCCAAGATGGCAATGTAGGCGTCAGCCTCCATATATGCCATTTTGTTGGCAGACAAGTGTCCGTCTTATCCAACACAAGAGAGATGTGGAAGCTTAACTGTAATGAGACGCATCAGTTGTGATTGATTTTCTTTTCCACATATATAGGGGGGTGCACCGTTCCTGGAGGTACTGCAATACCAGGTCGATGCGTGGAGTGGACGGAGCAAGCCCCTATTCCATCTCCCAGTTCCAAAAATCAATTTAATATATGGTCCCCGGGATGGTAGTGAACGCTCTTATGGTGCCGTTCTGTATCTCCGGTGGGAGTTAACAGAAGATGTGATCACACGGCTAGTCGAAGCCAAAGCCAGGCTGACACCATTAGACCACAAAGGAGATGCTGTGAAAGCTGAAATCTGCGGAGCAGTCTACGCAGCTCGTCTGAAAAAGCACTTCCAGAAGCACTGCAGCATCCATGTCGAGAAGTGGTATCACCTGGTCGACAGCCAGACAGTCCTTGGAGCTATCCAGCGCGAAAGTTACGGCTACCAAACATTTTTTGCCAACAGAGTTGGAGAGATCCAAGGCAGTACGAACGTCAAAGACTGGTGGTGGATCCCTGGGGCCCTCAATATCGCAGACATCATTTCAAGAGGAGCGAGCCCAAAGGAGCTAGACGAAGACACAGAGTGGCAGCTGGGTCCGGAGTTCCTAAGTCTCCCAGAGAAACAATGGCCCCTGAAGTCTGCGAAAGATGTTGCTGTTAAGGCCAGAGAGAGCCTCATAAGAGTACATTTTTAGTGAAGTTTTAGGCATTCATCAATGCTTATAGATGAACAGAGCCATGTCACCCTTTTGTGGAGAACAAAGGAACTGCACACTGTGCCGCCTTTCTTTTATACAGAAATAAAACGTTCACGCAGGCAGTTATTGGACTGTATTCACTGTTACGTGTCTTTAGTAACCCACATTAGATACTGCATTTGTTCTTTTTTATGGCCAAATGAAAGATTTACAATAATTTATACATTTTAAACATTTGGCAACAGTAAATAATTAACAGCTTCCTTTAAAAAAAGTATGAAGGTATGGTATTTCTTAATGAAATTCATATCTCTGCGTGAAGAGCCTATAGATGCTACATGGACGTACCCAATACAACTGGGATCTTCTTAGTTCTTTTTTACAAGTTATCAGGGGAGAGCGCGAACGCAGTCCCCCACTACCAGAAATTATGCAGTCGAGATTCCCACATTTGGGGAATTCGCAGGGGTCAGCACAACCTGGAGTGCAATGGCTGAGCCTCGCCCTGGGTGAACCGCCTTCTTGATCACGGTATCTCCCCTGCCAGGTAAGTATGAGTTGTACACATCGCAGGCTGGGGAGTGCTTCACAGACACACCATGCAGACTCATGGTGCACACAAGCTACACATCAACAAAACCAGGTCCTACAGGGGACTGGGACTCTACATGTTTACAATACAGAAGAGACAGATTTGTACAGAGGCCGACTAAGATTATTCTTATATTTTATTTCAAATATACATTGTATTTTCCCATCATGCAATGCTGTATTAGCATTTCAAAAGCTAACCCACAATCTCCAGTTTTTATCTAGTTTCTCCTCTTACTAATATCTATAACTACTACTACAGTCAAACCACATGTTCAAGATAACCCTGAGCTAAGTCACACTGCAGCCACAATGTTTGATCACCATCAGATAATCAGAGAAATATATAAAATGTGATCGTTTTTTATGCCCACAGAACACATCACTTCCTGTCTCCTCTTCTTATTCTGGTGTTGAGCCACTAACAGTCCTGCTGCTGCCATCTAGTGTTATGTTGTGTGAACTACAATGGCTCTTACAACAGGATTTTAACATGAAGCGTTAAAATCACACAATACAATTAATACACGTAACAAAACATAACTTTAAGAACCTAGAAATATGAAACAACTTTTCCAATTTCACCTCTTTCACTTTTGTGCTTGGAGGGGTTATACGTGTTAATGCAGCTATGTCAAACAAAACACAAGATACGTCACAAACTGTCCAAAGCTAAAGAGCATGAATCCAACACACTCATTCAACTGACTATGTTTAATTTTCCACATATATAGGGGGGTGCACCGTTCCTGGAGGTACTGCAATACCAGGTCGATGCGTGGAGTGGACGGAGCAAGCCCCTATTCCATCTCCCAGTTCCAAAAATCAATTTAATATATGGTCCCCGGGTAGGGGACGTATCAGATATTAAACTGATAAGAACAGATACTACACTTGATCTTAGCCAAAAGGCCGAGAAGCGATACCCACAATGCGTTGGAGGAAAAGGAGCCATTCCCCACACCATTAGTCTCACTCATGGTTTTTGTAACTGAATGCCGGGTTTTGGGGGGGTTCATCTGATAAAGATGTACACTTATGATCATATACGTCTAGCGTTGTGTTTCTGCGCTAAATTAAGTAAACTAGTCTCACAAAGTCTGTACGATTCTGCCTTCCTGGTCACGTGGTACGTGTCAGTCAAATAGGGAGCAGAAAAGTACATATAAACGCACATATAAACAATATTTCCTTCACATGAACATTGAATAAAATCAGTATATCGCGTTTATTTGTGCGGGTTTACAGTCTTTCGCTTAATCATGGCCGAGTAAACATGTAGCAGGGAACCGACCCATTTGTCATCAACCGCCACAACAAATAAAGCTCCTCCAGCGGCCTCTGGCGGAGAGAAGAGGTAATTACACTAGACCCTGTTCTCAACCACTGAATACATAGACAACTTGTCTTCAGCAGTGTACATTGGACGGAGTTAGCAGCTTGCGGTTGAGCTTGTTTGCACGAGTCTTACTATGATAAAAACTAATTCTAAACCTGTTTGTTAAACTTTCACTTTCACCTTTTTAAACAGACGTAAGTTAATATCTCGACCTTTCTCTAGCAACCTGACGTCAAACCTCAGGTATAGTTTACCTACGACGGAGTATTAGGGCCACACATGAAGAAAAAAAATATTTTTACCATGACGAGATTAAACTCGACATGTCGACTTTAAAGTCGACACGTCAAGTTTAAAGTCGACATGTCGACATTAAACTCGACATTTCGAGAATAAAGTTGAAATATCATGTCGACTTTAATCTCGACGTGTCGACTTTAAAGTCGCCATGCCGACATTAGATCGATAGATAGATACTTTATTAATTATTATTCTCGACATGTCGAGTTTAATGTCGACATGTCGACTTTAAACTCGACGTGTCGACTTTAAAGTCGACATGGCAAAAATATTTTTTTTCTTCATGTGTGGCCCTAATACTCCGTCGTACCGTCGTATTTACCTGACCGAACAAACACGATGAACCATTTTGGTAACTCGCTAGCTACCGTGGCTAAGCCACGACGCACCTGCGGCTTCAAACACTCAAAAAAGGCGACAAGAATTTCCGCAATAGTTATGGGAACCATTGACACATAACTCAATTTAACTAAAACCATACATTAGTCAATAAAACATAACTTACAGAAGGCTGTCCACTTTAGAACTGTCCCTCCCGCGTCAAACAGCAGCTAGCTAACCGTTACGGAACGTGCGTTTGATCATGCGCAGATTGATCTTGAACCCTGTCATGTCGCCAACTAGATTTAACTGTTAAGTAAAAAAAAAAAAGAAAAAAAGAAAAAAAAAACTTGTAAATACCTTTCCGTAGCATGCATGCCTTTTGTTTTCAAAAATAATAAATTATTTTTGACACTTCAATTTTTAGCTTTCAATAAAAATGTCGAGCTACAGGATTAGTTGAAAAAGGCGTAGCTAACGTTTGAATTTGAATAAATCTTTATTGTCATCCTTTCACTTTTACAAAAATGACAACAAACTTCACAAATTGAATCAGTCTGATTACCAACGCAGTTAATCCCGTTGATAAAGAAAAAAATATGAAATAATTAATTAATTACATTATTTTAATTATTAAATACGTACAGGATAACACTATAACCTGTATAAAGAGTCTATTATTTAGACACCCCGTCACAAGATGCATTTTTTTTAATAACACTTTTAAATAAATACATGTCCTGGAGGAAGTTAACTCAGAGACACTTTCTTTTGGCATTGCAAGTGTTCACTCCAGCTGGGTGATGGAAGCATGAAAGAATGAAAGTATGTGCACAAGTGTTATGCATTTATGTAAATGCTATGTGGCTCTTTGTGAACGTGCAGGTAGTTAAAATAGAAAAATGCACAGAATTACATAAAAATAAAATAAAAAAAATGTGTATTGTTTTGTCAGTTTAGCAGAATACCCACAATACTTAAAACTAAAAACAACAACAAAAATAAATAAAATTATAAAAAAATAAAACAGTATCAATGAATATGGACCAAGATACAGATGAGCACAGACTCAGGCAGCTTCTTTAACTGCTGCCCCCTCAACTGAAAGTCACATTATGGTAATTCTGTCCACTGTGTGTTTGTGTTTCTTGGTCCACACAAATGAAAACACACTTCCTGTTTGACACGTTTTAGCAGGTGTGTCACGACATGAATACAGACTGACTAAACGCGTCCTAGTTTCATTTTGCTCTGGTGAGTCTCCATGTGCACAGGTGGGTGTTTGTGGAGTGGGGGTAGTCAGTAAATTGAGAAGGAAACAGTGTTTTTGCTTTACTGTTTTGCCCTCAGGTGTGTTTCTCTGTGTGTGTGTGGTTGATCAAACAGACTGAGTGTATGTTTGCTCTGTAATCTCTGGCTCAACCTGTCTGATAGGTGTGGGCTGGCTGGCACTGACTTGCGCAGGTATGAGGAGTGAGAAGAGCAATCCAGCACAGTCTTGAGAGAGGAGGGGAGTGAATTCACACGTTTCTCACAGCAAAAAACTTAAAGACAGCTCTCACGCACCAACAACAGGCAGCAGGACAGAGGAAGAGGAAACGTTGGGAACCAGGAACAGCTGCGGTGGAAAAGAGAAAACACAAAGGACAATGCTTCAGAATGTGAAATAAACTGGAGGAGATTATTTTACTGCAGTTCGACAAATGGGTTTCGGATTCAAATGTGGCGTTTCAGGCTCTGGGATGTGGCTGTGTTTCTCAGCATCGCATTATATGTGTGTCACATAGGTAAGCGTTCCATGTTTAATTTTCTCTTTCTCTGTGTGTGTGTGTGTGTTTTTCTTACAGAGGACATTTTGTCTTACGTCCCACAGCAGGGAAATAACTGTATTAATGATTCCACATAGCAGAAGTTTGGCTTTTGTGTGTTGTGGTTACCTGGCCACAGCTTACTGAGCCATCACTAATACACCTGCACTAACCCCGCAGTGAAGAGTTAAAATGTCTGCCATGAAATGGTGTCTGATGGCATGCTGGTACGTCATTCCTGCAGTGTATTTGTTTAGGACTAAACACATAGAATGAGGGTCCTGCCCTTTTAGTAGAAACTTGCCCTTTTAGGAGAACAAGGCACGGCTGCAAAGCGGGAAATAAAACCCACAAGGCTTTCTAAGGGTCTTTGTCTTAACTCGCCTACAAAGCTATTCCCCAACACAGTCACGTATTGCACACATGACTGTGTATATAAAAGTGTAACCACCAGATTACCCTGAGGCACACTCACACTTTAATACAATAGAGAAAAGTTAAACTAGTGAGGAACTGGGGGGTAGTTAGAATAGAATAGAATGTCTTTATTTGTCATTGCACAAGTACAACGAAATTAAAAGCACCATCTCTTAAAGTGCATAAAAAGAAGAGAACATAAAAGAAAGAAAAGGATAACAACATACCACGTGTGTACTAACATTCACATTCTGCAGTATTACACAGCAGGAGAGGGACAAGTTCATTTAATGCAGTTATGGCTTTTGCATAGAAACTGTTTTTAGTCTGTTTGTCTGTGCTTTTAATGAAATTAAGCTACAAATAAAGAAACAGCAGAGGTGTGCCTGGGGGAAAGCATTTATTTAATTAGTTAAAGAGCCACACAAAGACCACTATATGAAGTGAATACAAAGAAAGGCATCCTCATTCTTAGTCACCGCCGGTATTTTCATTTGAAATGTTTCACTTGTGATTCAAACACAACCTCCAGCAGAACCAGATCTGCCGCTGACTCCTCGCGTGTGAAAATATTTAATGAGGGGTTACTGAAGCAAACATGAGGTTAACTACTCTGGCCGTATTCTTCCCACAGCGAGTTTGACAAGTTTCATTCCTCCATGAGTGCTTTGCAGTTCTGAACGACTGGATCGGCACATTTCAGGCTGCATGCGTCACAGGAAGCAAAATGAGAACGTGTTATTGACACATGCACGGAATTGATGCACTGATAAAAATGAAAATACCTTATCTGACATGGGTAGAATAAGTGTGTCCCAGATAATACTAGTAATCAAACGGGAGGTGTGAGCAGGGTAAAAGGAAACCTGGGTGAAAAACGACACTAACACAGGGAATATGTAGGAATTCAATCTATTTCCATCTGAATATAAACAGTAGAAACTGAAATCTAAGCTAATCTCTTCCTTTTCATTTTCTAAGACGGGGCCATCACCATTCACTCGCCCCAGAGGAGCCTCATCAGGTCAGTGCAGGAGGATGTCATCTTCTCAGTGGACATCACTTGCAACGGGACCCCTACCATACAGTGGACCTTTATGTCAGGACTGGTGAGCCGCAGCATAGGGACCTGGATGGCGGAGGCGTACACCAACATAACGGTGGATTACAGCAGCAGAGTGCAGCCCTACAGCAACGGCTCGATGGGCCTGTCGGACCTGCGCCTGCAGGACGGCGGCTTCTACGTGGTCACCGTCACAGAAGCGACAGGAAACAGCAAGGACTTTGGCTTTGTCCTGAAAGTGAACGGTGAGTCAGGGTGGCGGGTTATTATAGAAACAGAAACATCCCACACGCACAGGCATGAACTACTTTTAATACTCTAACTACTTCTACTACAATACAAAAAAAAAGAATATAAAAAGAGAAAAACAAGTGGAATCTATGAGTAAAAACTAAAGCATTTTACTCTGGATGGTCCTAAATGAAGGATGAAATGATAGACTGAGGCTTAAGCTTCACTGTGAGTCACTGAGGTTCCAGTTGTCCTGGTATAAAGCATAAGGGAGCCTTGTTCAAGGTCCCCTAACGTGTGTGTGTGTGCATGCTCAGTCTTATTACTGTTTAATCCACGGGACCAGCATGTAAATAACTATGCTGCAGTATCTTTAAATACAGCAAGAATCTTAGTTAAAGTGTGCGTGAACTATTGCCAAGATAAGAAGTTAAACTGAAAACCAATAAAGAAAATGAGGAGTGTAAGCACATACGGTTTGATTTGAATTAAAATATCTCCAAGTTCAGGACAGATAAAAGTCCAGAAAGTGTATAATCATTTATTCTGGTTAGTCCTGTGTCTGTTTGCTCTGACAAAGAGTGAAACTAGAGCTCCCTCTCTCTTTAAAATTGCAACTCTAAACCAGCCGCTCCCTGCAAAAGTTATTTACAGGTAAACAACATGAGAATTTACCTTTATACAAGGCTCTAGCATTAAAAGGACGATTATTTTGTGCCTGTACGTCAATGTTTGCATCTGTCTTTTGTATTGTGTGCCATTTAATCTCATTTATGTGCTGTGTTTCTGTGCAGAGGTGCTGTATGAGGACCTCCAGTACCTGTCTGTCACTGCCTTAGCGCTCGCCTGTCTGGTCGGCCTTCTCATGCTGTCCATGTGGCTGCTGGACAAGGGCTACAGGAAGCTCATGGCATGGAGACAAAGGAAGGAGATGCCAGGTAAAGCCTCTGCAGCACATTAATGATGAACTTTGCTCTGAGGATTCAAGATAAACTTAATTTCAGCATGTATCAGAAGTCATAACTGAGCAGGATCGAGCACGCCTGCAGGCAAAGCTATCATTAACAAGACACTGTTTTTAAGTTTACATAAATAATATGTTTGCCCTGCAGGTCAGAGTTTACTTTAGTGTAAACATGGTTAGAAGACATGGTTTGATGGGTGTGAATGTGGGTTTAAACTGTGTCTATTGTATCCACAGTAAGTGAGGGTGTGTTTGGGTACAAAGGTTCTGTTACAGCTTTGTGACACGAGCGCGTTCATTTTAGATTTTGACAATGTTTAATCTCGTCTTTGTGCAGAAAATGATGCAACAGAGCTGGAGCCTCTTTGATGGGACGACCGTCTGCGCTTCGTAGCCGCCACGAAAACCTGTCGAGACATATTTTAAAAATCTAGACGCTGTGTACATAAAAAAATAACTTCTTTGGTTTTTAAATTCAAGTTACTTACAGACAAGATGATAGGAATGAAAGGATGTCAGCGTCGATAACCTCAACTTTGTTTACATTTTCTACTGAATACTCTCGCATTTGAAGCTCACTGCAGATGACACTGAATGAATGAATGTAAATATTTAACCAATGTCCCTCAAAAGCAATACAGACTGTATTTATTAACTAAGAAAATGAGTGGTGTGACATTCTTTTATTTACATATTACACTACCTGGATTTAACTTAGCAAACAGGCAGAAGCCTCCTATTGGATAATTACTGCATGGGTGATTATCTTTCAGCTGGAAACAAGTTATTTAAGCCCAACTGATGCAATGAGTAGCTTCTCATTTCTTAAACACCTGATCCTGTGGTCGTCTGTTTGAGAAGGGTCAAATCATTGGCATCAAGCAGAGAAAACATCTAAGGAGATTGAAGAAACTACTAAAACTGGGTTAAGAACTGTCCAAGGCATTATTAGAAACTGGATGGATGGTGGAGAATGTTTAATAGTGAAAGTAAGAACATTTCCACACGTACAATGTGAAGGGAACTCAAGGGATTGGGACTGAACAGCTGTGTAGCCTTAAGAAAACCACTAATCAGTGAGGCTAACTGGAAATAAAGGCTTCAGTTTGCTAGGGAGCATAAAGATTGGACTCTGGAGCAATGGAAGAAGGTCGTGTGGTCTGATGAGTCCAGATTGACCCTGTTCCAGAGTGATGGGGGCATCAGGGTAAGAAGAGAGGCAGATGAAGTGATGCAGCCATCATGCCTAGTGTCTACTGTACAAGCCTGTGCTATGGGGCAGTGCTATGATCTGGGTCTAGGTTCATTAGCTGACTACCTGAATATACTGAATGAGCAGCTTATTCCATCAATGGATCATATTCCAAGATGACAATGTCAGGATTCATGGGGCTCAAGATTGTGAACGAGCATTACTCCTCTTAAATTACATGTTAAACCAGTTTAACTCTTAAAAATGATAATAAATATTGCCATTGCTGCTTCTCAAATCAACCAAGTCATAAGAATAAAACAACAATCCAGGAAAAAAAGAGAGCGTAGAACAGGTCTCAGAAATACAAACCTTTATTCTGAAGACTGAACAACCAATCAGCACATAGTGACAGGCTTTTTAACTTGCATCAAACTAACTGACGTATACACAGACTTTCCAAAATTGAGTAGGCAGCAGATACGACCATAGGTGGAAAAGAGTTTATGAAAAATGTTTGTAGTCGAGTCCGCTGCCATTTAACTGAATGTAACCCACAGCTTCGTGTGTGGTAAAGCAGCTTTAAGGACATGGAGTCAGTGCAGCCATGAGGAGCTCCATCTTGTAGACAAAGTTGCGTCCCTCCATCTTGCTCCACTGGACCTCCTTGTAGGGCCCCCTGAGGTGGCTCCACTTGCCGTCCTGGATGACGTCGCTCTTGGGCAGCTCTTTGGTTTGGCTGCGGGGGAACTGGACCAAAACTTTGCAGCCGCTCTCTGGGCCGTTACGCACTGAAGAGAAGCACACAGACGCCGTGTCAGAGACTACACCTGCTCGTGTTGTTAACCCATCCGCCCTCGTTACTTAAGAGGATATTCAGTATATGTGAAATGGTATTTGGATGCTAGTTTATGCTGATGATACAATGCATCCTGGGGAATATTTTGAGTTTCAATCGACTCGTCTTGGACCTCCTGTGTTCACACTTTCCATTAATATGCGTCTCCAGCCACCACTTGAGATCTGATCTCAGTGTCTCAGTATGTAAATAAACACCAAATAAATCTGTGCTGCAGTAGAATATTATACCAGCTGCTGTCTATCAGAACCACGACAGCTGTTTTGTTGTTTGGGAAATGTCCTTAAGTCATGCCTCGCTTTGTGTTGTTGAATTCACGTGCATATTTATTTATCTGTGCACCGATGTTAGTTGTTTTATTACCTGCAATAAGCTCCGATCATTGAACCCTGACAGCATCCATAAACAATGTTATTTTAACACAGAGCAGTTTGATGCGGTGTAATAAACGGAAAATAAAGACACAGAAGATAACTGAGGACATGACTTCATCCCACGAGGCTCCTTATACATCAATAATTAACCATCCTGGTTCAGATTAGTTTCTAGTTTAGTTTGATTCTCAGCTCCAAGGCTAGCTCTCATTATTAATGAATCACATATTCATTCAAACGATCGCGTGAATGAGTTCTCCTCCTCTTCCTCAGATCAGCTCTGGTCTTTAATGTGACCCAGGACTCATTGTGTGTTCACACTACCAAAGGAGGGAGGTCACATGTGTCCCAGACCACCTCCACATGTGGACTGACACCAGATCACTAAAGTGCGACTAGTATTTCAAGACTGTCAGCTGTGATTCCCGGAAGGTCTGAGCGAGGCCTTTATTCAGCAGGAGGAAGCTCTGTTGACACTAACAATAACAGATCATCGCCGCTGCATTGTCTTCTGATCACTTAGGGCTAATTTCTACAGAGAAAACTGTATTACGTCACAGTTCTTTGATGGATTTCAGTCGGCAGCGTAAACAGGAAAACACGGGGCGGAGAAAGAAAGGTGCGACACTAAATATACAGCGTTTAAAAGCCATAACTCTGTATTACTCTCTTTAATTGAGTAATATTTACCTGCATTGTTCACAGGTAACTATAGTGATTGTTTATTGGACTTCTGAGCGTTGCCAAAACACACAAGACCTACAGGTCAGTGCCAACGCCTCCTGTGTGGACACAAGTGAAGCACTGGAGCTGCTCTGCTACTGTGCTGCAACTTCTCTGAAGACTTTATCTTAAATACAGCACAAAAGAAGCAAATGAAGCTCAACAAATACACAGAGGGGGCTTAATGAGCATGAGCTAAGTTTTACCTGAGATGGCGTATTCTCCATTAGGAGAGGCGACTGTGACGGCGGAGGCGTTTCCGATGCTCTCCACGGGACCCAGGCCCACGTGGTTACTGAAGCTTAGGACGTGCCAGCCCATCACTTTGGCCAGCTGCTGAACCGCGTGAACCTGATGCTGCGACATCTGTAGAAATACATGAAGTTGTGCAGTTATAACTCATGATGTCAAAAGTTTTTGGCGTCTGTAGCGCAGCCTGTTGAAGTAGGAGCTACTCTCTGTCATCTAGGAGGATACAAGGAAGATAAGAAAACACTTTAAGAAACTACGGGGGATTAACTTTTGTTAATGTGAGATCGGATCGGGAGAACATGGGGCCAGAAAATCAAACACTGCAATAGATCCAGCCTCCTTCACAGCTGTGTTACCTGCGAGAGGAGAAAGTCCTGCAGCTCCTGCTCCTGGTGCGACAGAGTGACGACGCGTCCGTCTCTGTGCACGACCCTGATCTGCTCGACGCCGATGTTCAGCTGCAGCTGGATGGATCTAAGCACAAGAAGACGCGTCAGCAGAGCGCTACGAGGCCGATCACACGCCAGGAATCCACTTACAACCATTCTCTTACTTGCAGATCTGCTCGTAGCCCTGCGAGGTGATCAGCACCTTGACGCTGGACTCGTACACGTCATTGATGTTGGACCAGTGAGCCTGGATCTGCGGGTCTTCTATCCGGCTGGCCAGGCTGTCGATGGTCCGCGCCGTCCTGGTGACAGAAACAAACACACAGCATGAGACTAGTGAAGGGTTTACAGATCCGTCATCGATTTATAAACCTTGGATCGACAGAGCAACCTGGCTGTACAGATTTCTGTCACCTGCTGCGTAGGAAGATGTGTTTGGCCTGTTTGATGATCTTCTCCAGGAGCCCCTCGCTCTGCTGCAAGCTGGAGATTTCAGCCTTGTCATAGGCCATCGGCCCCGCCAGACGCATGCGTTTGTGGCCAAAGGGGGCGCTGGCGGGACGTGGCATCACCACGGAGCTCAGCTGCTGCTTGTGGAACTTTAAAACAAAGAAGATGGTTTCATGAAATGAGGACAAACGAGACAAACGACTGCATGCATAGTACTTGCTGAGCAGTGGAAAGTGTTAGAATTAAGTGACTGAAGACTTTGTCAGGACAGTTTTTGCCTTGTATGACTAGAGCAGAAATTAATACATTTAATTTAACTCAGACCAGATTCACCTTCGCAAATTCAGATTTTGATATTTGAAAGTCTAAAAGACAACACATAACATAATCTATTTGTCTTATGCACAAACTTGGTGTTACTACTCTTCACTTCCTGTTATTGATTGTCTGACACTTTAGCCAATAACACTATATGCCTAACATAATGAACTAATTATGGGCTGGAGCAGTTCATAGGTCAGATCCAGATCGTCTCACCTCTCTCATCATCTGATGCAGATTGTGTTCAAGGACGTAAAGGTGGTCGTCTGCCTTTGGTTTCTCTGGAGACGCCCGGTTGTTCTTCTTCTCTCCCGTAGAATGGCACAGAGAGATCGACAGCTGCAGACCTGCAACGACGGCAGCAAACAGAGACTCGGTGTGGAAAGAAAATCAAAGCTGAACCACAGAGATGATAACAACACACAACTGGTTTTATGGAAAGACAGGAACAATGTGTGTTTGAGGGCAGAGACTGAACTGTGGGTGAACTTCTACTATAAAAATATATTCCATTTATAAAGAATTTTGTTTTTTGTTCATTTTATGTACATGTGAAAAATAAACGTACTAATGTAGAAAAGGGACAAATTCATTCTGTCTTTATATTGAGATATATGATAAAGATAAAGACTCCATTTGTGTCACGTTTTCCCACTTGAGAGTGAAAACTCCTGCTGACTCTGACCTGGGAATGGCTGTGAGATGATCTGATTCTTGACGACGATGTGAGGGATCTGGGATTTGATCTGGACTGCTTCCCTGGAAAGCTGGGCGAAGATCTCCTTACAGAGCAAAACGTTCTGAGCTGCCTCCAGCTTCACGTGCCACAGCTGCGTACCTGAGCCGAGAGTAAGACAAAGAGCAGAAGAAGGAGGATAAATACGTGGCATGTGGAGGAAAAGAGACAGATGTCAAGAGTTTATGTTTGTACATTCAGCCGTACCAGCTTTGTTTTTCTGCGTTCTCCTGAACAGGTTGACGGTTCCCAGATCCCCGATGTCTGGAGCTTGTTTCTGGATGGACACCTGGACACACGAACATAATGTTGACGAGCCGAGTCCACAAAACACATCACACACACCATGCGATGGACATTTCACCAGGTAAAATTAAATCACCACTAACATGTTTTATGCTCCTCCTCACAAACACTTTATTTTAAGGCAGCGTGCTTTTAATGTCTCTCAAACCTTGATATAAGCTGATCCCTCCAAGTCACTGGGGATCTGGACATCAAGGGGGCAGTAGTCCTCTGGAATCTTTTTGTCCAGATCAATGTCAGTGTTTTTGATCACTTCAAATGTTCCTTGGTGAGTGAAAAGGGAACCTGCACAGACAAACAATCAACCCACGTTAACTTGGGCTCAGACAACGCGTGCGCTTGTGACACATCAGAGGCCGTATTACCTGCGCTCCGATAGCTGAGGTCTCCCAGGATCTTGTCGCCCACTTTACGTAATTTCCACTGTGAGCGTAGTCGCAGGAGCTCGGAGTTGAAGTCGCGCTGCCTCCTGTTCTCCAGGTTCTCTGCAACTGACTTGTTGAGCTTCTCTGCTCCCTTCAAGAGAAGCTGTGCCGCTGTAGCCAGTGATTTCTTTTTACTGATCAGCTGGAAGACCTGTGGCGTCTGGAGGAGCGCAAGACGTGAGTAAAGCATAGAGGTGTGCCAGAGAAGTCATCGGATGTCTTTTGAGAAATATAAATCTGTGGAAGATGCTTTATCAGTTTACCTTGACGGGTGGTTCCTGAGACACCGGGTCTAAGGCCATGTACTTCTTCTCCTTCACCACGCTGAGCACATCATGGAGAACACACATCTCTGTCAGAGCGCTGCGCAGGTTGTTACGCACCGAGTCCCAGGGCCAAAGAGAGGGCTGAAACTTCACCGTGCCTGTGTCAGGAAAGAGCTTATTTGTTTTTATCCCACCAGGAAATAACCCATACGTCACATATAAATGCCTCGTTAACTCGACATAATGCAGAAAACATCTGGAAATAAAATGCTTATTTGGGGAAAGTTAAGCAACTTGTTTTCATTTTTATAAACTATGCAAAAATAGCTGAAGAGCCACTTGAATTAATGTAATTAATGTTTAAAAACATTATCCCCAACCTTCCTGATCTTACCTTCTTCCTCTTCGGGCTCCTGCTTGCCCCACTCCCGGTCCCTGGATTCACCCTCGACCCCATCTTCGTCCGAGTCAGATCCCTGGCTGAAGTCAATCCTTTGTGCCAACTTAGCCAAGTTCTGGGACATGGACAGAGGAGGGACATATGTCTCTGTCCCATCTAGAGCCACTTCCTGCACCTGCTTCTCACAGGAGGACTCGATGCTGACCCTCACAGCTTTACCACCAGACATGATGACAGGTTTGATCTGAGGAGGACAGGAAGAGGGATTCATTCGTCAGCAAAGACTGGGGAGAACAGGAAGCCTTGCTACTAACCTGAACTTATGATTTTATAATATTTAATAGCCCATAACATCTTAACTTATAACATATTTAAGATAAAGAGTGAAAAAACAGAAACGTACTTAACTCAGCCATGCAGTCCTAAATGGTTTCACCTTTTTAACATTCAGGTTTATCTGCTGGATGAACTAACTCGTCGCCAACACACTAAAAATGTTACAAGCAACTCCATAATTAACAATTACAAATAATGTCTGCACTGTTTTTATTGTGTATCGCTGTATCGTTCGTGTCTCGCTAGCAATGCTAGCTAGCGTTAGCCCATTGCTAATCTCACAGGAATAACTAAGACTACAGAGCTCGATGAACACTGTTTGAATGAAAACATAATATTTAATTGTGCAAATCTTACCTCAAGTATTGACTTTATTGTTACCAGAATAAACGTTTATTCACTGGGAATGTTGTAAAAACTGTCTCATTCTTCGCTCTGTGCGCAGCAACCGCCGGTGCAACAATTTTACTGCCCCCTATCGTGATTAACGAACAATGAAGTTGGTTGCAGTTTTAAATGCTTTGATTTACTTTCTTTAATGTAATTTTAAATGATAGGTGAAATACTTATTTGTTGTTTCAGGTGTAAAATTAGTTTTAGACATACGTGTATTTAAACATAAGTATTGCAAGTAGGAACTAATGTAGAGCTGGTAGGAACTAAAGTTTCATAATAGGGGACGGATACCGCGGGCAGTTTAAACCACCGGATGTGACGCATTGGACAATAACGTTCGTGTTTTTTCAGGTTGGCATGGATTCGAATAATAAACTAAACATTTGGGATCAATTACCTCTCATTTGACGCTTTGTTTTGCCTTAGTAGAACTAATAACATATTTGTTCTACATTTTAAATGTTGATATGCCTTACTATGCAGTGATGGCAGTTAAAGTCTGCAACAAAGTGAAGCTAGCCAACATTAGCCGTCCCCGCTAACGGTGCTACAACCTGCTCTTCAGCCAGACTATTGTGAGAAAATGAAGAGAAAAGTGTCCAAATTAAGACTTAGTCCCAACGAAGAGGCTCGAATTATACGAGAGGAGCACGAAAGAAGGAGGAAACTGCGAATACAGCAGGTAATGAGTTCCTTCATGTCTGTTTTTCACTTGTCTCGCCCGTGATTTCGTATAAAACCACTCATTTTGTAAATAATACCCAAAGGAGAAATAATCTCAAACCTAATTTATAAATTTTATCAGATAAAAGAGACGTAAAGAAGCCTGTTTTGTTGCAGTCAGACCAGTTTGCAGACTTCGTTTCACATAAATCCATTGTTGTCCAAAGTATCTCCCTCTTGACATGGTTTTACAAAAGTTCCAGGTTGTTTTTATTGTGCTTTTTAAAAATCAGAGACAATCCCTTCACTCTTAGGTAAATATGTCTAGAAAATATAGAAGAGTATATCGAATGACGACAAAAGTTAGTTAGCTCCAACGGTGGACTTTAAAGCTGTAAAACCTGAGATTTATTGACAATAAAAAATGTCAATCTGGATTACAATTCACAGTGGCACAGTAAAGAAAGGAGATTTAACATGAAATAAACTCTTGTATGTTTGCTAAGTTTTTAGCCAGACCACTGTACAACAGTTCATCTGAATACTTTTTTCAAACCTGTCTAAATATACAGTATATTTTGCATGTGACACCCAGGTGCGGGAGCAGCAGCGCCTCATTGCACTTCAGATCCGGAGGGAGGTTGAGCTGAGACGGCAGCAGGAACTGCAGCAGCTGGAGAAGGAGCTGAAGGAGGACTGGGAGCGACAGCAAAGGGAGAAACTCAACACACTGCAGAAGTTATACCACGAGAGCCTCCAGCTTGTTGGTCAAGGCCACAAGAGTGCAAAAGAAAACGTAAGATAAGGCTGGTTGTAAATGAGAGATAGCTTCTGTTGATGTGTAGACACAGCTTTTAAAGAACCCACCATGGCAAGGTAGTTTATTCAGGGATGGTTGTTGTTATATCGTGATAATAATCTCAAATGAAGGTGAATAAGGTGTCCAAATTAATAAATCTGTGGTTACAAGGAGCCTGACCTGGCAGCCATAGCTCAAAGAGAGGAGGAAAATCACACCAAAGCCGAGGAGCGTTATCGAGAAGCCTTGAAGGAGCTAAAATCACAGCGGCTCAAAGACCATGAGAGGAAAAACCAGTGAGTAGCATCGCAAATCTATTTTTCTTGTTTACATGAGCTGAACATTAAGTCTTTTCTTTCTTTTCTGTAGATCCATCAATGCCAGGAGGAAAGCACTACAGGCAGAAAAGGAAAGATCAGAAAGGGTTGCCAGCCTCCCACCACCTCCTCCAAATCCCATTCAGGTAATTTTCCTGAACAGTAACATGAATTATAATTTATTAAGTTGGCTTTTAATCAACGCTCACACTTATTAAGTTTAAGCCGCTGTGTGACATGTAAGTTAACCTGTTTTTAGTCTGTTTGTGGGAGATTAGTTTATATTTATTTAGGCAAACGCTCAGACTTTTTGAAGATGAAGTAATTAAACCGTGGATTTATATTTGGCAGCTCATCAGTGTCTCGTTCAAACAGAACATCAGTCCCAAGAAGCCACATGTCGTAAAGAGATCTGACGTGAGTGCCTTCGCCGCCACACATTACCACATGCCTGAGAGTGCAGTGGACAGAGAAGCAGACACAGAACAGGTAAGGCCTCCATAAGGATTCTCGTACGCACGAAACTCTTTGTCGGTCACTTCTAATCTTTGGATCCGTCTGCAGCCTGACGCTCACAAGGAAGCTGAGCTGGAGGTGAGGAGACTGCAGGACTTACAGAGGGAGGAAAAGAGGAGGAGAGAGGAGCAGCTTGAGAAGGCTCGTCTCAGAGGGAGGCAGGCTCTGAGGAGGGAACAGCTGGTCCAGGTACAATTCACCTTTGACCTGATGAACAGAGACACTGGACTTATTGTATATGTGTTTTAAATAATATTTGACGCAGAGAAACAGTAGCAGAGAAATCCAAAACCTTAAAGCAGGTCCCTAAACCTGTTTATAGTCACAATGTCCATGTGACCGTACTTACAAGTGTTTTTGTTTTCGTCTTCTTTAGGATCGTGAGCGTTTGCTGGTTGAACTGGAGCACATGCAGCAGACAGACCTGCTGAGGAGGAGGCAGCAGGTCTCACAGATGCCCCCTCAGATCTTCCAGCCGCTCTACAAGAGACAAGAGATGAGGGACGACTTCCAGAGGGACATGGAGTTTGCTTTTGAGGACATGTACACAGGAGAGAGGAGTAAGAACCGTTCAGTCATCTAGCATCTGAAAGATGTGTAGCTCACCTGTCGTAATGGAGCCTGTTTAAACCACAACTGTGTCTGATCCCAGGGGTTAAAGGTGACCTGGTGGTCCGGCTCACACCTGAGCCTCTTCCAGCTCCGTCCACTGGCAGCCAGGACCAAGAGCTGGATGTTACACTGGATGAAGTCGCCACAACAGAAACTGAAGACACACAGCGTGAACAGGACGTTAGAAGCACAGAGCAGGAAACATCTGATGAAGGTGAAGATAAACATTAGATATGAAATCTAAATTTATTTATTTGTCATTTTCTTCTTGATAATCCTAAATGCGTTTAGGTTTTCTGTCCTTGCAGTGGAGCCCTCCAGACCAGCTCCTCGACGGGCGCTGAAGAAACTCCTGGATCGTATCAGGGGCCAGAGGAACCAGTGGACTCACCACGGCAGTCGTGTCCCTGCAGCTCATTCACCAACAATCATAACGGATGAGATCCCAGAGCGGGACACGAGCATCGAAACGGGATCTTTGACCGTCGAGGAGAAAGACAAACAGACACCGATGGAGATCTGTGAGCCGGTCGTCTCCTCAGAACAAGGTAAATCATCCATGGCAATAATTTACAGACATTAATTTACCAGAACCAGAAATCGGAAGGTTGTTTAATTAATTGTTATTCAAGAATAATAGTTTAGTGTTTTTCCTGTATTGACTCAAGTGCTGCAGACAACAAAGCCATCAGCTGCTGCAGATCCTCTGCTTCCTGAGCTACTTGCCACCAGAATCCAAGAATTTGAAGAAGAACGACAGAAAAGGGTACGTGGTGATTCTCTCTGCAGCGACTCGGAGATTTAGACAAGAGTGGGAATAAAATGAAATCATCAAGTGTTGAGCTTCATGCTTTAACAGCCCTGAACCCTGCAACATCTTTCATTCACACTGATCTTCATGCATCTTCTGTGATTGGTCAGAATTGATTGAACCAGGTGTTGCTCTTTAATTAATTAGTCCAGCTGCTACCTGAATCCTGCTCATGCTTTTTCAGTCTCTTCTGCTTTCAGTCATGTTGTCTTGTTTGTACAAAAGAAGAATGTCAGACTTTGAGCTGATTAGAAACAAAATACTCATTGCTCACTGTTTTTGTTTTCATCCAGGAAGAGGAGCTCGAGAGGGAGAAACAGCAGCAGGTGCGTCTCCTGCAGGAGCTGGAGGAGCAGAAGGTCAAACTGGAGCAGATGCTGCTTGAGGCTCAGCAGGAGAGGGAACATCTGAGGGCTGCCGTGAGCCGGGACGTACCTGTTAGCCAACCAGAAGAACCTGTACGTGATCAGGACGTCACCTCCGTCAGGTCGGAGGTAAGTTTAAGATCTATTCTCAGTTTTTAATGACTTGTGTCTAGTAAAGCTTTTATTAATGATGCTGTGTTGTCCTTTTTCTTTTGCGTGTAGCTCGTACCTCCTCCAGGTGAAGATGAGCAAACCAGGAGGATCAGACAATACCAGCAGCGACTGTTGGAACAAAACAGGTGTGTTAAAGCCGTTGTAGATAGTCTCAGGTTTTACAGATTCTAAAGCCCGTTGAGGCAGATTTGTAAACAACGATTCTTATACTTTCGACCGACTCTTTGTGTTAGAATTCACCAGAGATCAGTGGAAGTGGCTCGGCAGCGTCTGGAGGAGTACCAGCGAGCTCTGCGGCTTCGTCACAACATGACCGCCGTCGCGTCTTTGCCGTCTGCTGTCGAGCCTCCAGGCCTCGGTCACGCAGCGCTACGCAGACCTCAGTCTGTGCATCTTCCAGCTCCTCTACAGCTTCCTACGCCTCCTGCAGTGCCTTCACACATTTATGATGAACCACAAAGGCTGGACTCACATCTCCACCTCCCTGGCTCTAGTTTGAGTAGCGTCTCAAAGTTGCTGCCAGATGAAGTGGAATCCGTTTCTAACAGTTCCAGGAGTCAAACAGCTGGCGTCACTGCCTGGCTGACCAGCAGCATAATGGAGAGAGTAACGGAGCACCTCCCAGAGAGAATCAGATCCCCCTCAGTCACCAGAGAACCACCAGCGCCTTACCAGCGCTTCACCACACATCACGTCCCACTACAGCTGGGTCCTGATCCCGTAAGAAGACTCAGCCTGAGTGTTGCAGACGTTCCACCGCTCGTTTCTCGCCACGTTGCTGTTAATCATGGCACATTCTCACAGTGCTCCAGAGAGGACGACGTGGAGAGGCAGAGACGAGAGCTGCAGGACGTCCAGAGACAAGTGGAATCCCAGCAGAGGCTGCAAGAAGAGGACAGGCAGAGACGAGAGCTGCAGGACGCCCAGAGACGAGCGCAAGAGCAGAGAGAGGCCATGGAACTGGAGCAGAGGCAGCAAGAAGAGGAGAGACGTAGACGAGAGCTGCAGGACGTCCAGAGACGACTGGAATCCCAGCAGAGGCTGCAAGAGGAGGACAGGCAGAGACGAGAGCTGCAGGACATCCAGAGACGAGTGCAAGAGCAGAGAGAGGCCATCGAACTGGAGCAGAAGCTGCAAGAAGAGGAGAGGCAGAGACAGGAGGTAGAGATGGAGCAGATGAGGAGACAAAAGGAGACGTTACAGGCTCTGATTGATACCGATACGCAAGTAAATAAGACAACTACTACTGCTCTGTGTTTTTAGTGCAGTACAGGAGACAAACTGTAGTTTAGATTATGTTTCTTGATTGGGAAGATAAACTCACAACTAGTCAGCTCTTTGTCCTGACATACATATATATATTTCTCGTCCACAGCCCATTGCAGAGACTTCCAAGGGAGTGCTGACGTCAGAGGACATCCATCAGAATCGCCTGAGATTACTCGCGTCCCTGCTGAGAGCTATAGAAGAGTCTAACGGAGGAACGTTATCACACCTCCAGGACTCTCAGGAGGACGATGACGCTCCTCAACAGGCGCCGTCGAACAATAATGACGCAGGTATCCGACACGTTGGATTCATTTTAGTTTGGTCAAATTTCCTCCCTAAGCTAAAATCAGTTTTCCTGTTGGACGTCCTCTCCTCAGGACTCCTCCATCATCCTCCCCGAGCAGCGAAGCCCCCGGTGTCACGCGTCAGGTTGGGCTTCATGGAGATGATGACTGATCAGCATGAGCTCAGTGCGATTCAAGAGGTGGAGACTCCAGCCAACACCTCCCAAACCACCGGTACGCTCAGCACAAAGGATGCATTAATGGCAGACGCAGAGGACTTTCAGCTGACTTGTCTGGTTTGTTGTCTCCAGGTCCAGAGGAAAGCGGGACGTTTCCTTCACGCACTGCAAACAGAGACCTGCAGCAGGAGTCAGAATCATCACCATCACCACCTGCCAGTCCTGGGACGAGCTCAGAGAGATCCACTCATGTCGTCTGGAGGGAGAGACTGCTCATGGGGGCAGGAACATGTCAAGAATCCTCAGACTCTGGTGTGTACAGAGCAACGTAAACAACACCAGGAATAGTATTAGACAAATGAATTAATCATATTCCTTCTTCCAGATTCAGTCCTGAAGATGATCTCACCACTTTCCTCCGACTCTGGGAGAGGAGCTGATGTCTCTGGTCCTGCAGTCACAAGCTACAGATTCTCCACCGAGGTAACCAGGCCTGTAAAGGCGTACAAAACATCAGCTGATTAGAGCAGATGATTTTAATTCCCTCTGAGGTTCACATGATGTGGATCAATGATGACAATTAGCCAAATCTGAGAGCTCAGGTGACATCTGCCTCAGCCTTTGATTACGCTTGAGAAGCTTTTATGTTTGTTTGTCTGAGTGAGTGTGTGTTTGTCTTTCTGTGTGTGTGTGATAGTGTGTGTGTGATAGTGTGTGTGTGTCTGTGTGTGTGTGTGTGTGTGTGTGTGTGTGTGTGTGTGTGTGTGTGTGTGTTGTGTGTGTGTGTGTGTGTGTGTGTGTGTGTGTGTGTGTGTCTGTGTGTGTGTTTGTGATAGTGTGTGTGTGTGTCTGTGTGTGTTTGTGATAGTGTGTGTGTGTGTCTGTGTGTCGACTGAGCGATGATGTGAAATATTCTCTTCCAGAAATGTATTTATTGTAAAATACATTTCATGATGGTTTCTACACTTGAACTGAGCTCAGTGAGTCTGTTTATGTGTTATGGTCCCAACTCTTATGTCATTAGATAGTTAACAGTAAGTGTGTAGATAAGAGTCTTGTCTCATGTCTTGAAGGTTCTCAGTCGTCCACGTCTGCAGTTTTAACCCTGCAGGTTTGGTTTTAACCCCTTAACGCCTCAATTGATTCTTCAATTATATAAAGAAATTAAATATTTGTATTTTTGTTACCACTCCGGCCGGTCCTACCAGAAACTAGTGCTTGCTAAAGGTTCCTAGGATTTTTTTGAATGTGCACAAACTAACATTGGAGTATTACATGCGTTATTTCAGCTGCAGTCTGAACGGAAACAGTGCGTCATGAATTAGCGACACTAGGCATGAAGGGGTTAAAAAGTCTGACACGGAGCAGCAAATTACAACATGCAAGGTTTGCAAACAAATAGAGAATAAAAAGGACAGTAACAGCACTAATTTGTTCCACCACCTCAAACACAAGCACAAACCAGAAGATGAAGAAAGACAGAAAATGAGCAAAGATGCAGAAGCAGCGTCGACTTCATCCAAAGAGTCCGGGAACAAAACAACAACTCAGAGAAAACTTGATGCATTAGAGTCAAAAAGATTAAGATGAACTGGTGTTTATTTATTGTTACTGTGATAAATACCAGAAATTATCAGGATAAATGTTTTAGTCCATGTCACTCATCTCTACTAATCAGACTACGTCCAGTTACAGTCGACTATCTGGTCATTAACTGACTCACGACTTGATGAAACATTACCTAGTTGGATGATAGATGTGTTTCCTTACTTGATCTCTAACACTTTTTACTTTGCGTCAGTCTCCTCTCAGACCTCCTGAGTCTGACTGCCTCTCCTCCACCACCATCTCCACCGGCAGCTACATCACCACAGACCCCGAGCAAAACCCAAACACAGGTGAGAGACGTCAGGAGCCGAAGCTTCATCACTGGAGCAACACGAGAACCAGGATCCAGCATCCGCCTCGTGTTTCTAACCGTCGTCTCTTCTTCTTTAGATAAACTCTCAGACGTCAAACTTAGCGCGGGGGAAGAAAGTGACGCGTCCTGTATTAAAGACGGCTCGACTCCCGACGTGGCTCTAGACTCTGTGTTCAGTGACAGCAGCATCCAGCGCATTATAGACCGGTACAGCAGGGAGCTAAACCTCTCCCTCAGCAGTGCAGGAAAAAACACAGGTACGCACTCCAGGTGTTAGTTTGCTGCTGCGCTTTCAAACTAGTTGCTTCTCTGTTTAAACCTTCTTCTTCTCGTAGCTGGTTTAAATATTTAGCTTTCACCTCAGCGTCTCATGTCCTCGTCCTCAGACAGTGAAGGCTCGTACATGGAAGACGCCGGCTCTTCGGTCTCTCAGCAGTCTGTGGTTGGAGTCTCAGAGAGGACAGCGGAGGACAGAAGCTCCACAGATCGTCTCTCTCCTCCCTCAGACGCAGCAGCAGCACCGAGGAGTCTCCTGGTCAGTGACTCGCTTTAAATAACGTTTGTGGGAGGAAGAAAGAAACTATTTATTCTGAGCGATGATGTAAACAACTTTTCCAGAGATGTATTTAATAAAAATATATCTAATGATGGTTTCTACACTTGAACTGAGCTCAGGGAGTCGGCCTCTAGCGTAACTGAACCTTAAGTTGCATTCAGTTCATGTGTTTTTGTTTTTTTCCTGCAGGAATGGAACGACTCAGTCAACCCCATCCTGGAGCATTATTCAGCCGAGGACTCCTTCCGGCCCCTGATTGGCCAGCTGACGGACCAGTCCTCCTGCCTCGCCGCTGACCACAGGGACCCGTCCCTGGAGCGCCTGGTGGGTCAGCCGTCGGCTCACTCGTCGATGATCGGTCACGTCCCAGGCCGCCTCGATCTGAGCGGCTGGGATTCTACTCTGAGTCGCATGATTGGCCGCCTCTCCCATCAGTCCGGTTCCCATTGGCTGAGTGGCGGGCAGGACTTTTACGCGGGTCAGCTCACGGGTCAGATGGTTTCTGAGACGTCCAACACGTGGCTGGACGCAGCTGCAGAGGACAGCCGCATGAGGCCGCTGGTTGGAGAGCTGGACGAGTCTGCTGCTCAGCACAGTGGAAGCTCAGGTTAGAGGTCGTTAATTACTCCGACATCTAACCGTTAATAAAGTTTAAACTCTGCCCCATCTTTTATTTATACGTCCACTATATTCACGTGTGACATCTGTCTTGCAGCTGAAAGAAGTCACGCGGCTTTCACTGTCTCAGATGACGTGACTCTGCCGTCTCACCCGGCGCTGCCTCCTGAAGCCTCATCACACAGCGCCTCCTCCGTCCCGGCTGTGACTCCACAGAACCAGACCGGGCCGACGCAGCTGGACCCAGACAGGACCGAAGGTGAGGTGTCAAAGTGCAGCATTTATATCTATGTTCTGTTCATAAGGTGAAGCTGAAGTAAGTTTGTGTCCTTTGCTCAGATTCTTTCCACCCACTTCTGGCTGAAGTCACCCACAACGAAACAGCCGACCCCTCCATGATCTTTAACCTGCCTGAACACAATAGACCCAACTCTCCTGAAGGACACGGCGTCCCTCCACCTCCTGAACTCTCACCTGAGCTCCTCCGCACAGACGACCTCTGCAGGACGGCCTCTCCCTCCTTACACCAGTCCTTCTCTCAGCTTCTGACCTCTCAGTGCCGTCCCCACGAGTCTGTCCTCACGGTGGATCCCACCGCGGTGACGGATGTGGAGCAAACGGCGGCGATTCTGTCACATTTAACCGTCTGTGACGAGACGCCTGCTCTGAAAAAGATTTCTGGAAGACATGAAGACTCAGCCAGAGATCTGAAGTCAACAAGGAGTCCTGTTCCTGTCTCGGATAAGATACTGGTATGAATGTTGTCCACATTGGTTAACTTTTTAAAAAAGTCTTCTTTTACTTTAATAAGTTTGTTTTTATGTTATTTTTAGGAAGCCGTCAGTGAGAAGGGGATCCTGGAGCAGTCAGAGATAACGCTAGTCAGCCTGAACACCACGCTGCAGGAGCAGGACACCATCACTGAGGAGGAGGAGGGAGGTCAGAAAAACAAACATCCACATGAGGTGAGGAAGGACGAGAGACAGAGGGACGTAAATGGACATGAGTGCTGGGACTGACGGTCTGATCTACATGTGGTTCTTCTTTAAGGCGTCAGAGGAAACTGAGAAGGACGAGAGCCAAACACATCCAGGTACAATCACAACACAAACTGTCCCCTCGTCTCCAGTCATGGTCCTAGAGTTCCAGTGGGGTCCTGACGGAGGACAGCAGGACGCCTTCCAGCAGAAACGCAGCGCTCTGCTCCAGAGATCACAGCTTAGGGTGGAGGAAATCAAAGCCAAAGGAGCAAAGACACGACACGAGACTCGAGCTCCACGTAAAACCAGAGAGACGTCGTCTAAAGCCAAGTCAGCTGATCCCAGGTCAAAGGGAGGACAGTCTGTCAACAAAGCCACTGAGAAGAAGGTCCAGCTTCCGCCTGCAGGTATCTTAGCAACAATACAAAACCTTTTTATCAAAACTCACACCGTGACGTATAAGAAGCTAACGTTTGCTTCCTGTTTCCTGTCAGTGAGTGAATCCAGACAGAAATCTGTGGATGAAGTGAAGATCTGCACAGAGGAGCAAAGGAAACGTCATCTGTCTGAGATGCAACAGAGAACCCAGAGGTGAGAGCTTCTCCTTTAAGCTCTGGTGAACCCGTACGTGGATGATTTTAACGCGTCGGTCTCGTATCTGTGCTCCTGCAGACTCTACAAGCAGCTGGAGGAGGTGAAGCAGCAGAACGTCATCAGGAGCCGACAGGAAGATTACGCAAAAAACAGACTCAAGGCCAAAGAGTTTCACAAGGTGAGTTAAGTTTAAAATGTTACGTCTGGAGGTTTAAACTTTAGAGTTTCAGCTGATTTAAAGAATCATTTTCTGTTTGTTTCTTCACAGAAAACCTTAGAGAAGCTTCGAGCCAAGCAGACGCAGCGCTGACCGTCTCAATGTCTCCTAGTTTTACTTTAGAAAATTTAATTTATAGAGTTTTATCAATAAAGTATTTAAGTTATTAGAGAATCTTTGTAGTGTTTTTAGTAAATACATGGACGTTTTAAATCAACTGTACCTTTAATGAAACATTCATGAAGTCATTTACAGATATACAAACGTTAATGTTTTTATAGAAACGATCCACAGCTGAGGGATGAATGAAGGCGGCCATTAGAGTTTGAGTTATTAGACTGATCTGCTGCCACTGTCAACTTCTTCAGGAGTCCCTGAGACACATGGACATGTTGGTTCTGCTGTCCTCAGGATGTTTGGACAGATTAATGTCATCTGAAAGGCCACAGCAGCAGGAGGAGGAGGAGTGAAGCTTGATTTCTCTCTAGAGTTTGGAGAAAGTCATGGTTTTAGGGCTCTTCTTCTCCATGGAGGCCTGAGCCGACTTCATCACGTCCTGAGTCTGAAGCATGCTCATGTTCCACGTGGCCTGGAAGACGATGAACAAGGAGGACGCCGAGTTTAGTTTAATTCACTGAAGGGATCTCTAGTAACGTGTAATGTCAGAGGTCATCTGATACAGAAACGTAGCAGCATGTTTAGACGTGTTGGATTTTATTCATTTATGCGTAAATGTGTTCATCACATCAGTGAAGATGGAGCTGATTTAAGTTCTTGGATCATTAGTCTCATCACATCGTGTATTAAATATGATGCGACTGTATAGATCCTTGATTTACAAACTACCTGTCAGTATTTAAATCAGCTCCACCTTTACTGATGTGATGAACAAGTTCATGCATCACTAAATAAAATCTAACGCGTCTAAACATGCTGCTACATGTCTCTTCATCCTTCATGATTTACTTGTTTTTTCCCTGTGAATGAACATTACTACTCGGTGACATCTCTACTTTGCATCCACACATTTGTCCAAACACAACCTTCATGATAACTGCGTGAAAAGAGGCAGGAGAAAACCAGAACGCTGTAAAGGCGACATCCTCACCATGTATTCCAGACTCTCTGCCACGCTGTGGTCTCTGGAGTAGATGAGGTTTATTTTTGTGCCCTGCACGGCGACGGGGCTGCGGCCGGCCATCTCTCCTGCCAGCTCCAGAGCTGCAGACATCATGGCCTCCTTGTCTGGAAACACTCGGCTGCAGAGGACACAAAAAGGTTTAAAACTCAAACCACACGTCTGGATGAATAAAAACTAAACCTAGAAGCCTGTGTGTTCTAAATCTGAAGGTGTAGACGAGTAGAGGGTTTATTTACCTGACCAGTCCGCTGCTCTTGGCTTCGTCAGCGTACATCTTCCTGGCGGTCAGAGCCAGCTCGTTCACCAGGCTGTTAAAGACCACACGGATTTAATCTGAGAACTCGTCACCTGGATCCCACTCCAACAATAACCATCATGACGTTTACCTGCGGCTGCCGATGACTTTAGGAAGTCTCTGGAGAGTTCCAACGTCTGCTGCAAGTCCGATGTCCACTTCCTGTAGAGACGTTATCGCTTAATTTAATGTTCTTTTCACTGAGGTGGAAGATTTAAAACGTTCATTCAGCTGATTAAACAAATTAACTGGATGCAGATTTAACTGTTGACATTATTTATAACATGAAATAGACCGACCTTGACTTGGAACCAGGCGTCCTGTGTGCACAGACGGATGTCACAGGCCGTGATCAGATCCACACCTGCCACAGAACACAACGCCCACAATAAACGACACATCCACTGTAAAAACCAGCTGTTTGAATTCTTTTTAACCCACGTCCTGCGAGTCTCCATCAGTCAAATGATGCTCTAGACTCAGGACTGTCCCGTCCCCCGTTTTCCTTCATCGTCTAGGCTTTACCTCTTCAAACAGCCACAATAAATGTTCATTCCACTCCTCCAATAATAAAAGATTCACTGTTTTCTATCTGTGTGATGATCCCACCTCCTCCGATGCAGGCTCCATGGACGGCCACCACCACAGGCTTGGGACACTGCAACAAAAACACCGTCACGTCACAGGAAAACACTTCACCATTATTCAAACTCAGGACCACGCACAGCTGCAGCCTCTGACCTTCTCTATGACGGAGAACGTCTCCTGGTAGTTGCTGATTATTCTTCGGATGTTCCAGGAGATTCTGGCCGTGTCGTCTCCTTCCGGATTGAGAACGTCGCTGGCTATGTCCATCAGATCGATGCCTGGAGAGTAAACCAGCCGAGAGAGGAATTAACACGACGTCAGAGAAACGATGGGCTCATTAAAAAAGAAAACGATTGATACCGACCAGCTGTGAACATCTTCCCCGCTCCAGAAAACACCACCGCTCTGCAGTTTGGGTCCACGGCGATCTCATTAAAGCACTCGACCATCTCACTGCAGGAGACAACGTTCAGGACAAAATGTTAAACTGTTTAAGGAACATTACAACAGCTTATTTCATATATTTTTAATTAATCAGTGCTCTGTTGTTTCATTTTATTGTTATATTTATGCTGCAGCGTCTACCGTTTGTTTACAGGTCAAACAAGTTGTTCATTAACCAAAACTAAACTCTGGACTCATTATTATCACAAACAAATGTCAGAAAACATTAATTAATTTAGTGTGTTTCATAAATGTTAGAAGTGAGGTGATTAAATGTTGCTGCCATCAAACAACAACATAAATATGTTCATGTTAAAGTTTTGCTCTGAACGGGTTCCTGCCTCCAGAAGGCTTTGTTCATGGCGTTGCGTTTTTCAGGCCGGTGAAACTCCACATGTGTGATGGACTCTGAAGGTCGACTGACGGCCAGCGTGGTGTACGGAGACGTGGGGCCGCCGGAGGACGACATGGCTCTGACGGCGGTCTGAGCGGGAAGCTGCAGCCTCCTGCCTGAGACACAGAGACAACAAATTAACTAATTTAGTTTTATGTTCAGTACCTCGAAAGCGTGGCGTTAATATTTTACTTAAATTTAGGACCACAATACAAACACTGTCCATCTTCTTCACATAACCCCTGAGTCATTTATTGAATGAAGCTGATAAACACGTCCACCTCTAGCTACTCGGCTGCAGATCTTCTGCTTTATTATATTCATCAACAAATGTTTTAACGATGTATACAATCTCTTATTCAATAAAACAACTGTGATTTGATTTGATAATAGTTCTTCGAGTAAGCTTAGCGACTGCAAACTCTAATTTTTGATTTGTTAATTAAAGAATAATCCATACAGACGTTGGAAAACAAACAAGAATGTTATTAGTATATAAATGTTGTGAGAATAATCAGTAGTAGCAGCTGCAGACACTTGAGGACAAACATGAGCTCTATGATACATAATAGTGGTGACCTTTGCCCTACATCCACTTTTTTTCCATCTTGTTTACTTCAATTAAATCACATTCATCTACAAACTAATCCAACACAAACATTTTCTCCACTTTCAAACGTTTTTCAAACATTTTCCTCAAAAACAAACAAACTAACAGCTGACAATCAGGAAGCATTGGAGACTTGGACTTACAGTTGAAGAGAGCTGACCTGACAATCACTGACAACATCGCCCTTTGAACGCTGAGGACACCAGAAGAAGTTTTTGATCAATGAAACCGCAGCAAACACACACAACTGACCCCCAGCTGCCTCCACAGCTCACTGATAAACAGCGCTAACCTGCTAGCTGCAGGTGGCTAAGGCTAACTAGCTGTTAGCAGCCGTCTTACCTAAAGTCTCTAACTGACTCGTTGTTCTCCAGCAAACGGAGGGAATGTGAGAATAAACAGCGGATGAATCCACCAGCAGTTAAATAATATAATGTTAAATAATAATAATAAAAAGCTTTCTGTGACCCTTTACCTACTAACTTAGCTCAGGCTAGCTAAACAGACTCATACGGTGGCTGAGGAGGCTCAAACTCAGGAGAAAAACACGGAGGATAATCAACCAATCTGGAAAGAGACATATTATTTACGTAAATAAATGATAAATATATGGCTAGAATAATAACATTTAAGTCAATTTTCTTAGTTGCGTGAATAATTAGATCAAAGTTTTAAAAGCACTTTCAGATTCAATTAATTTGCAAATCAAAGCGAATCAAGTTTCTTATAATATTCTTAACTGATCGAATGATTGTAAACAGACAGGAAACGGTGAGAAATATTAATATTAATTACAGTTATTATGTAAAACTGACTCCTCAATATCATGTAATCATTTAAGTGCATACTTTAGACGTTGGAAAATTATTTTAAAAAATCAAAATCTAATAAAACAGTATTGTTAAGAGAGTTAAGGGAGTTCGCTGTAACCGAAGGCGTCACCATGTATTAAATAAAAATCATCAGTGCCTTGTTTTTAATTTAAATGTATAAAGGAGTTTAACTTCAACGAGGACAGTCAAATGTACTAATGTCTGTTGTCCACAAGAGGGACAGTGCAGTTTATCAATGAGCTATAAACTTCACTAAAATGTATTATAATATTATAATAATTTACGCGTTCGCTTAAGATTCCCATTAAGCCTAATTCTAGTGATATAAGATTTATGTTAAAATTAAACACGACATTCGTTTATGACAGCAAATATATTAGTCGCTTACGTTCTTGATTCTGATTGGATGAAAGTTTGTCACATGACCAGGAAATACGGCTTAAATTCATATCAAACAACCATATTATTGCTAAAATAAGACGTTTTGTGGGTTCTGTATCGTCTGACTTTTCATCTACTGGGTGTTTAGATTTGATCTCACTAAGAGGTTGTGTCACAGGATGTAATTACATGTAAACCATGAGTGAGACTGATGGTGTGGGGAATGGCTCCTTTTCCTCCAACCCATTGTGGGTATCGCTTCTCGGCCTTTTGGCTAAGATCAAGTGTAGTATCTGTTCTTATCAGTTTAATATCTGATACGTCCCCTACCCGGGGACCATATATTAAATTGATTTTTGGAACTGGGAGATGGAATAGGGGCTTGCTCCGTCCACTCCACGCATCGACCTGGTATTGCAGTACCTCCAGGAACGGTGCACCCCCCTATATATGTGGAAAATTAAACATAGTCAGTTGAATGAGTGTGTTGGATTCATGCTCTTTAACTTTGGACAGTTTGTGACGTATCTTGTTTTGTTTGACATAGCTGCATTAACACGTAGAACCCCTCCAAGCACAAAAGTGAAAGAGGTGAAATTGGGAAAGTTGTTTCATATTTCTAGGTTCTTAAAGTTATGTTTTGTTACGTGTATTAATTGTATTGTGTGATTTTAACGCTTCATGTTAAAATCCTGTTGTAAGAGCCATTGTAGTTCACACAACGTAACACTAGATGGCAGCAGCAGGACTGTTAGTGGCTCAACACCAGAAGAAGAAGAGGAGACAGGAAGTGATGTGTTCTGTGGGCATAAAAAACGATCACATTTTATATATTTCTCTGATTATCTGATGGTGATCAAACATTGTGGCTGCAGTGTGACTTAGCTCAGGGTTATCGTGAACATGTGGTTTGACTGTAGTAGTAGTTATAGATATTAGTAAGAAGAGAAACTAGATAAAAACTGGAGATTGTGGGTTAGCTTTTGAAATGCTAATACAGCATTGCGATGGAATCAAATGAAGTGCAAATTTGAATTTAGACCGTAAGACAAAGACAAAGAATGATTGGACAGGTGAAAAGAGACCCTGGCGTGATGTAATAACTAATTTGCATTGTTTCCCATAGGCCTCTGGGCATGCAAATGACTGTCAGCTGACCCAATTCTGTATTGATACTTCAAAGACTACACTTTGATGAAAGAAATGGACATGATTAAAATCACACTTGTGGCAGTAGTGGTGCTGATGCTGCAGAACCTGTGTTATTATTATGTAATAGACTCATGTTTTATTATTTTGACCCTAAAACGGCTTTATAGTTATATTTCTGAATGTGCCACACAACTGAAAGTTATTATTTGTTGTAAAAAATTGATTTTTTGACCAATAAAATCAGTCAAAGGAATGCAATGTTGTATTTATTGACTGGCATAAAGCACCACAACACACTGTTACTGTACAAACAGGTCTTTTTTATTGACCAAAGTACACAGTAGAGGTAGATAGGTAGGCCCGCTCACACTTAAACCAAACAGCGGAATGATGACGAGATGCCAAGACAGAAAGGAGATGCCAAGGCGGGTCTGTCTCTCCCCGCGCGCGCACACACACAAATAACAAGTAAAATACACATTATTAACAAGAACAATTTACACACTATTAACAAGAACTATTGACACACTATGTACATTCAGTCAGAGGCCTGAGACCGACCCAGAAGACTGTCAACAGCCTTCCGAAAGTCCTCAAATGTCTGAAAGGTCTGTCCAGACAGGTCCTTTGAGGATGAGGACTTGGAGACTTCACAGAAGGTTTTTTTTCTGTACTTTTTGTGGCCTTGTGTTGGCTGGTCACAGAGAGCACAGATGTAGATTTTCATCTGCCGCGGCGGTCCAGATCCCTCACGCTCCGCTAACGTGGAGGGAAGAGGCTGAGACACGCAGGGGTCGAGCTCAGCAGCCACGGCCTGGTCAGTGAGGGAGATGTTCCTCCTCAGCGGAGCCAGAGTGTCGCCCTCGACGTCAGAGGTGTAGCCGGCATCCGCCGCCTCCTCCTCCTCCTCTTCCACGGCGTCCCCCGCCTCCGCTGGGGGGTCCACCACGTCACCGTCCTCGTCCTCTGCCTCCTGGAGCGCCTCCCGGGCCTCCGAGTAGTGGTCGGCGGGGCTGAATGGCTCGGCGGACTGGGCGAACAAGTACTCCAGTCCCAGCCGCTCATCACCAGCCGGAACAGGAGGCCTGTAATTCACCTCCTCCACCTCGCCAAACAGGTCCTGGCTCCGCTGGTTCAGGCGATGCACAAGAGGAGTGAGGTAGCTCATGTGCTTCCTCCCCTTTTGCCCCCGGACGCTCGCGGACTCACGATCCGAATTCCAGCGGGCGATGCCGGCCAGGAGGTAGACCTGGAAGGGTACGGCGGCGCAGTGAGGGCCTGGGATCATGTTGGGCAGAAACGAGTGGAAGCCCTCCAGGCTGTTGCTCCCTCTGACGGTGGTGTAATAAGGGAGCCTCACACCGTTGCGGGTCACGTACTTTTTGATAGTGTACATATTCCGCCCCGGTGGATCCTGGATGCACTCCAGGTGTTTCTGCTGGTTTGCCCAGACACGATCCACGGCCGCCGCATCCTTGAAAAGGTGGACCTGGTTCTCGTCCATCCCGGCGGTGCCCTTGAGGAGGTCGATGGCGCTCTGCACGCGGACGAAGGTCTCCTGGGCCCCGACAGTGATCCTCCTGACGTAGTGGCTCAGGTCGCTCTTGGTGACGTGCGTCTCCATGAGCTCACCGTCCGTCAGGGAACCGTACCTGGTCGGGTGCCCGGCGCGTATGGCGCGCAGCAGGAGCTCCATGTCGTCCTTGTTATATGCAAAGACGGCGGCGGAGAGCGCCGACTTGAAGAGCGCGTACTTGGGGTGGTGGTCGGTCCTGAGGGCGGCGTCGAAACGGTGGATCCAATGGAACACGTCCAGCCGAACGAGCATGCCTCCATCTACCCATCCGCTGAACAGCTGTTCCACCGAGGAGACGCCCAGGACACGACAACAGCCACGGTCCACGTACATGAGCTCAGGCGGCGCCTCTCCCGCCCGCTCGTAGCGCGCCATGAGCCCCTCCGCCATCGGCCTCATTTTATCCAGAGACTCCTCGCAGGTGAGGACAGAGGTGAGGATCTGCCCCCGCTCGTTGGCCACGTTTGTGCACCACTCGGCCGTCCCTTTGCCGTCCCCCGACAGCTTCTTGCAGATCTGACAATAAATAAAATTCACTAAGGCAATGGTTGTTTACAAGTGTTTTTTTTGTTTGTGATTCAATGGAGCAGTCAGTAGTGTTTATTTAAAAAATACCTTCTTGGTCGAGTCATATTTCAAAACGGTGCCAAACGTGGACATGATCTGTGTGCGGTAGTCCTCAATGTTGTCGGCCTCAGCGATGAGGAAGGCCTTCCGCAACAGCTTGGGCGAGGGCAGCTCTCTCCTCTGCGGGGGTTTCTGGAACGGGGGCCGGGTCAAGAGGTCTGAAAGTAGAGAAAAGATAATTATGTAAATAATGCACTGTGTAACATTTGTCTTTTTCTTTTTTTACAGGGCCCATTGGAGACTGCAGTAATTTGTTTTGTGTGTATCATTTTGTGGTTTATGTGTGTGTGCGTGTGTGTGCGTGTGTGTGCGTGTGTGTGCGTGTGTGTGTCTGACTTACTTGTTATTTTACCAGGTTGGTTGTACTGGGTGAGGAGTGTGGTGTACATGTCTTTCCTCTGCAGGTAGACCTCGCAGTGGCCCTCCAGCACCTGCCTCCACACCTTGCTCATGGTGTTCCCCTCCGTCCGGTCCCTCAGGAGGCTGATCACAGCCTTGTCCACGCCACGCCTGAAATGACAACACATTGGCAGTCAGTCTTGGATGTGTTATTGTGCAATAAATAGATAAGAGTTCAAATCACTGTGAAATGATGCTCACCGCAAGGTGAGCACGGCAGGGAAGACGGCTCTGTGCGCCGGGGTGAGCTGCCGCAGGATGCCCTCCTCCCACGACAGGAACCTGCCGATGTCGTGCTCCTCTGACTCTTTGGCGGCCTTGCAGCAGGCGTTGCAGGCCAGGACCTCGGTTAACATGGAGTACCAGCCCCTGACGTCACAGATCTGGCGGACAGTGTTTGAGTACCCGCACCTGTAAAGGAACGCGGTGTCCTTGTTCCTCGCAGGACACTCAGGCCGGGGGCACCGAAGACTGTACCGCCACACCCCCACTGGTCTCCAGAAGAACACGCGGCTCCTGAAAAAAGAGTCGGCCGACGGCACTCTCCCCCCAACCGTGCCAGGAGCCTCGGGTGGGTAGAACCACATGGCGTCGTCCCTTAGCACCCTCCTCCACCTCATCCTGCCATGCTTATCTTTAAACGCCATGGGCTTCTGGAACAGGCCCCGCACCTCATCCTCCTTGAGCCACTCGAGGTCCTGTGGGGGAAGACCGTGGATGGGGGACTCCCACAGCTTATGCCATCCCTCATACGTCATCTGAAAACAAACACACAAAGTACAACCCACTGGTCACACACACACACACTAAAAATAAAGAATAATTTCTGTGTTTTGTTTTTGTCAGCTTCAGGCATTACCTCAGGGAGTGCAGCGTCTCCTTCAGCTGCAGCAGGGGTGGCCTGACATGGCTGAGGTGGCATGGCTGATGTGGGAACCTTAAAAAATGATCAGTGTATTAGTTATAAACATGTGCTGATAAGTTGTTTCTGCTTTGGTTTTTAAACTGTAAGCCTTTCAGACGGAGGGGGAGACACAGTTGCGTTCCCTAGCTCTTCTACAGTCCTGATTCTGTGTCTTTCTTTCTGCATTTGACACTCTGCATTGCACAGCAACATGAGATAGGCCCACCCTTAAATGCATTCATTTCTCTTTGCGGCCCATGTTGCCAGGTATGACCTTACCGCTACTGATGGAGGGGTGTCTGAGGTTGACTGTGAAGTGTCTGCCTCTTCTTCTCCTCTGTCTCTACCCCTAGCATCCTCTGATAACATCAAAGACTTTTGTTGACACTTGTTTTATGTTATTTCATACAGGTTCTGCATTCACACAAGATGTGTGTAGTGGCGTGGTGACATTAACACAATAAAGTACATCCTGAAATAGTGCCCTCCAGTTTCAACTGTACCATTCATAACTCATTGTTAAGGGAGGTAATAAACTCAAATACCTTGTCTCTCAAAAGTGGCCAGAGCTTCCACCAGCAGAGCGTCATCTCCCCAACTGGACTCTGACGCGGTGGCAGAGGCGGACACAGCTGGAGCAGAGGTAGGCTTCGAGGCGGTGGCAAGCACAGCAGCGGAGGCCTTCGACGTGGTGGCGGAGGCTTTAGCGGCGGGCGCAGCTGGGCGGGCCTTGGCAGCTGTGGTGCCGGAGACAGCTGCAGGGGCTGTGCAGGTGGAGGCGGATGCAGCTGCAGGGGCCGTGCAGGTGGAGGCGGACGCAGCTGCAGGGGCCGTGCAGGTGGAGGCGGACGCAGCTGCAGGGGCCGTGCAGGTGGAGGCGGACGCAGCTGCAGCAGATGCCTTGGAGACGCTGGCAGCTGGAGGGGCCATGTCCTGTTGAGGTTTCTGCAATATACAGTTGAATTTAAGAGTTGAAGTTTACATAGATAATGCACTGTACTTTGTACCTTCATGCAGGGCTTAACCTACCTCCTTGTCAAGGATATACTGCCTGAACCTCTTCAGGGACTTGGTGGCGATGTCCTCCTCTTTCATGGCCAGCCACTGCTTCACCGAGGTGTACGCCTCCAGAGCCATCCGCCGCTCGTGGTCACTGCCTGCTTGGGGGTCGGCATGCAACCGTTTGTGCAGACTGTACCACTGCCACATTTCCTGGAAGGTAAAGGACCTGAAGCGACCCTGCCCGTAGATCGCCCGGTCCACATTTATCTCCAGGTGGCAGGAAATGGCGGGGAACAGCTGCACATAGCTCAGGAGCTGCTCCTTCACCCACTCATCATTAATGGGCCCCCTCTCAGGACGGCGGCTCTCCTTTATGTGGCGATCAAGGACACTAAAGTATGAAATTACATTGTTAATTTGTGAAAAATGCCACCGTGCACACACTGTACTGCTGTTTACTGCAACATACTCACTATTTAATGTACCCCACATCATTCTCAGCCAGCCATCTGAAATTCTTCCCGTTGTACTTCCCAAAGGTGAGCACCAGCTGCCCCAGGCACTGCACCTCCGTGGGGTCAGGAGTCACCATCCGGCATCTCCTTTTAGCTGAATACGAGGTAAGCAAAAACACAAAAGGCTCAAGAGCTCTGCCTTTAATTATCGTGGGCTGGCTGCATTTGTAAAGACCGGATGTAAACACATCTTACCTTCTTCGTAAGCTGTTTTTGGGTTTCTCAACCCACTGTCACGTCTGGAATGGACTGCTTTGGCCTCCTTGCTTGCCTTAAGAAGGCACTGTTGCCTGTCTTTGGGCACAGTTTTGTCCAAAATGGACAACGCAGGCATCAACGGATCCATTTCTCTGTCTGAAAGACAAGCAGTAAACTCAGAGTGACCTCACTTGACCCAGGTTAAGTGAGGTCAACTCTCTCATTGACGTGTAATTACACAGTAATTAATACTGTCATTATTTTTCTACCCCAACAGTAAACTAACATAGAGGTAAATAGCGCTATAGCCTGCAGAGCCAAAAATAGCCTGCAAAGTAAACAGTACCGCTATAAATAGCTCTAAATAACAACAGGACCTAAACATAGCCTACACCGTCAGATGGCAAAGAACCAATCAGCGATCGCCTGCCACTGTGAACTCTAGACGCCGCACAGACGAATCCAATCAGCATTCCGCATACAAAACTGTAGACTCTAACTCGCAGTTCACGGCCAAATAACGTTGCAAAATAACACGATCGCCTCATTATCAATATCCAAATAAAGTTGTGGCATACTGACATTATAAACGCAGTCCTCAGAATAACATTTTCCCACGCTAGAAACGATAAGTGGCGCTGCTAGGTGCTAACACCTAAAGTGTCATTTTAATCGGCGCAGAAAACGGCCAAATACGACATCCGTGAGAAAGAACACCCACAATATACCTAAAATATGAAAATAAAAATAATTTACCTGGTCTGAGATTGCCCTGAGATGCATGAATGCTATCGTTAATGGCAACTAGCGGTCGTTATGCCTCTTATGGTCGCAAAACGCGTTATGTCCGCACTTAGGCATGACATTATTTAATTTTTCCAATAATGCATGTACAACTTTAGCATGTTTTCACAATCACTTACCTGAAATACGAAAAGCGCTGGTCACGTTTTACCAATCTCGACCGGGTCTCAATGGCGGCTCCTGTCACCCTTCTCCTTTCCACAGTTCTACAGTTCTGACCTCTGATTGGCCCAGAGCGCAGACGGCTGACCTCTGATTGGCCCGAACTGTAGACTCCCGTCGAATGAGGGCGCGAAAACACCCGTCTACAGTCTACAGTCTACAGTCTACAGTCTACAGTCTTGCACTCTAGACGCACCGACTTCTCCAATTCCCCAAATGTGGGAATCTCGACTGCATAATTTCTGGTAGTGGGGGACTGCGTTCGCGCTCTCCCCTGATAACTTGTGAAAGAGAAAATCAGTTTCGCTTGTTCATTGACATTTTTATGTGACGTTTGAGTTCGTCTTATGTCATAGAGGCGATTATACATCTACATACGTTCAAAAGAAGCTGGTGACTGTTGCTGATTGTTTAAAAATGTCTAAATCACTATAAATGTTTGTTTTGGACATGTAAGGGAACAATCACTGGTGTGGAGGTTTCATAAATATTTTTATTTCTCTGCATAAAAGTGATCAACTCAAAAGAGAAAATGTGTTTCACACTGACAGTTGACTGGAATATGAAAGGAACTCGATATGTTTTATTCATCCCACGCATGGGACATTTCCTTGTTTCAGTAGCAAATACATATACAGACAGCATGACGACTTTGACACGGTTAAAAGAAAAAAGAGTTACACAATAAACATTTGGGGAGGAAGAATAAGTTCTGAAAAATATATAGAGAAAAAAATGTGCAGTAATATAAAGAGATTCTGTATATACAGTTATGTTACAGTCAGTGGTGGAATAAACAAACTACAAATAAATAATCGCTTAAGACTATGAGATGCTGAGGTAGTGGTTTAGTGCAAAACAAAGTAGATTTATTTATTGATGGAGAAAAGTCATTATTGACTCAGGCTGGTGTTGAACAGCCTGATGGCAGCTGGAATGAAGGACCTGTGGTAGCGTTCCTTCTTGCATCGTGGATGCAGCAGTCTGCCACTGAAGGAGCTGCTGAGGTCTGAAACAGTCTGATGCAGTGGGTGAGAGGGGTTGTCCATGATTGATGTCAGCTTGGCTAACATCCTCCTCTCACCCACCTCCTCCATGGAGTCCAGAGGACAGTCCAGGACAGAGCCGGCCCCTCTGACCAGCTTGTTCAGTCTCTTCCTGTCCCTCTCTGAGCTCCCACTGTTCCAGCAGACCACTGCATACAGGATGGCAGAAGAAAGTCCTGAGCAGTGTCCTGCACACTCCAAAGGACCTCAGTCGTCTAAGCAGGTGGAGACGACTTTGTCCCTTCTTGTACAGGGCGTTCGTGTTATGTGTCCAGTCCAGTTTATTGTTAAGGTGAACACCCAGGTACTTGTAATCCTCCACGACCTCGATGTCTAAGCCCTGGATGTTCACCGGTGCAGTCAGATGTGGTTTCTTACTGAAGTCGATCACCACCTCCTTTGTCTTGATGGCGTTGATGTGCAGGTGGTTCAGAGCACACCAGTCCACAAAGTCGGCGATGACCTCCAGGTACTCCAGATCGTTTCCCTGAGGTACACGCCCGACAATGGCTGTATCATCAGAGAACTTCTGGAGGTGGCAGCTGTCCGTGTTGTGTGTGAAGTCTTGGGAACTGGAACCACGCAGAATGTTTCCCACAGGAGCAGAACTCTGCATGCTATCTGAAGGTTTTTGAGTTTAAATTATATTATTTTTATTCACAAGTTATCAGGGGAGAGCGCGAACGCAGTCCCCCACTATCAGAAAATATGCAGTCGAGATTCCCACATTTGGGGGAGAAGTCGGAGCTTACAGAGTGCAACGGAACTGTAGACTGTAGACCAGGGGTCACCAAACTTTTTTCTCTGGGGGCCACATTATCGTTACTGACTGTGATGGGGGGCCAGGGCCTGGTCAGCTATACAACATGACTCAGACCAAAATGACCACCAGCATTGTGTTGTAGAGATTACTAACCTGGCACAGCCGTCCCCACTTCTATATCCACACAACTATATCAACATTTGAGCAACAAACTTTATTGCTAGCCACTTTGCTGTCCTGAACACTGGCAGTTCTGCTGCTTAATCTCGAGCAGTACCGCGGGAAGTAGGGGTGCAGCAGCCCCCCCTGTTGGTGGGGCTGCTGCACCCCAAAAAATGTATTTACCCAAAAATAAATACACGAAATAAAGTGGAAAAAAGTGGGGGGGAAAAGAAAATGCTAAAAGCTAAAACTGTCTGAGAGGAAGGCCACATTTGGAGTTGTGTGATGCAGGCGTCAAATCACGTTTCTTTTTCGAATGCTGCAACCGCGCAGCACGTCTTTACGCACGGTGTTCAGCGCCACAGTTACATGGACAGCTGTGAGAAAGTGTTTACTGTTGCCAAAGTGATCAGCACCATGAACAGTTACACGGACTGTGACACATTGTTTGTTCTGGTTCCACTATGTATGTGTAACATTGTTTTGTGCAAGTTTAGATTTTTGCACGCTTAATTAATGTGGCCGAGGCTCCGGGTTCATTGTTATTACAAACCTACGACCAATCAGCTCTGAATTATCTTCGAATTAAAAGTTCCTTTGGGTTTTAGATTGACTGATCTCATGTCTTGCGTTTCATGATTTTCTCTTTATTTCTAATAATGAGATTCATATCAGTGTCTTGTGTATACTACACATGCTTCACTGGGTGGCTTCGTGAATAAATAGCGCAGTTGACTGTGTCACCGCATCTAACAATATTGCCGTGGTGTAGGAGTCAAGCCGTGCTGGTTTATATATATTTTTTATTAATGTTGTGAGTTACAGCGCAGAGCTTTCTTTTTTTCTCAGCACCCCTGCACACAACATGAACAGAAGGGATTTTGAAAATGAGATAAACGCGTCTAAAACGGCCCCGGGCCAGATGAGCCTTTATGAGTCAGCTGCGGGTCCGCGGCGGATGTATGTATCAATTTGCGGGTCCCAAACGGACCCGCCGCCGCGGAGGTGAGGCTTTAATCGCGGATGCAGCGCGGAGACACGGCGGAGCCGCGACCCGCCTTCGTAGCGGATCCGTTCCTGAGTGCATCTGGACCCCGATACGGGTCCGTTTCACGGGTCCGTTCCGGAAGCCGCCTTACATCCGCGGCAGATCCGTCGCGCAGTCCTTTTGCTGTGTGGGTATGTTCCCGCGGCTATGATCGCGAGCATGTGATGAAAATTCAGCAAATACAGATAATTTTATAACTAAATATAAATTTTTAACTGAACAAATCAACAAAATACCAGATGCAGACATGCTATTATTTTCCAAAAAGCAATTTAAAAAAAAATAGCCCATGACGACTTTTGGGGATTGCCTCATAGTTCAAGTGGTGGGGGGCAGAGGGGCTGGGGGGCCGGAGTCGGCCCGCGGGCCGTAGTTTGGTGACCCATGCTGTAGACTGTAGACGGGTGTTTTCGCGCCCTCATTCGACGGGAGGCAGTAGTGTCTAAAGTTCGGGCCAATCGGCGGTCAGCCGTCTGGTTTCTAGTAGCGCTCTGGGCCAATCAGAGGTCAGCCGTCTGGTTTCTAGTAGCGCTCTGGGCCAATCAGAGGTCAGCCGTCTGGTTTCTAGTAGCGCTCTGGGCCAATCAGAGGCCAGCGGCCGGCGCAGAACTGTAGAACTGTGGAAAGGAGAAGGGTGACAGGAGCCGCCATTGAGACCCGGTCGAGATCGGAGAAAGTGACCAGCGCTTTTCGTATTTCAGCTAAGTGATTGTGAAAACATGCTAAAGTTGTACATGCATTATTGGAAAAATTAAATATGGTCATGCCTAGGTGCGGACATAACGCCATCGCCGTTTTGCGACCATAAGAGGCATCGTCTATAGCGACCGCTAGTTGCCATTAAACGATAGCATTCATGCATCTCAGGGCAATCTCAGACCAGGTAAATTGTTTTTATTTTCATATTTTAGGTATATTGTGGGTGTTCTTTCGCACGGATGTCGTATTTGGCCGTTTTCTGTACCCTGCGCAGATTAAAATGACACTTTAGGTGTTAGCACCTAGCAGCGCCACTTATCGTTTCTCCCGGTGCAGAAAAAGCCTAGCGTGGGAAAATGTTATTCTGAGGACTGCGTTTATAATGTCAGTATGCCACAACTTTATTTCGATATTGATAATGAGGCGATCGTGTTATTTTGCAACGTTATTTTCAATGGTGGCACTTGGCCGTGAACTGCGAGTTAGAGTCTACAGTTTTGTATGCGGAATGCTGATTGGATTCGTCTGTGCGGCGTCTAGAGTTCACAGTGGCAGGCGATCGCTGATTGGTTCTTTGCCATCCTGACGGTGTAGGCTATGTTTCGGTCCTGTTGTTATTTATAGCTATTTATAGCGGTACTGTTTACTTTGTAGGCTATTTTTGGCTCTGCAGGCTATAGCGCTATTTACTTCTATGTTAGTTTACTGTTGGGGTAGAAAAATAATGACAATATTAATTACTGTGTAATTACACGTCAATGAGAGAGTTGACCTCACTTAACCTGGGTCAGGTGATAATGGGGGAGGGGTGCTTTTGGTGTGAGCACTCACTCTGAGTTTACTGCTTGTCTTTCAGACAGAGAAATGGATCTGTTGATGCCTGCGTTGTCCATTTTGGACAAAACTGTGCCCAAAGACAGGCAACAGTGCCTTCTTAAGGCAAGCAAGGAGGCCAAAGCAGTCCATTCCAGACGTGACAGTGGGTTGAGAAACCCAAAAACAGCTTACGAAGAAGGTAAGATGTGTTTACATCCGGTCTTTACAAATGCAGCCAGCCCACGATAATTAAAGGCAGAGCTCTTGAGCCTTTTGTGTTTGTGCTTACCTCGTATTCAGCTAAAAGGAGATGCCGGATGGTGACTCCTGACCCCACGGAGGTGCAGTGCCTGGGGCAGCTGGTGCTCACCTTTGGGAAATACAATGGGAAGAATTTCAGATGGCTGGCTGAGAATGATGTGGGGTACATTAAATAGTGAGTATGTTGCAGTAAACAGCAGTACAGTGTGTGCGCGGTCGCATTTTTCACAAATTAACAATGTAATTTCATGCTTTAGTGTCCTTGATCGCCACATAAAGGAGAGCCGCCGTCCTGAGAGGGGGCCCATTAATGATGAGTGGGTGAAGGAGCAGCTCCTGAGCTATGTGCAGCTGTTCCCCACCATTTCCTGCCACCTGGAGGTAAATGTGGACCGGGCGATCTACGGGCAGGGTCGCTTCAGGTCCTTTACCTTCCAGGAAATGTGGCAGTGGTACAGTCTGCACAAACGGTTGCGTGCCGACCCCCAAGCAGGCAGTGACCACGAGCGGCGGATGGCTCTGGAGGCGCACACCTCGGTGAAGCAGTGGCTGGCCATGAAAGAGGAGGACATCGCCACCAAGTCCCTGAAGAGGTTCAGGCAGTATATCCTTGACAAGGAGGTAGGTTAAGCCCTGCATGAAGGTACAAAGTACAGTGCATTATCTATGTAAACTTCAACTCTTAAATTCAACTGTATATTGCAGAATCCTCAACAGGACATGGCCCCTGCAGCTGCCAGCGTCTCCAAGGCATCTGCTGCTGCTGCTGCGTCTGCCTCCACCTGCACGGCCCCTGCAGCTGCGTCCGCCTCTGCCTTCAAGGTCCCTGCTGCTGTCTCCGCCACCGCTGCCAAGGCCTCTGCCAAAGCCTCCGCCACCGCCTCGAAGCCTACCTCTGCTCCAGCTGTGTCCGCCTCTGCCACCGCGTCAGAGTCCAGTTGGGGTGATGACGCTCTGCTGGTGGAAGCTCTGGCCACTTTTGAGAGACAAGGTATTTGAGTTTATTACCTCCGTTAACAATGAGTTATGAATGGTACAGTTGAAACTGGAGGGCACTATTTCAGGATGTACTTTATTGTGTTAATGTCACCACACCACTACACACATCTTGTGTGAATGCAGAACCTGTATGAAATAACATAAAACAAGTGTCAACAAAAGTCTTTGATGTTATCAGAGGATGCTAGAGGTAGAGACAGAGGAGAAGAAGAGGCAGACACTTCACAGTCAACCTCAGACACCCCTCCATCAGTAGCGGTAAGGTCATACCTGGCAACATGGGCCGCAAAGAGAAATGAATGCATTTAAGGGTGGGCCTATCTCATGTTGCTGTGCAATGCAGAGTGTCAAATGCAGAAAGAAAGACACAGACTCAGGACTGTAGAAGAGCTAGGGAACGCAACTGTGTCTCCCCCTCCGTCTGAAAGGCTTACAGTTTAAAAACCAAAGCAGGAACAACTTATCAGCACATGTTTATAACTAATACACTGATCATTTTTTAAGGTTCCCACATCAGCCATGCCACCTCAGCCATGTCAGGCCACCCCTGCTGCAGCTGAAGGAGACGCTGCACTCCCTGAGGTAATGCCTGAAGCTGACAAAAACAAAACACAGAAATTATTCTTTATTTTTAGTGTGTGTGTGTGTGTGTGTGACCAGTGGGTTGTACTTTGTGTGTTTGTTTTCAGATGACGTATGAGGGATGGCATAAAATGTGGGAGTCCCCCATCCACGGTCTTCCCCCACAGGACCTCGAGTGGCTCAAGGAGGATGAGGTGCGGGGCCTGTTCCAGAAGCCCATGGCGTATAAAGATAAGCATGGCAGGACGAGGTGGAGGAGGGTGCTAAAGGACGACGCCATGTGGTTCTACCCACCCGAGGCTCCTGGCACGGTTGGGGGGAGAGTGCCGTCGGCCGACTCTTTTTTCAGGAGCCGCGTGTTCTTCTGGAGACCAGTGGGGGTGTGGCGGTACAGTCTTCGGTGCCCCCGGCCTGAGTGTCCTGCGAGGGACAAGGACACCGTGTTCCTTTACAGGTGCGGGTACTCGAACACTGTCCGCCAGATCTGTGACGTCAGGGGCTGGTACTCCATGTTAACCGAGGTCCTGGCCTGCAACGCCTGCCGCAAGGCCGCCAAAGAGTCAGAGGAGCACGACATCGGCAGGTTCCTGTCGTGGGAGGAGGGCATCCTGCGGCAGCTCACCCCGGCGCACAGAGCCGTCTTCCCTGCCGTGCTCACCTTGCGGTGAGCATCATTTCACAATGATTTGAACTCTTATCTATTAATTGCCCAATAACACATCCAAGACTGACTGCCAATGTGTTGTCATTTCAGGCGTGGCGTGGACAAGGCTGTGATCAGCCTCCTGAGGGACCGGACGGAGGGGAACACCATGAGCAAGGTGTGGAGGCAGGTGCTGGAGGGCCACTGCGAGGTCTACCTGCAGAGGAAAGACTTGTACACCACACTCCTCACCCAGTACAACCAACCTGGTAAAATAACAAGTAAGTCAGACACACACACACGCACACACACGCACACACACGCACACACACATAAACCACAAAATGATACACACAAAACAAATTACTGCAGTCTCCAATGGGCCCTGTAAAAAAAGAAAAGGACAAATGTTACACAGTGCATTATTTACATAATTATCTTTTCTCTACTTTCAGACCTCTTGACCCTTCCCCCGTTCCAGAAACCCCCGCAGAGGAGAGAGCTGCCCTCGCCCAAGCTGTTGCGGAAGGCCTTCCTCATCGCTGAGGCCGACAACATTGAGGACTACCGCACACAGATCATGTCCACGTTTGGCACCGTTTTAAAATATGACTCGACCAAGAAGGTATTTTTTTAAAAAACACTACTGACTGCTCCATTGAATCACAAACAAAAAAAAACACTTGTAAACAACCATTGCCTTTGTGAATTTTATTTATTGTCAGATCTGCAAGAAGCTGTCGGGGGACGGCAAAGGGACGGCCGAGTGGTGCACAAACGTGGCCAACGAGCGGGGGCAGATCCTCACCTCTGTCCTCACCTGCGAGGAGTCTCTGGCGAAAATGAGGCCGATGGCGGAGGGGCTCATGGCGCACTACGAGCGGGCGGGAGAGGCGTCGCCTGAGCTCATGTACGTGGACCGTGGCTGTTGTCGTGTCCTGGGCGTCTCCTCGGTGGAACAGCTGTTCAGGAGATGGGTAGATGGAGGCATGCTCGTTCGGCTGGACGTGTTCCATTGGATCCACCGTTTCGACGCCGCCCTCAGGACCGACCACCACCCCAAGTACGCGCTCTTCAAGTCGGCGCTCTCCGCCGCCGTCTTTGCGTATAACAAGGACGACATGGAGCTCCTGCTGCGCGCCATGCGCGCCGGGCACCCGACCAGGTACGGTTCCCTGACGGACGGTGAGCTCATGGAGACGCACGTCACCAAGAGCGACCTGAGCCACTACGTCAGGAGGATCACTGTCGGGGCCCAGGAGACCTTCGTCCGCGTGCAGAGCGCCATCGACCTCCTCAAGGGCACCGCCGGGATGGACGAGAACCAGGTCCACCTTTTCAAGGATGCGGAGGCCGTGGATCATGTCTGGGCAAACCAGCAGAAACACCTGGAGTGCATCCAGGATCCACCGGGGCAGAATATGTACACCATCAAAAAGTACGTGACCCGCAACGGTGTGAGGCTCCACCACCGTCAGAGGGAGCAACAGCCTGGAGGGCTTCCACTCGTTTCTGCCCAACATGATCCCAGGCCCTCACTGCGCCGCCGTACCCTTCCAGGTCTACCTCCTGGCCGGCACCGCCCGCTGGAATTCGGACCGGGAGTCCGCGAGCGTCTGGGGGCAAAAGGGGAGGAAGCACATGAGCTACCTCACTCCTCTTGTGCATCGCCTGAACCAGCGGTGCCAGGACCTGTTTGGCGAGGTGGAGGAGGTGAATTACAGGCCTCCTGTTCCGGCTGGTGATGAGCGGCTGGGACTGGAGTACTTGTTCGCCCAGTCCGCCGAGCCATTCAGCCCCGCCGACCACTACTCGGAGGCCCGGGAGGCGCTCCAGGAGGCAGAGGACGAGGACGGTGACGTGGTGGACCCCCCAGCGGAGGCGGGGGACGCCGTGGAAGAGGAGGAGGAGGCGGATGCCGGCTACACCTCTGACGTCGAGGGCGACACTCTGGCTCCGCTGAGGAGGAACATCTCCCTCACTGACCAGGCCGTGGCTGCTGAGCTCGACCCCTGCGTGGAGGATGTCTGCGGGCCCAACCATCTGCCCGGATACAAGCACGTGGAGGAGCTGAGCCACGTCCTGGTGGGCATCGCCTTGGAGGAGGGGAAGCTGGCCATCTCCAACTCCACGAGGCAGAGAGTCGTTGCTGCGTGGAACAAGCTGGACCTCCTCGACCGCAACATCCAGCAATTCGACTCTCTGTACTCGGCGCGCTGGGGGAACGCGCTCTTCAGCCGGACCAGTGGAGATCCAGCAGAGTCGGCGCTGGTGCAAAAGCTCAAGTTCAGCAAGCGCTACTCAGCTGCCCATCTGCTGGACTCCAGAAAGAACCAGCTCATGTACTGCCTCATAAAGCAACTCTGGCTGCATCCCGACTGCGGAGGGAAGGCACGTGGGTCACCGCAGATACACCAGGTGACCCAGATGTACCAGCGGGTGCAGCAGAGAGTGACGGTGGACGACCCGGAGCTCAGCAAGCTGGGGATTCCCATCCTCAAGGTGAACTCAAAGTGCGTGTCCGAGTTCATCCGCAGGCAGGAGGCCCTGTCTGCGAGGAACGTGACGGATCAGGGGCTGGACATCCTCCGCCGGCACCAGAGTGTCACCACGGATGACGTCGAGGATACCCCAGCTGTGCCTGAGTTGCCTCAGGAGAGACCACACACCAGCCGCCCTCAGGTCGATTACGAGGCCACACCGTCTTTGGCAGGGACCAGGCAGCTTAAGGCGAGAGTCCACCGTCCCATCCTCCCCCGCCCCATCCCCATCCCCATTCTTCCAAAACCGCCCTCAAGCCTGCTGCTTACCTTGTCCACGGTGCAGGCTCCCACTCCATCGGCTGCCTCGTCGTCGTCGTCGTCGTGGTTCCAGGTTCCCCCGCCATCAGCAGCTGCCGTGCCGTCCTCGTCAGCATCGTCATCGGCCTTCCAGGTCCAGGCTCCCCCGCCGTCAGCTCCCTCCACGTCTCAGCCTCTTCCCTCCACGTTGGCCCGGTCCACGATCTACAAACATAAGAAAGCGGAGCGTGAGGGATCTGGACCGCCGCGGAAGATGAAAATCTACATCTGTGCTCTCTGTGACCAGCCAACACAAGGCCACAAAAAGTACAGAAAAAAAACCTTCTGTGAAGTCTCCAAGTCCTCATCCTCAAAGGACCTGTCTGGACAGACCTTTCAGACATTTGAGGACTTTCGGAAGGCTGTTGACAGTCTTCTGGGTCGGTCTCGTCTCAGGCCTCTGACTGAATGTACATAGTGTGTCAATATTTCCTGTTAATAGTGTGCAAATAGTTCTTGTTAATAATGCCAACACAAGGCCACAAAAAGTACAGAAAAAAAACCTTCTGTGAAGTCTCCAAGTCCTCATCCTCAAAGGACCTGTCTGGACAGACCTTTCAGACATTTGAGGACTTTCGGAAGGCTGTTGACAGTCTTCTGGGTCGGTCTCAGGCCTCTGACTGAATGTACATAGTGTGTCAATATTTCCTGTTAATAGTGTGCAAATAGTTCTTGTTAATAATGCCAACACAAGGCCACAAAAAGTACAGAAAAAAAACCTTCTGTGAAGTCTCCAAGTCCTCATCCTCAAAGGACCTGTCTGGACAGACCTTTCAGACATTTGAGGACTTTCGGAAGGCTGTTGACAGTCTTCTGGGTCGGTCTCAGGCCTCTGACTGAATGTACATAGTGTGTCAATATTTCCTGTTAATAGTGTGCAAATAGTTCTTGTTAATAATGCCAACACAAGGCCACAAAAAGTACAGAAAAAAAACCTTCTGTTAAGTCTCCAAGTCCTCATCCTCAAAGGACCTGTCTGGACAGACCTTTCAGACATTTGAGGACTTTCGGAAGGCTGTTGACAGTCTTCTGGGTCGGTCTCAGGCCTCTGACTGAATGTACATAGTGTGTCAATATTTCCTGTTAATAGTGTGCAAATAGTTCTTGTTAATAATGCCAACACAAGGCCACAAAAAGTACAGAAAAAAAACCTTCTGTGAAGTCTCCAAGTCCTCATCCAAGGCAATACACTTCAGCTCCTCCTGTTTCCAAGATGGCAGCATGTATGGTGTCTCTGTTCAGTGTTTTCTGACTGTTTCACTCATGCTTTTAAGCATAAAAGCCTTTTGCTGATCTGCAATTGCTTGATTTCCAAACAAGCTGTGGAATTGGATAAGTTTGTGCCTGTCTTTGGAGGCTATCCTATGTCTGACTACTCCATGGAGCTGAAGCTAGTCAGTACCTAGGATTGGCCTCTATTATGGGCTACCATAGATAGCCTCCTCTGCCTGTTCACAGACTTTGGGAGCTGCTGCAGTGTGGTTAGTTTTCAGCCTAGAACTGCAGCAGTATAGGAGCTTGAGGCCTACCTCCACTCACCCAGCCCTGCAGCCTGAGATCTACCTCCATCGACCCAGCTCTGCTCCCAGACTTTGGGAGCTGCTACAGTGTGGCTAGTTTTCAGCCTAGAACTGCAGCAGTACAGCAGCCTGAGGTCTATCTCCATCCACCCAGCCCTGCA